>CAWUFW010000511.1:1200000-1720000 GCA_963921515.1 Calotriton arnoldi
TAAGTAACACTCCGGAGCTAACTTGACTTTTGACTGCCAGTCAATTTGCTGAAAAGTTTGATTATGACTCTCTTGATTGACCATGTCATGTTACGTAGCATTGGGCCAGTGGCGTAGCTAGACCTTCGCCTGCCCGAGGCGGCCCCTGGGTTTTCTGCCCCACGGTGGCCGTATGGAAGAGCGCGGGGAGAGGGGTGCTGCCGATTCCTTTGATGGCTGCAGGTAAAAGCGGAGAGTCGGGAGGAGGCTACCGCGCCAAAGCTCGTTCCGCCCGGGATGGACCGCCTCCTCACCCCCATTGCTACACCACTGCATTGGGCCTTCAGAATGGGCAAAGCTTATGCTGGCGGTGGAGGGTATGTGGACATGCTTGATGAACAAAATGGTAGATATGATTTTCAATTTATATTGTTTGGCATGATCAATGGTGGCCTTTAGCTTGAGATCTGTGCTGCGGATTAATAGTCTTTCTTGGAAGAACAGATCTCTGTGTACTGTTTTCAGCAGATTGAATTTGCAGCCGCTGGAAGCACATTGAACTCTTGATAAAGCCAGTGGCGGCTCCTCCGATGAGGCAGAGGAGTTTTGCCCCACTGCGCAAAAAGGAAAAATAAAATGATACTAACGTATCGTTATTGTCATTTTATTTTTCCAATTGCATGCAGTCAATAGCCTGTGTGGGGCGGGAGGGGCTGGCCAGAGCAGGGGAGGAGTAGTTTGCACTCCCAGGTGCGCATGAACTGTTTGGCCGTCCCTCTTGGGCCGACTAAACAGTTCATGCGCACTTTGCATGTTCCTACCAGGCTGCACGATCCACGGCGCTCAGACCAATCACAACGCTGCATTGCAGCGTTGTGATTGGCTCAGGGGAGACTGTGTGCCGGGTGCTTCCTGCTGCCGGCCAGACTGCAGAAAGGAAGAAGGAAGAGGACGCAGGGCAGGTGGTGGCTGGCCGTTCTAAGGTAAGTGTGGGTTTTTTTGTTAATTAAACCCCCCCCCCCATCCGGTAGCAGCCGCTACTGGATAAAGCCACGTCCATCTAAAGTTGCTGCGTCATTAGAACTGGCATTGTCCTTATTCCAGGTGGCCAATGTATGTTGAGTGCCTCAGGCCTTGCTACTGGAGTTCAACAGAAGTGCCACAAACGTTCTGTACGCCTTCCTATTGTTTGATTGGGAAACCAGCTAATCACCTATGGTATTGTTTACCTTGCAAAACATGCTGAATTGTCATCTACCATTGATCTTGGTGATCTTACATAGCAGTGTTAGAGGCTGTTCTGCAAATACAGAGATCTTGGAGATGGCTCCACAGACTTCCAGAGGATCTTTGGCAGCAAAATCAGCAAGCTTGGGCAGCTCTACGAAGACACTGCTTTCTTATTGAATGTCATCACAATATGTCTCAAAAAACAAGCAGACATCATCAAAGGAACGTCTTAGAATGCCTGTTGTTGGTGACTGTTAGTGGTGCATGACTGTGTAACTTTTTTTTCATCTCCTCCAAATGACCCCTTTAAACACTGGTCTACCAGGCCTGGACTTCAAAGATATTGAATTCCAATGTATTGTAAACCACAGAAGCACAGTGAAGGGAAGCCATGACTTTCACTTCTCAAGGTGACCCTATAATGATCTGTTGTTGTCTCTATTTACACTTTTTGTTTCTGGAAAGAAGGGATATCATTTTGCTTATTCTAAGAGTGTTATGGGGACCACTGAGCTGCAAAACCTTTCATTTTCCCCTGTCAGACAATCTTCTTAAATAGGCTGAGTCCTGAACCCATGACAAATATAGGTGTGACTTTTGTTCCAAATTTGATGTGGGTTTTAGCAATTTCAAAACATCCTCCCAGAAATTGTACGGTGTAATGAATCAAGCTATAAAGTATTCGACTAGATCTGCCTCTTTCATCACTGGCGTGCCATCAAATACCAGAGAGCCACAACCTACTCGAATTTTTGGTGAAAATTGCAGGGAAAGATTTCATTGCCATATTCTTTCATCGCCAACATTATAACATCCACTAGTACCCCTAGCTCTTGCATTGACATAGGCATAGCTTCATGATCCCCTTCCCACTCTAGAATAACCCGGTATTTGTAAAGCACAAACAAATCACCCCTAGGGGTCTCAAGGCGCTGGGGGCCGTCGGGGAGATTATGTGAGCTATTGCCCAGAGTCACATGATGCTGAGCTCATCTACCTCCGGCGCTGGGGATCGAATAGTGAGCCCCGCGCTCCGGAGTCAGCCGCCCTGGCCGCTGCGCCACACCTCTCCAATGAATGATAGAGGCAAGCACTTCATGTCTCGCTACAGTGTGCATAGTGCCGAATACTCTTGAGAAAGAAGCATATAACCTAGTTAATATAGTGGATGTTCACAATTGTGCCATAAGTGTGTGTCATATGAACCCATCAGAGCAAAGGTGCCTGATGGTCACCTACTCTCAATCACACTATACACAGGAAGAGTGTGAAAACCACAATGGATGTCTGTGGCAGTCATTTTTGTGGCTCTGCATTATTAGCTTGATGCATCCAGGGCCGGACTGGCCATAGCGGGCACTGGGCGTTTTCCCGGTGGGCCAGAGGGGTGGGGCTGGTTTTCTGGCCGTGGGGGCCGGTTTTACAACAGTGCAGCAATATCGGCACCCTGTAACAAAAGCGGGAGCATTGCTTTTTACTAGCACCACCCACCCGCCAGGGCCAGTCGAGCAGCAATCAGCCAGGGCTGGGTGCTGTTCCCAGTCCGGCCCTGGATGCATCTTCCCAGAGGTATTATCTATGAAAGCCTTAAAGCCCACCTTTGCATGGACCTCTGTGCCAGGACTAAGAGGTAACCCTGGGCGGAGTTCGCTGAGTTGAGCTTCGCGAAACTCCGCGAAGTGGAAAAAAAACTCTGCCGCGCTACGCAGAGCTCCGCAAGCGGCGGAGTGCGATAGAAAAATGCCGTTCGCTGTGATTTTCAGTGCCGGATGCTTGTCCGCACTGTGCAATCATCGCGAACGGCACCATGCACAGCGCAAGCGGGCGCTGCTTTCCTTTCTGCTGCTCGAGTAGATTTTCACTCGAGCAGCAGCTTTCTCAACGCGAATGGGCAATTCTCAACGCAAGCGGTCGCGAGCATACGCGACCACTCGCAATGAGAAACCTGACCCCCCCGCGTTGAGAAATCTCGCCGGGAGGTTTATTTTCCACGCTCACGCTCGCCAACTTGATGTTGACGATCGCAAACGAGGAAAAATCTCGCCGGGAGGTGAATTTTCCTCGCTCGCGCTCGCCAACTTGACGTTGACGAACGCGAGCGAGGAAAAAAACTCTGCTACGCTACGCGGGGCGGAGTTTTTCGGAGCTCCGCGTAACGCGGAGTTCCGAAAACTCCGCAAATTCCGCAAGCGGAGCGGAGTTCACCGCCCAGGCCTACTATGAGGTTCATGTTTTGTGAGGGTCAACCTTCACTTTAGAAGCTCTTTCGTGTAAAAGAACCTCTCTCAGTTTCACCTGCATCATCTTTTAAATGCTACATATACTTTCCTTGTTATGTTATGTTACGTTAGGTTATATTATGTTGTGTTATGACGTATTAGTAAAGCACCTCATCGCTAGAAGCTTCTCTGTGAGCGAAGATTCTCTGATGCGCATTTCTTCAGTAAAGGCCTGTTGGTATCCTGTGGTACATTCAAATAAAATAACCCTGGATCTTCTGATGTTATCAACATAAAGAGCTTGCCACTCCTTAGCTGCAGTTTGGCGTTACAGCTTCAGGCGCCATTTTAATGGAGTAACGCTATATATTGAATTATGAGTTTTTGCGAAGTCCTGCAGTGCATCTATGTGCAGGTGGGAGTTGTGTTTTTTGCTCTGAAGTAGCACCACATTTGTTTTTAGGTCGAGCCTGGGCAGCGCATGCGCTGCTCTGCGAGGCATGTTGTATTGAGGTAAGGACTATAAGCTCCGCCCACATTTTTCATTGGCTTGTGTCATTGTCCACTGTAAATTGTGGCTGTTCATTGGTCAAAAGGGTTAGTAGTCCCTCCTTAGTACCGCCTTGTCTCATTTTGTCACCTCCCATGGCGACACCCCCTGTTACGTGTGTTGTTGCTCGGTAGGCTTCAATTATAGCCTCCGAGCACTATTTTCTCAAATAGATTTGTCCTGCCTGCTATTGCAGGCAGGACACTCTCGCTCCTAACGCTTTTTAAAATTTTTATAGCACGCATTTGCAATGCAATAGGTCTCGCATTTGCGAGAGTTTAAGCTATTGGCATTGTAAATAGCAATGCCTTTTATTTATCTGTTTTAAAAACAACACATAAATAAAAGGCATTGTCATTTACAATGCCAATAGCTTAAACTCTCATAAATGCGAGACCTATTAAATTGCAAATGCTTGTTTTCTTAAAGTTTTCCTAAAGCAATCCATTGCCTTACATTCACTCATTGCACTGTTCTGATTAGAAATAAATTATCAGCACAGGTTTGCAAAGGTTTTTGACACTCTCTTTCCCTCCCAAAGAATATCTACATAGCCCATCCACCATTGTTAATATATAGTTTGTACAATTATTGTTCTCAGCAAAGTCTCCACTACAGCTAAGTGTGCTCTCTACGGGCCATATAGTTGCTCAGAAACTTGCAGTGTCCTTTGGCTCTGAAGCGACCTTTGTAGAAGGTGAGCATCCTCCTCGCGCAGCATATGGCTTGTAACACTTTTTAAAGGTTATTTTCCTTCTGAGCAGTCCTGTAAAGCACTGAACGCTTTCTGTAGCCGCCCACAGCTTGGAATCATACTAGATAGAAAACAGACAGAGCTACATATTTTCATATTTTCATAAGACGTATGGGGTTGCACCTTGCTTTACGTACCCTATTACGCTTACCTCGGAGGGGTATTTAGGTGTGGTGCTGAGAAGGTTCATTGTAATAAATTGAAGAAGAGATGATGGAACAAAGAGACATAAGGTGGACCCAAGACTAGGCAGTCTTGGTTTTCGGTAACCCTTGGATTCGTCAGCATCAGTGTCATCTTAAGACTTTTTGGGGCCATGAGCAAGACATAATTTGGGGACCCCTGTTTGTAATTTTGCTGCCCATTTTCTGCTAACTGGAGCCTGCATGATGCCAAAAAAGCTTTCAGAAAGGAGGTTCACACAGAAACTGTTGAAATATGTCTTTCCAAGGCTCCCCAAAATCATTAAGATACCACTGGGCAAAGCAGGAGAGACTCAGAGGTGGAGGTAGGCAGCTAGGAGAGTGGCTGACATATGGAATTAGACTGAGATAAGATAGATAAAGAAAAGGTTTACTGTTCAGGGGGCCCATTGGAAGGTGGGGGCCGTGGGCAATTGTCCACTTTGCCCATGCCTTAAAACGTCTCTGATTCAGTGTAGGCTCCTATGGAGCACTTTAGGCCTCTCCATGCATGTGCCTTTTTACCAACTCATTACTGCAGGCAGGCCTTGCTTCCCCCTCTGCCCACCCAGGGTCACTACATCAATTCAGCAAACACCTGGAAAATTCCCATTGCATAGCTCCAAGTCAATATGGTACCTAAATATTGTGGCCCGAATATCATTTGCCAAAAATATAGAGCCTGACCTGTTAGTGCAGACCCAGAAACAAAATATGTGGATCCGAATGCATGTCGTCGAAGGATGTTAGTGCTACAGCGCTCCCGGGACACATGGTTACTTGGAACCTCTACGGCGATCTTAAAATCCCCATAGAGCTCCAACTCTGATTAAGCTTCAGTTTCTGCATGAAACATCCTTTTTTGCAATTGTTGATGAAATATGTTTTATTATATTGTATCAGAGGTGCCAGCAAAGTAATCAAGATACCTTTAGAAGTTCTCGATCAGGCCTGGCAGCTTTGAGCTGCACATCTTCAAGCAATGTGCTTCTGACAATCCCAAAGTGCAGAGTGGACATAAAATGATGACATGCACATTTTAAATGGCCTGTGCTGTTTTTTTGCAGACCTCTAGAACACCAGGACACTTCCATCCCATATAACCGCTACCAACCAATTAAGAGCATGACTGGTTTGGAGGTGACCCAGATAAGTTAGTTTCTATGGCCCGGTGATCCATGCGGAACATGGGGTCCCATGGCATCAATACATTTCCTGATACTAGCATTAAAGCCATCCACTGGTGTCCCGGGAGCACTTGCTTCGCAGCATTCCTTTAAACATTTGTACTTAATCCAGCCTTTTACACTGGGTAGCTGGCCGCAGTTGCTATATCATCACTATGCATCCGTGACAGAAAAACGCCCTCTCAACCAGCTGGTCTTGTAGGCCCAAAATTCAAGATGGCCCCGTGCCACCGTGTTGCTTGGTCACTAGAGTTGTTGCTAGGCCAGTCTTTGCAATCAAATCAGCAGCAGTGTTCTGCCCTACACTTTTTTTGCTCTGTATAATGTATCAGCTCCCCAAACGCATTCGCTCCTCAAAGTTTGATTTTCGAAATGGCTGCCATTAGCAGAAGAACATATCAATTGGAAGTGAAAATCTCAAATTCTCGAAAACAGAGCTTCTTTATATCATTAAAGTCCATTTCCGAAATAGATTTTGCGGTTTTTCAAGTGCTTTTTCAGTCTTGACGGAAAATGCCGACTGCCAGTCACCGAGTCAGCGGTTCACGATTACCCTCCGCTCCCAACGTATCATTAAAGGCATTTTGCGAGAAAGGCGGCAATTTCTGTGTATAAAAATTAGCATGCAGAAAGCAAGCACTTTATTTTTCTTTCCCGACTGCCTCACACCTGCTAATTAAGCGCATTCGGCGGCCCTTGCGGAGCAGGTCTCGCTGTCAAGATGCTGCGTTTATCGCCGCTGGAAAGGTCACGCGACAATATTAGTCAATCGGCGCAGCAAAGGCCACAGTCGAAATTGTAATCCATCTCCAGTTTATGCTTATATAGACAAAATCAATATCATGTTATTTTTTTTAATGGGCTAGTTATTTATTGTATGTATTTATTTCTTACATACTAGGGGGACCCTCGTCACACCCTTCTCAAAATGTGTTTATCGGGCGAAACGGGCAGAACGAACAGACCAGGTTAAGAGCAAAAGGCCGCTTTATTGGAACAGGTGTTCTGCAGAAACTTGTCATTTAATATACAATATATTCAAGAAACCCCGCCTCACGCATGCAATTGATAACTAACCCCCACCCCTAATCCTCCCCCCCAACATGAACAACCCCCCAATAACCATCCGAACATTAATCTCCAGCCTTCCGGGCCTAGCGCAAGATCCTGTATTTCTGCCACCTGTCCAAAAAGCGACAAGTTTCCACCCCAAACCTGCAAGATGACCCATAAAAAGGACCCAAAAAAGTTCCAAAGTAACACCAGGCAGAAACTTCTCACAACTGGGAAGGGAGGGTAGGAGAAAACCACGTGCAACGCTAGCGCCCCACCTGACAGCACCACAGAGCAGTAAAAATGTCACTAACTGTCCCCAATGTCCCTAACTGCCACCTAAGCCCAGCCCCTGCCTTAAAATAGCCAATCCTGACCCTACTGGCCTGGACTGCTCCATTCACCCCAAACTCCCCGAGGGCGGGCATGTGGGTATGCCACCCCTGGAAGCCCCATTAACAAACAGACAATTCTGTATGACCCACAGGTGCAGTGATCTGGGAGCGGTTGCCAGAGGTGAGCGAGCATAGAATTGAAGACAAGATCATTCTAGAGTGGTTGAAATCACAGAAACGGTCAAACAGTTTTTTAGGTCCAACTTGACAGTGCAACTGTGTCTAATACGTATCATTAACAATTTTTTAGAATACAAATATAGAGAATTTTGGCTCCGCCCAGTGGACTATTGCACGCTCACTTCAGGCTATTGGCTGTTTGCTGTATCATTTGCCTCCCATAGAGTACTTGCATTACAATGCATGAGGGAGTATTTTAAATCTGAAAACCATCAGATGGTATGTATGAACCATCATACATTAAAAAAAAACCTCTTGGGTGCTATGGACGTGACCCCTACATCCATAGCCTGGGGGGGTAGGGTAGAAAGACTGGCTTGCCTTTTGGGGTGTAAGTATGGCCCAATGCCAGGATGCGACACCCGCACCCCTATGTTTTGCTCAAATGTTAAATCGCTGATGTTCAGTGGGCTTCCTGCCCCCTTACCCTTTAAAGGCAAACCGCCAATCTGCCTTCCAGGGGGAGGAGGGGGCTTAAAGACTGAATTGTCCCTTCTAGCAGCGAGGGCATGGTCTTATATCCTGGTGGGCTGCCCCTAACCATTTGTTTATTTGTTAGTACGAACAACCCTCCTGGCAACTGGTGGGCTTTCTACCCCCGGTGATAGACTGGGGGCAAACCCCCAAATCTTCCTTGTGCTGCATCAGAAAGGTTGTAAAGCACTCTTTTGTGGTGGTGGCATAGCCCTATGTCATGAAGGGCCACCCCACCTCTTTGGTTTTTTTTTGGGGGGGGGGGGAATTTCCCTAGTGTCAAATGGGCTTTCGATTGGGGGCAACCCCCCCAAAATGCCTCCAGAGGGTGGCAGAAACACTCTATTGCCCCCTTTTGGTGGAGGCGGCGGCATGGCCCTATACTCGGGTGGCATCTCCCCACCCCTTTGTCTATTATTTAGTAAGTACAATCCCTGGCATCTAGTGGGCTTTCAACCCCTCCATCCAGAGGGGCCGGATGGGGGGCACACCCTCAAAAATGTCCCTTTCATTCAGGGACAGAAATACTGTAATGCCTCAGTTTGGGGTGGGGGCAAGGCTGGGCTTTCTGCCTCCGGGGCAGGGTGCCCAGACATTTAAGAGTTTGACATTTGCAGATCATTGTGGGTAAGAAGATATCATGGGATCCACACAAGGTACTCTATTCTGGATTTCCCCTGTGTGTCTAGTTTACAAAAATGTCTGAGTTTGGTAGGTGTCCCTGGATCGCAGCTGATTCCAGGCCCAAAATACACAGCTGGCCACATTGCAAAAGAATGTTGATTTTGAGTGGGAAAACTTTGATCTGTTCATGTTATCACAGGCACAAGCCCACCCACACAAGTAGGGTATGTTTTATCAGGAGACGTTTAGGCGCACTGGGTGGTAGGAAATTTGTAGACTCATGCAGATTCCGGAACATTCCCTTACAGAAATGTGAGGAAAAAGCCTATTTTTAGCCGAAGTTTGATGTTTTCAAGGGCTTCTGGGTAAGAAAGCATGAGATCCATGCAAGTCTCACTACCCTGGACACAACCAGGTGTCTAGTTTTCAGAAATGTCTGGGTTTGGTAGGTTCCCTGGATGGTGGATGACCCCACGCCCAAAATCCACAGCTACCCACATTGCAAAAAAAGGGTTGGTTTTGAGTGGAAAAATTTGATCTGTCCATGTTTTGTTTTGGGCCTTTCCTATCACAGACACTGGAACCACCCACAGAAACGGGGTACCATTTTTTTCAGGAGACATGTGGGAACACTGGGTGGTAATTATGGCTCTCCGCAGATTCTGGAGCATTCAATCACAAAAAAAGTAAGGAAAATGCCCATTTTAGCGAAGTGTGAGGATTTGTAAGGGCTTTTGGGTAATAAAACATTGTGAGATCCATGCAAGTCACACCATCCTAGACTCCCCCAAGTGTCTAGTTTTCATAAATGTCTGGGTTTGGTAGGTTTCCCTAGGTGGTGGGCAATCCCATGCCCCAAATCCACAGCTGCCCACAATGCAGATAAATTGTCTGTTTTGAGTGGAAACATTTGATCTGTCCATGCTGCATTTTAGGGACTTTGCTGTTGCGGGCACTGGGCCCACCCACACAAGTGGAGTACTGTTTTTATTAGGAGATGCATGAAAACGCTGGGTGGTACTTTACATCACAGAAAGTGAGGAAAATGCATGTTTTTAGCCCAAGTTTGAGGTTGGCAAGGGCTTCTGCGTAAGAAAACATAGTGAGATAAACAAACGTCATACCACCCTGAACTTTCCTGGGTGTTTAGTTTTCAAAACTATCTGGGTTTTGTAGGTTTCCCTAGATGGTGCCCAATCTCAGGCCCAAAATCAAGAGCTAGCCGCGCTGCAAAAAAGTGTCCGTTTTGAGTAGAAAAAATTGATATATGCCTGTTGCAGTTTGGTGACTCTCCTGTCACGGGCGCTGGCCCCATCCACGTAAGTCAGGTACTGTTTATATCATGACAAGTGTGGGAACGCTGGGTTATAGGAAATTTGTGGATCTCTGCAGATTACAGGATGTTCTCTCTCAGAAATACGAGAAAAATGCATGTTTTAGCCAAAGTTTGAGGTTTGCAATGGGTTCTGGTTAAAGAAAACACAGGATCTCCACAAGTCACACTGTCCTGAACTCCTGTGGGTGTCTAGTTTTCAGAAATGTCGGCCCACATCTATGTATTGCTGTATAGTTGTTACAGAATTAAAAATCATTGTAAGTTTCATCTTAGTTATTAGCCCTGGGTACCACGTGTTACAAACCTGTCCCCACTACCGGATGGATCTATCAGACGAAACAGTATATTATTTTTAACAATCGGCCATCATGACAAAACATTACAAATGAAAACGTTGTCAGAAATGTCAGTTTTTTCTTTGGGAAAACCTTGAGAGATCTACACAAATATCTCCTCTATGAATTAGACTTTTGTTTACTTTTCAGAAATGTATAAATCATCCATGGCTTTTACAACTGTTTTACCACAAATACGCAGGTAGGACTACCTATTAAAAAAATGCAAAACCAGTGGTAAACATATTGTTTTTTCTTTATACAACCCTGATTGTTCCTGAAAGCTGGGAAGATGATGATCCTAGTAACCTTTTGTTGATGCCATTTATAGAAAAAAGTAAATGTGTTCTTGCACATTACGGATTTCCCATTTTCCCACAAAAACAACATTTAGCTATATTTTGGATATTTTCTTAGTTCTCTTCCAAGAATTCTACAAACCATGGGTACCTTTAGATTCCCCAAGATTTTGGAAAAAATTGACTCAAATATGGCATAGACATCTCTTGTGGAAAAAGAAGTTCACGAAGATTTAAGTACGAGGGACCACAAACATCCCAAAAAGGGCTCAGCACTGGAGGGGGGGAGCTCTAGCAGTCAAGTGGTTACATTATTTCACTCATGAATGCATTACATAGAGAAAGCAATTGCTTTTAGCTTTAGTTTTTCACTGTCAAGGCTTTCTACCACGCCTCTTGCCTTTGCCAATCGTTGTTTAAAGATAGACATAGGCTCTTGGAGTTGAAGGACAGTAGCATTGGAGCAATGGTTCTATGGCATAGTCTCTGTATTTGTTTTCTGAGTCTTTTCCCAGAGGATAAGTTCCGAAGGAAGTGACCCGATTAGGGCCACCCGGGTCACTCGCGACCACCTCTCAGCCTTCCACACAAATGAAGGGTCGGTCAGACAATAGAGAATACAAACCAAGTTATTTATTAGTTTTCGTTCGAGCGCAGTCCAGTCTGACTAGCCTCCTTAGATGCTACCGAGGGGACTGACTCTCCCCAACATTACATTAGTTGTTATACATTTCCAATGCCCAGCAAGACCCGCCCAAAACTGGAAAATTCCAGTTGGAGCAGGCTAACAAAGGAGACACAGAAGATGAGTTAGGCTCATGGGATCGGGTACATGTTATCTCTAGCTCAAGGTTACTCTGCCCGTGCCCGCTTACGGTAGAGCATGAGAACGGGCCTTTCTAACAAAGAAGGTATGCAAAGGCACATTCATGTATTCAATGAGACAGCAAAGCTCAACCTTGAAGAAACAGAGAAAAGAAATATCAGAGTTTTTCTGCAAAGGCAGACAGAATGAGACAGAAGTTAGTTTCGATCATTACACAAAATGGCGGCTGTGGGCAAAATGGTGCCGCAAATGCTAACTTAAGCGCAATGCCAATAAGGGGAGCCGATTGGAAGTATTTTTCCAGTCCAACAGACTGCATTGCATTTGCTAACTAATTTTGCTACTATGGAGAGCTAGGACTCTCTGTATACATAATGAACATAGCACAAATCCAAATATACACCATCAATACTCGAAAATGCCCTCGTCTATGCACATCAAATCCTGGATATCCTGCATCATCATGGCCTTGCCCTTAAGGTCATGTTCCAGGGGTTTGGGGTGAGGTGTCAACATTTTCATACAGCAGGCACAATAGGCAGGAAGGCAATGTATACAGAGACAGCATGTTAAGATGATACCAGCTATGGCGATCAGGAAGATAATAATCTTCCAACCCCAGGATGCGAATTGGCCCTAAAACCACCCAGTAAGAGACCATGTACCATTCTCTTGGTGTATGTCAGAGGCAATCCTATAGAGCTTCTGTATAGCAGCATACACATTCGGGGCGTGGTCCGGTATGTATACACAGCAACTACTACCGATGACACGGCAGGCCCCACCCCGATCAGCAAGGATGACGTCTAACACCATCCTGTTCTGAAGGGCAACAAGTCTCGTAGCCTGGAGCTCAGCTGTAATATTAGTCAGTATTCCAGCCGTTGCATCTATTACCCTTTCCACCACTCTAGTGAGTCTTCGAATATTAAGACTATTGGACATGGGACCCCAAAAGGGAACAATACCCTTCATAGCATCAGTGAACTGCTGCAATGTGGTATCTGTCTGATCTATGTCTGCAGTGTCAATAACTCATCTAACATGTGACAGATGAACACACCTGCATTGTAGTCGGTGATCCCTAAGGTAGTTGGATGGCGCTATATACACCGGGGGAAGGAGAAAGGAGAGATAACATATTCCAGACCATCCTCGAGGGAGCCAAACATAGGCCTGGGACCTGCAAACAAAGTAAACATTGTGAGGGGGCAGCAGAGGAGGGCTATTCGTGGTACTCAGTACATAGGTGTAATTGCAATTACTCTCCCCTACCCCTATTTTTCCTTTCCCTTTAACACAGAAACTCGCTGTCGTATTAACCACCGGCACTGGCATTGCAACATCCTGAGTAATATTACGCATCTGAAAAGACTGAAAGTATTCAGTGACATTGAAATCCCAAAAATCAGACCTTTCATTTCGAAGCCATGTTACATTTTGTTCTCTTTCGTAGACATTCATGCAAGCTGTCGGAGACAATGTATCTGGTGTCCCTTGTTCCCCTGGGGTAAACCCTTGATATACACGTATATACTCTAAGACAGTTTCGTAGTCAGCTAACGTCATATTCATAGTATCAGAGTGATAATGAGTGTATACCATAGTGAAGAGCTGAAACCAGCCTTCACAACTTCCGAGGTAAGAAAAGGGCATGGACAGCAACACGTCATTCTTGTGCGTCACAGAAGGGAGCAGCCCACAGATCCAGCAATTAGTGACATTGGACGTACCATGGGCCTGGTGTAACATTTGGAGGAACATGTTATCTACATATGTCTTTCTGTGTTCACCTTTGTGAGGAGCCAGGGTGACAAACATATGTTCAGGAGGAACAGGTGTTGTACCAATCAAAGAGTGCACAGGATATTTCTCTTCTAGAAACCACATTATTCCAAGTATTGCTAGTAGGGAAATCAGGACAATCACTATAAAGAACACTTTACCCTTTTTCGACCAACTGGGCCAACCTACCCCATCCCTCTCCCAACGTGGTGCTGCAAAAGGCTGTTCCTCCTCAACAATTGGGCGCCCAAAAGGATACATGGTGATCAGAGGGGAAAACACAATGCAATGGTGTTGATGACAAGTAACCAAGAGAATAAGCAAAACTTTCCAGCGTCCTTCAGAGCCTCGCTGGCAGACTCCTATTGTTTATCTACGGTGGTGCTACTGAGCATAGCGGTGAAGCGGCACTATCGCAGCCCGTTGAAGAAATCCCAAGTCGTCCAGGATAGGGCACCCCCCCTTTTCGGGAAGACACCCTCAGCTTATCCTGTCCAGTGTCTCGGACAATGCACCAATCTCCCTTTCCCTAAGCTATTGTTGGTACCACGGACAGGGTACATGCACCCTATCCCTTATCCATGCAGTCCATCCCTACTAATCTGACTTTTCCTTTGGTGCACTGTCCCTCTGTCGGGGACGCAAATTGTACCTAGCCTCTCCGGGCACAGAGTGATCACTGAACAGGGGCTCAAATTCAGAGGGGCCAAGGGACTGGGGCTCAAGCACTTGTGGGCCAAGTGGAGGAGGATCCTGGCGGCCCTTACTTTTGGGGGGACCGCCTCATTCAATACTGCATCATTCTCCTCCTCTGTTTGCACCCACGTCAGTCGGGCATCCGAAAAAGGGATGAAGCGTGGCACCTTCTCCATCTCATGATCACCTATGCCATCGATCACCCACTGATCATAGGGGAGAGGTAACGGCACCTTCCAGCAATGGGAGGTATGTATCCAGTTCTTCCGACCGGTCACCTTGACAGCACTCCTGGTGGCAAGAAGTACCTGCAGAGGCCCCTTCCAACGGGGCTCCAGACTTCCCTTTCTCTGGAAGTGCCGCACAAGTATGAAGTCACCAGGTTGGATGTTATGCCCGGGCCCCTCTGGTTGCGGTGGCAACATCTCTTGTATCTGTTGATGAATAGAACGCAAATTTTTAGTCAATTCATAAAGATAATCCACTAACAGAGGATACTCAATGTCTGAAAAGTGTCTTGGTGGCGGGACGCCCCAAACATTTGCTGGGCGGCCGAACACGACCTCATATGGGGACAATCCTGTCCTAGTGTGAGCCGTAGCTCTGGTTGACAGAAGAGCTAATGGTAAAGCATCTGGCCACTTCAATCCTGTGCTTTCCTGAATTTGTGCCAGTTTCAGTTTGAGAGTACCATTGTACTTCTCAACCAAACCTGCTGACTGGGGGTGGTGTGCAGCGTGGAACTTCTGCCTAATGTGTAGCCCATCACACACCAACTGGATGACTTTTGAATTGAAATGACTGCTTCTGTCACTCCAGATCAAGCGAGGTAAACCGAAACAAGGGAAAAATCCTTCAGGAGGGCTTTCGCTGTAGCCAAGGCTGTATTCTCCTTAGTGGGGTATGCCTCAACCCATTTACTGAATGCGCAAACAACCACTAACACATATTTCAAATTGTTGACCCGTTCCATCTCAATGTAGTCCATCTGAAGGACTTCAAAAGGGAAAGAAGGGGGTGCAAAATTGCCAGGGGTTGTAGGAGTGCCTTTCCCAGGATTATACATCATGCATACCATACAATTTTTAACCAAGTGAGCAGCTATTTTGGGGATGTTATCATTCTGCCACACGGGGTCTAATAGTTTGCATATACCCTTGGTGCTAATGTGAGCTGGTCAGTGCACCATGGTAACGACAGGGAGGACATAGGCGTCCGGCAGCATCCACCTTTGCTTCCCTGACTTATCCGTCCAGCACCCATCCTCGTCTAAACGTGCTGTGCTTTCCTGCCATATTGCCAACTCCTCAACTGTTGCCTCACTTTGTATCTCTTTCACACTGTCCAGTGTATCTTCAAACATCGTAACTTCGGGTACCCATCTAGCAGGACCTGCCACAAACATCTTTTTTATCTTCGATCGAGCCGTTTCATAGCTATTTGGTCTGCAAATGCGTTTTCCCTCCCCACATCATCAGTAACTGCCCTGTGGGTGCTGCACTTCACTATTGCTAACCTTTTGGGGAGTGTCAGGGCTGGCAAAAGCCTGTGTATCAAGGGGCCATTCTGGATCTTTAATCCGTGTGAAGTCAGGAATCCTCTCTCCGCCCAGAGCCGCCCAAAATTGTGGGCAACCCCAAAGGCGTACTGGCTGTCAGTATAAATATTGACAGTCAGTCCCTCACTTAACTCACAAGCTCGAAGAAGGGCAACTAGCTCTGCAGCTTGGGCCGATTGATAGGGAATTCATGATGTCTTGACTACTGTGTGTAGGGTAGTTATGGCATATGCCGCAGTGGTTGTGCCATCCGGTAATTTGAAACAAGAGCCATCCACATATAGCTCCCCTTGGGGTTCAGATAGGGGAACATCAGTCAGGTCTACCCGTCCCTTCGTCTCCTCTTCAGTCCGAAAAATACAATCACGTATGTCTATTTCCTCACTTTCAGAAGGGAGGGGTAGTAACGTGGCTGGGTTCAGAGTGGCACATCTTTTTATTGTGACGTGTGGTGCAAAGAGGGTCAGTTCATAACCAGTCAGACGTGCACTGGTGAGGTGCTGTGTCTTCGTTTTGTTCAAAAGTGTATCCACAGCATGAGGTACCATAACTGTGACATCAGTATCAAGGACGAGCCCTGCCGATTGTCGGATAGAGTCAGCCACAGCAGCGACCGCTCTTAGACAGCTCGGGAGGGCTCTCACGACGTTGTCAAGCAGGGCAGAAAAATAAGCACATGGCCTCTGCTTACCTCCAAAGGCTTGCGTTAAGACAGAAAGCGTACAACCAGCCGTCTCGTGTACATACAACACGAACGGCTTAGTATAGTCTGGGGTGCCAAGCACAGGCGCAGAGCAAAGCGCAACCTTTAATTGCTCGAAAGCTTGTTGACATTCAGACGTCCAGGGCAAGGGTTCATGCACATCTTTAGTGGTTAGCTGCAACAGCGGCTTTGTTAGTAAGGAAAAGTTAGGAATCCAGTGCCGACAATACGAAGTAATGCCAATGAAAGCTCGCACATCCCTTTGAGTCTTAGGGATGGGCATTGTAACAATAGCACTAATGCGTTCAGGTGTTAGTCTCCTCCCCTCCTTCGACAGTAGGTGATCTAGGTAGGTGACCTCCTGTCGACAATATTGGAATTTTGAAAGGGACACTTTATGTCCGTGATGAGCCAAATGCAGCAACAATTTAACCGTCGCATCTTTGCAACCTTCTTCAGTGTCAGAAGCAATTAAGAGATCGTCCACATACTGCAGTAATACATTACCTGGGGGAAGTGTGAGGGAATCCAATTGGCCTTTTAAAGCTTGACTATATATACTAGGGCTTTCAGTATAGCCCTGAGGAGCGTGACAGAATCGAAAGCTTCTGCCAGCCAGGGCGAATCCAAATAGGTGCCTGCTATCTGGATGAATGGGAAAGCTAAAAAAAGCGTTTTCCAAATCAATCACAGAAAAGAATTTGGCAGAGGAAGGAATCTTCGTCAGAAGGGCAGTGATGTCAGGGACCACTGGGAACTTAGGGACCACTATCTTATTAACCTCACGCAAATCAATCACAAAACGATAGACATCAGGATGATCATCAGAGAAACCCAAGGGTGCCCTCTTAAGAATGGGAAGAATAGGGCTATTACACACGTTCGCAGTCGTCTACTCAACAACCCCTGACTTAATCAAGTCCTGTATAATCTGCAATAGAGCTCACTCCCCTGCTTGCGGTATTTTGTACTGAGGAATACGAGGCAAAACAGCATTGTCTTTGACCTTAATAGAAAATGGCGGTATCTGCAACAGCCCTAGGTCCGTATCACCTGTAGCCCATAACGTGGGTGGCACATCTTTGAATTCAGCAGGGAGTGGCGCATCTTTGGACAAACACTGCTTGGTACTAACCACATTAGGACCCATTGTCATATAGACACCTGCCGGGGAACAATAAATTGTAGCATATATCTTCTTTAATAAATCCAATCCCATCAAATTCTCACCGCAATTGGACGTCAGCAAAAATGGCGAATCAACAGTGAAAGAGCAAGGGATTTGGATATGGGGCTCACAACCAACACACCAGAAAAGCCTACCGAAACATTATTATGGCCAGACAGGGCTGCCCCGGGGACCAGTGAATGAGAAACAGAGCTGTTCATTGCGCCTGTATCCACCAAGAATTGCTTAGCTGAGCCCTTCAAGTCAGCAGTAACATAAGGTCCGCACTGATCTACAGGTATCTGAATTGGTCCCTCGCCCTGTCCCTGGCTGTCCTAACTGTGGGACAACCCGGTCACTTCATCAATCAATCAATCAATCACGGCATTTATAGAGCGCGCTACTCACCCGGGAGGGTCTCAAGGCGCTGGGGGAGGGGGTAAGTTACTGCTCGAACAGCCAGGTCTTGAGCTGCTTCCTGAAGGAGAGATGGTCCTGGGTTCGCTGAAGGTGAGTGGGGAGGGAGTTCCAGGTCTTGGCTGCCAGGTAGGAGAAGGATCTTCCTCCGGCGGTGGTTCTGCGGATGCGTGGTACGGTGGCGAGGGCGTGGCTGGTTGATCGTAGCTGGCGTGTGGGCGTGTAGAAGGTCACGCGGTCGTTGAGGTTCTTTGGGCCCAGGTTGTGGAGGGCCTTGTGTGCGTGGGTGAGGAGTCTGAACGTGATTCTCTTGCTGACGGGGAGCCAGTGCAGGTCTTTCAGGTGTCCGGTGATGTGGCTGTGTCGGGGGATGTCCAGGATGAGTCGTGCGGAGGCGTTCTGGATGCGCTGGAGTCTTTTTGAAGTTTGGCTGTGGTTCCGGCGTAGAGGGTGTTCCCATAGTCCAGTCGGCTGGTGACGAGTGCCTGGGTGACGGTCTTCCTGGTTTCAGTGGGGATCCATCTGAAGATCTTGCGGAGCATGCGCAGGGTGTTGAAGCATGAAGATGAGACGGCGTTGACTTGTCTGGTCATCGACAGGGAGGAGTCCAGGATGAAGCCCAGGTTGCGTGCGTGGTCCGTTGGCTTGGGCGCGGTGCCCAGGGCCGGGGGCCACCAGGAGTCGTCCCAGGCGGAGGGTGATGAGCCCAGGATGAGGACTTCCGTCTTGTCTGAGTTCAGTTTAAGGCGGCTGTTCCTCATCCAGTCGGCGACGTCTCTCATCCCGTCGTGTAGGTTGGCTCTGGCGGTGGTGGGGTCGTTGGTGAGGGAGAGGATCAGCTGGGTGTCGTCGGCGGAGGAGATGATGTTGAGGTTGTGTTGGCGTGCGATGGCTGCGAGGGGGCTCATGTAGACGTTGAAGAGGGTTGGGCTGAGTGAAGATCCTTGTGGAACGCCGCAGATGACTTCGGTGGCTTCGGATCTGAACGGGGGGAGGCGGACTCTCTGGGTTCTTCCGGCGAGGAACGAGATGATCCATTCCAGTGCTTTCTCTCGGATTCCGATGTTGCTGAGGCGCTTCACTAGGGTGCGGTGGCAGACGGTGTCGAACGCTGCGGAGAGGTCCAAGAGGATGAGGGCAGCTGTTTCCCCGTTGTCGGTTAGGGTTCTGATGTCGTCGGTGGCTGCGATAAGGGCGGTCTCGGTGCTGTGGTTGGCCCGAAACCCGGACTGCGAGGGGTCGAGGGATCCATTCGTCTCGAGGAAGGCGGCAAGCTGTCTGTTGACGGTCTTCTCGATGACTTTGGCCGGAAACGGAAGGAGCGAGATGGGACGGTAGTTCTTGAGGTCGGTGGGGTCCGCCGTTGGTTTCTTCAGGAGGGCGGTAAGCTCGGCGTGCTTCCAGCTCTCCGGGAAGGTGGCGGTGTGGAAGGAGGAGTTGATGATGTCCCGGAGATGGGGTGCGATGGTGGCGTCGGCTTTGTTGAAGACGTGGTGTGGGCAGGGGTCGGTTTGGATATCATCCAAATCATAGTCATCATGATAGTACTGTCGCCCTCAAGGGTCATCAAAATAGTTCTGATCAGAACAACCCTGCGACGCCTCATCTGCCTGAACCCTGTCATGACCCCGTCATGACCACCTACTCCACGACCCCATCCACGAGAACCCCGTCCTCTAGGGACCACGTCTTTCTGCAACAACGTCGGGCACTCACTGCACCAGTGTCCCTCCTCCTTACAATATGAACACTGATTCGGCCCCACAGGCGCAGCATTTCTGTTAGTGCAGGGCAGCTGTCGGGCCGGACCAGTGCTGCGTCCTCTCCCATTCCCTCTAGATACCTGCTGCATCAACACCTTCGTCTTCAACTCTTTATTTTTCTTATCCACCTTCTCCTTCTCTTCGTTCTCCCTGTGCTCATAATACTGTGCCATACTCAATATCACTGATGGGGAGGAGGTAGTCCAAGTGCTCTCCGAAGCCTGTAACCGAGTCGCGATCTCGGGAAGCAGGTTCGTAACAAACCTGTTAACGAACAATCGGACACCTTCCTCCATTGACAAATCCTGTCCACTGAAATTCCAAAACACACCTTCAAACCTAGTAAAAAAATCAGATACACTTTCATCTTTCTTCTGACAACATGCTGTTAACTTGTCCCAATCTACTCTTCTAGGTGGAATAAGGGAGTGCATATACGTAATAATACGAACCGGCAAAGCTAGTTCTCAGCCTTAGGCTTCTCACCAGGCTTCCTCTCTTTAGCCCATGCCCTGATCTCGTCACAAGTGCCACCCAACTCCACAACATGGTCCTGTGTATGCACCTGCCGCCAAATATCCACCGGTACCAACAAACCGAAAAACATCTCAATGTCTGCCAACGTCATCACTGTCAAAAATGCGGCCTCTGTCAATTCTTTATAATATGCAGTTGGATTTTTCCTAGGGTCGGGCAACTGACTCTTAAGAGACAAAACCTCACTCCTTTTCCATGGAGTGTAAACCCATTGTTCTTGAAAGCGGGCCTCTACTCGCTGTCTGACAACGGCATCATGCTGATCACGCAGCTCCGGTATCTCAGGGTGAAAAATGGGATGTACTTCCCTCATCGGAAACTAGGATGCTGTTGTCGGGCTCTTCTGATGTAACCTACCTCGATAACCAATCAGTGTTGCAACATTACTAAAAACGTCGTTAGGGGCCATGTCGGCAGCATACACACAGTCCCGGATGTCATAAATAATATGAGGTGCGACACCATTGAAACACTGTTCCCACAACCCAATTAATGTAGCCGACATATGCTTGAGGGCATGCTGCTGTATGAACGGTTCATACTCTTTCAACACACTCCACACATCCTCCACGCTGTAAATTGGATTCCGAGCCCACTGTGCAGCCTGATTAGCTACCATCTTGTTCTCTGCATCTCCCACATCAGATCGAATCAGCACCCGCCCCATTCGCTCCCGTGCAGTCACCCAGTCCCCCTCATCCAGTCCACGCACCGGCGTCCCAATACTCAGCAAGGTTGGGGAAGGGAGATGCGGGGAAGACACAATAGATGAAGGGGCAGGCACCAAAGTTATTAATGGCTGTGTTGAGGGCGTGAGGGATGGAGAGAGAGAGTAAGCTGAAACAATAGGCGTAGCAGGGAGACTTGCAGTCGTCGCAGCCGCGGCATGTGAAGCCAGAGAAAGAGCAGGAGGTGCTGTAGCCGAGGCAGCCAGGTCAAGAGCAAATGAACCAGAGGTAGAGGCAGGAGGGACGGAAGACTGGGACGGCGGGACAGCAGGGTATATTCTCTGCAGGGCATAGGGAGGTGGAGGTCGAGTGTCTAACAGCTCCTCCACGAATGTATCGCCTTCCTCTCGGGCAACATAGGATTTGTCACATTACAGCTCGACGCAACAGCACCGGACATCGCCTTCCTCACCGAAACCTGGATGAACGCCTCCTCAGCGCCCGACATCGCCATAGCCATCCCGGACGGATACAAGATCACCCGGAGGGACCGCGTCAACCAGACGGGAGGAGGCATCGCCATCGTACACAAGAACACCATCCGCATCTCGACTAACTCCGACGAGACCTTCACCGCCGCCGAACACCTACACTTCCAGATACACACTGACCCCAAGACCACCCTCCGAGGCACCCTCATCTACAGACCCCCGGGACCACGCACACTATTCAGCGAAGACATCGCAGACTTCATCAGCCCGCACGCCATGCCCTCCGCCGACTACATCCTCCTAGGGGACCTCAACTTCCACCTGGAGAACAACAACGACAGAAACACCACCGCCCTGCTGGACAACCTCGCCAACCTCGGACTCAAGCAACTGGTGAACACGCCCACCCACTACGCCGGCCACACGCTTGACCCCGTCTTCTCGTCCAGCAAGCACATCTCCTTCAGCCACGCCACCGGACTCCACTGGACCGACCACAGCTGCGTCCACTTCAGCTTCAGAAAGACTGCGACCCACCACCACCCGCAACAGGCTCCCCGCCGGAGCTGGAGCAAGATCACCGCCG
This sequence comes from Calotriton arnoldi, assembly GCA_963921515.1. Taxonomy (NCBI): domain Eukaryota; kingdom Metazoa; phylum Chordata; class Amphibia; order Caudata; family Salamandridae; genus Calotriton; species Calotriton arnoldi. The sequence goes on from CAWUFW010000511.1 coordinate 1,221,996, forward strand.
AGCAGCTCACCGCCTCCCTCAGCCAGAACACACCCACCAACACAACGGACCCAAACGAAGCAGCCAGCAACCTCGCCAAGTGGCTGACCGCCTGCGCCGACGACCTCGCACCACTAAAAAACCCTCCCAGCAGACCCGGAAGCAAGAAAACCCCTTGGTTCACCAACGAACTCAAGGAATCCAAGAAGAACTGCCGCACTCTCGAGAAAACCTGGCGACTCGACCAGACCACAGACAACAGGACCGCCCTCAAGCACGCCACCCGCAAACACCACCAGCTGATCCGTGCCACCAAGAAGTCGGCACTCAAAGAACGACTGGACAACAACGCCCATGACAGCAAGGAACTTTTCAGCATCGTCAAAGAGTTCTCCAACCCCAGCGCCGGAAACAACGACATCACCCCTCGCAAGACCTCTGCAACTCACTCTCCGCGTTCTTCCACCGCAAGATCACCGACATACATAACAGCTTCGACGCACAAACCACGCACCCTACCGCCGAACCAACGCCCGCCACCACCACCCTCTGCAACTGGACCCCGATCAGCACCGAAGACACCACCCGCACGATGAACTCCATCCACTCCGGATCACCAACCGACCCCTGCCCACACCACGTCTTCAACAAAGCCGACGCCACCATCGCACCCCATCTCCGGGACATCATCAACTCCTCCTTCCACACCGCCACCTTCCCGGAGAGCTGGAAGCACGCCGAGCTTACCGCCCTCCTGAAGAAACCAACGGCGGACCCCACCGACCTCAAGAACTACCGTCCCATCTCGCTCCTTCCGTTTCCGGCCAAAGTCATCGAGAAGACCGTCAACAGACAGCTTGCCGCCTTCCTCGAGACGAATGGATCCCTCGACCCCTCGCAGTCCGGGTTTCGGGCCAACCACAGCACCGAGACCGCCCTTATCGCAGCCACCGACGACATCAGAACCCTAACCGACAACGGGAAACAGCTGCCCTCATCCTCTTGGACCTCTCCGCGGCGTTCGACACCGTCTGCCACCGCACCCTAGTGAAGCGCCTCAGCAACATCGGAATCCGAGAGAAAGCACTGGAATGGATCATCTCGTTCCTCGCCGGAAGAACCCAGAGAGTCCGCCTCCCCCGTTCAGATCCGAAGCCACCGAAGTCATCTGCGGCGTTCCACAAGGATCTTCACTCAGCCCAACCCTCTTCAACGCCTACATGAGCCCCCTCGCAGCCATCGCACGCCAACACAACCTCAACATCATCTCCTACGCTGACGACACCCAGCTGATCCTCTCCCTCACCAACGACCCCACCACCGCCAGAGCCAACCTACACGACGGGATGAGAGACGTCGCCGACTGGATGAGGAACAGCCGCCTCAAACTGAACTCAGACAAGACGGAAGTCCTCATCCTGGGCTCATCACCCTCCGCCTGGGACGACTCCTGGTGGCCCCCGGCCCTGGGCACCGCGCCCAAGCCAACGGACCACGCACGCAACCTGGGCTTCATCCTGGACTCCTCCCTGTCGATGACCAGACAAGTCAACGCCGTCTCATCTTCATGCTTCAACACCCTGCGCATGCTCCGCAAGATCTTCAGATGGATCCCCACTGAAACCAGGAAGACCGTCACCCAGGCACTCGTCACCAGCCGACTGGACTATGGGAACACCCTCTACGCCGGAACCACAGCCAAACTTCAAAAAGACTCCAGCGCATCCAGAACGCCTCCGCACGACTCATCCTGGACATCCCCCGACACAGCCACATCACCGGACACCTGAAAGACCTGCACTGGCTCCCCGTCAGCAAGAGAATCACGTTCAGACTCCTCACCCACGCACACAAGGCCCTCCACGACCTGGGCCCAAAGTACCTCAACGACCGCATGACCTTCTACACGCCCACACGCCAGCTACGATCAACCAGCCACGCCCTCGCCACCGTACCACGCATCCGCAGAACCACCGCCGGAGGAAGATCCTTCTCCTACCTGGCAGCCAAGACCTGGAACTCCCTCCCCACTCACCTTCGGCGAACCCAGGACCATCTCTCCTTCAGGAAGCAGCTCAAGACCTGGCTGTTCGAGCAGTAACTTACCCCCTCCCCCAGCGCCTTGAGACCCTCCCGGGTGAGTAGCGCGCTCTATAAATGCCGTGATTGATTGACAGTCGAAACTTTCTAGCACACTCTATACCTTTTTCTACTTTCTCTCTATCATACGCTACTGCTTTCTGAGTCACTGTCTGCATCTTTCCTCTTCGGACCTCTTTTTCTGCTTTCATTCATCTTTGCCTAGCTTCCTTTTGCCATACCTGAAGATAATCAAATATCGACTGCCTACTTCGTTTTGCAAACAATTTATCATGCAGGAAATTCAGTTTTTGTTCATCAAAGGTACTTGTTAGCGGCCACTGCAGCTCTGCATTGTCCCTCGTATATTTGTGCCATAATGTACTAAATATAATTGGGCCAAGGCCATGCTTAACATACATATCAAAGTTCGGGGTGCCTTCCGGAGGCGCAGGTTGCCTTTCCTCCAATCGAGCTTCAGAGGAACAACAACGGCACCCCAAACAACACAACTTGCTCAAGCAGGGCATCTTAAGAGGGGACAAGTTCACTATTCGTGCCAGACGAATAATTCGCAAATATCTTTCAAAAAGGTCGGTCCTCAGACCGTATCAAACAAAGAAAACCAAAAGTCAGTTCTCAGACTGCACCAAAAAGACAAATCAAAGTCGACACCACAAAACCAAAAGCCGGCCAAATCCCAGGCATTTTCAAAAGTAAGCCAAATCCATTATGTTGCCTGGCAGAGTGTCCGCAGACGCTCTGTATCCAAATCGGTCCACAGACCTACCAAGTACAAATCAAATGGTCCTCAGACCATACCAAGGATTATTCAAAATGGCACCATATTCACAAAGAACCAAGACAAACTCACCTGGTGCACACAGGTAGAACAAATTTATTCTCCACTGCCGACTCTTCGGACCAAACAGTCAGATCCAAGGGTTTCGCCTTTCAGGACCCCAGCCGGGATGACCACTGGGCAAGGCACCGCCCGATCAGACAGGCGGGGCAGCTGCGAGTAATAGGCTCTATCGTGCAGGGATCCCCGATCCGCCCATCCGACCCGACGTGGCCCCGTCCTCCACACCCGTCCGCGGGCGAGGATGGGTCAGCCCGATGGAGTCCCTGTTCAGGCACCAACTGAAGGAAGTAACCCGATTAGGGCCACCCGGGTCACTCACGACCACCTCTCAGCCTTCCACACAAATGAAGAGTCGGTCAGACAGTAGAGAATACAAACCAAGTTATTTATTAGTTTTCGCTCGAGCGGAGTCCAGTCTGACTAGCCTCCTTAGATGCTACCGAGGGAACTGACTCTCCCCAACATTACATTAGTTGTTATACATTTCCAATGCCTAGCAAGACCCGCCCAAAACTGGAAAATTCCAGTTGGAGCAGGCTAACAAAGGAGACACAGAAGATGAGTTACGCTCCTGGGATCGGGTACATGTTATCTCTAGTTCAAGGTTACTCTGCCCGTGCCCGCTTACGGTAGAGCATGAGAACGGGCCTATCTAACAAAGAAGGTATGCAAAGGCACATTCATGTATTCAATGAGACAGCGAAGCTCAACCGTGAAGAAATACAGAAAAGAAATATTGGAGCTTTTCTGGTGAGGCAGACAGAATGAGACAGAAGTTAGTTTCAATCATTACACAAAATGGCGGCTGTGGGCAAAATGGTGCCGCAAATGCTAACTTAAGCGCAATGCCAATAGGGGGAGCAGATTGGAAGTATTTTTCCAGTCCAACAGTTCTGTCTAGTTGCTCTGTTGAACAGTTTTAGCCTGATTTAAAATTTAAGTGGAACATTTTTTGCCCGTCATTGGGTGGATTTCACTCCTCCATCAAGGTGGTGGAAGAAATAACACTAAATTTAGAGGTGGAAGTTTCTCCACCAAAGTGACTGTATCCACTGTAGAAGGAGACACTATGGTCAAGCAATAATCTGGCAGAAAATTCATGAATATCCATCACTTCTAACAGAAATTCTGCCAGCATATATGGCTACTGGAATCCCCAAACGGGGAGTACATTGTCAGTGCTCACAAATTCAATGTCTCCAACTTGCTGGGCATGTTTCCTGGAATCTTAAATATAACTATTACAATGTCAACCTAGTGTTACGATTGTTGCACACCACTATTACAAAGGATACAGGATCTCATTTACAAGGAATTTGCATAGAGCAGAGCCGCAAGGCTTCTTGCAGCGCTGCTCTACGCCAATGTGAAAGGGCAGGAATGCACCGTATTTATGAAATACGGTGCATTCCTGTCCTTTCTCCCTGTGCTGGTGCACAATTTGCAGCCTAGCGCCAACGTGGGTACCCTTGCACCATGGTGCAAAGGCGCCTCTGTTGCAGGCAGGATTGTTTTTGTGCAGGAAGGGCCACCTTCCTTCACAAAAACAATCCTGAGGTGTTTTCCTCGTTCTATGTGTGCTGCAGAATGCAGCACACATGGAAAGAGGAAAAAACGAGGAGCAATGAAAAAATTTCTCCTCGTTATTCCTGCTCTGGGGAGGCGTAAGGGTTTGGTGCTGTCGAGGTTTACGTGATTTTGTAAATCTGGGGCAGCGTCAAAATCCATGGGTGTTGCGTGGGAACACCCACTGCAGCGCCTCCTTGATGCAGAGTAAGGCAATGCAGCACTTTGCGCTGCCTTGCCTTACTCCATATCTATGAGGCGATGCAAAGCCACACAGGGTGGCTTTGCATCGCCTCATAGATATGATTGAAAGGCTTGCGCCACCGGAGCGTCAATAAAAAGTGATGTGCCGGCAGCGCAGACCTCTTTTAAATAAGCCTCACAGCCCCTATCTCCCACGTTACTCGCATATGGGGCCGGAATGTTATACGGCGATTACTGAAACCACACACCCAGGTGTATACCAGGGGCGGTGCGTCCATTGGGGCGTTGCCCCACTAATGCCACCGTTAACTTCACCGTCGATCACCGTCCTGACTCGAAATCCGGCCGGCCGGAGTCAGTCAGGACGCTGAAGGGGGTGGGGCAGCACTGAGGGTTGGGTTTGTTCGTTGTTTCAGTTTGACTGACAGCAGCAGGCTGAGCAGCCAGGGCAGGCCCAGTGCGCATGTTCGGGTTTGGGTTGATCATGTTTCTGACCAGCCCGAACATGCGCACTAGTACTAGCCTGCAGTGCCCTGCATTAGGAGAGCGAGCGAGGGCGAGGGCTGCTACTGGCCCGCAGCCCCCGGTCTCCTATGGGCGGGGACAGTCCCTGCTCAAGCCAATCCTGGCGCTGCTGGAGCAGCGTCTGGATTGGCTGAGAGGGGTTGCCAGCAGCCACTCATGATGAAGGCGCCAACGCGGACCCCGGCCGACGACGGACCCTGTCGGGTAAGTTTTCTTTATTTTTAATTTTAAACCCGGACCACCCCCCCCGCGCACCCCCTTCCCCCCCACCCCGAGTATTACGAGCCACGACTGCTGGAAGGTGCAGGCGTGCAGCGGGTAGCACGGTGGCCTCCAGTGAGGCGCAGGATTGAGGTAGAGTTGCAAATGGACGAAGTACTCAGAGGACTGCGGTGAGCGGCGCAGCAGGAGCATGCTGTGAGGTACAGCGGGAGAAGCAGGGCCAGGCCCAGGCAGTTGTCCTGTGAGGTACGTAAGTGGAGCAGCTTGTGGCGCACACAGAGCGTGTAAAGCGAATAGCACCGGTCCGTGGCGTGAGGTAGAGAAGATAACAAGGCAACCTCCAGAGAGGTCGGTGTATGATAGAGGCAGAGGTGTGTATGGACGAATTACGCAGAAGATAGAGCCGAGAAGCGCAGCTGTAGCACGCTGTGAGGTACAGCGGGAACACGGGTGCGAGGTATATGCAATAGTCCTGTGGAGTGGGTAGAGGGAGCCTGTGATACACATGGGGCAGCGCTGAGAAGCGGGCAGGAGCAGCGTGGTGAACAGGCCAGGGGCAGCACTCTGAGGTACCTAGGGAATAGCTGGTGAGGTACACGTTCACTGTGCAGCGAGGTACACATGGGTGTGTGACACGCAGCCGGTAGCATCTCTCTGGGGTCTGTGAGACCTGAGTTTATTCCCATCTCTGTGTTATCGTGTTAAACTTCCCATACAAACGAGCATGAAGTAAAATAAAACATGTCATGGTTATACGAATGTTACAGGCTCAGGCTTTGCAGCAGCAGAGCTTCTACGCCTTTCCTTCGATGATGCGCAGCATCGATTTAAGGCGACATATGTTTGGGGTTCCATGCCTCAATGCCACAGGAGAGTGTATTTACATGGTAGCGTGTGAACAATGGAACCCCAGTCGAAAACGGCCCTTCAATTTGTAGAGGTGGTTCCCAGTGCAGGTTAATTTTCGATTAGCTCAGGTGTTCAGTCACCATGCCCACCGAATTTTAGTGCCTTTCCATTAGAGCAACGAGTGTAGCAGAAAATAAAAGAAACGCTCTTAACAGCCATGCCCGTTATTAGTGCCCGGGAACAGAGTGCGTGAAGCCCTCTTCTAGAGGCATGTCCTCGAGACTCAAGTCAAACGCCACGGCTTAGAACTGGGAAACAGCAAGACAGGAGAAAAAAGTTACGCCCTGTGGCACCATAGTAGCGTGGGTGCGCGGACCACGTTGAATCCCCGGTGTGAACGCTGTTGGATAAGAGAGTGAGGTCAATGCTGTGTGGGGACACGCGAGATGTTTAGGCACGCATGGCTGTGAGACAAGAGGCACGCGCTGTGGCAGAGCTTTGTGGCCATCAGGCAGCCAAGGTGCACAGTAGCAGTGATCTGTGCAGCCATGTAGGTAACCAATGTGCAATGTAGTCTTTGTGTCCATGCTGATAGCCAATACGCACTGCAGAAGTGCTCTGGGTATCTGTGTCTAACGAACGTGCACCGTAGCAGTGTTCTGTGGACACGGAGGTATCCCATGTGCAGTGTAGCAGTGTTCTGTGTGGCCACGCAGGTACCCCGTGAGCAGTGTTCTGTGTGGACACGGAGGCATCCCATGTGCAGTGTAGCAGTGTTCTGTGTGGCCACGCAGGTATCCCGTGTGCAGTGTTCTGTGGACACGGAGGTATCCCATGTGCAGTGTAGCAGTGTTCTGAATGGCCACGCAGGTATCCCGTGTGCAGTGTTCTGTGTGGACACGGAGGTATCCCATGTGCAGTGTAGCAGTGTTCTGTGTGGCCACGCAGGTACCCCGTGAGCAGTGTTCTGTGTGGACACACAGGTATCCTGTGTTTATGATTAGCTATTTTAAACTGTATTGGTTCGTATGTGGTGATATGCCGTGCTGCACTGTTGAGTGCCTTGCTGCATTATGCCACCCTGCTTTGACATCTTTGTCATCTTTTATGGTATGTTACGTTGTATTATGCGATGCTTTGTAAGCGGTGTGCAGTGCGCGCCTTTCTCCTCGCCCTGTTTGTTTTTGTATGGAATCATTATCTTGAACGGGAAAGGGGCAGCGTCCAGTGTATTTACAAAGTAATAGTATTCAGTTAATTAATGCCTCGCATAAAAAGAACAGTACTTTCCAGTTTAACAAAAATGAAATTGTGGGTCACTTACAACCACTTCAGCATTGTGCACATTTTGGTGTAAAAATGCACACATCTTAAGTATAAAGAGAATTCTTAAAGTAGTTGCTGTATCCATGAGTGATGCCTGCTTCTGGTTCTAATAGATTCACTAACCAGTGTGACGGCACGTGGGTGGCTTTAAAATAAATTAATGTGCTGACGTACGTGACCCTGTTAATAGAAATGCGTCCAGGGCACTGGTGTGGTGTTTATCAGACTGTAGTTTTTCAGCCACTGCTCCGCGTACTGTAGCAATGCACACGGACACACCACATGAAGTGAAACGTTTCCTTCTGCTTTAGAAAATGCTTTTCAATATAACGTGACTAAGAAAACCGCTGGGACTTGCCAACTGGAGGGGCTGCCCATGAGCAACTGTTCGAGACCCTAAGCGTCAGTACAGGCTCTTAATACAACCATTAAATCTACATAAAACAAAACCCACGATGTTGAGTTAAGCATGGGGGCCAGGATTCAAATCTAGGTCCCCAGGTTGCCAAGTCGCCAATCTAGCCATTAGAGCACATCTCCTCCTTCTCTGCTTTGTACATAGGAACCCCCACATTGGAACTAACCGGCTGCCTATCATATGTGGCATGATAGCTCAGCAGGAAAGCCACAATCTGCAAACAGTTTAGGTATATTCAGAAACGGGGTGGGGTGGGGGAGAGGCAGGCCCCCCCCCCAAGCATGACTTTGGCCCTCCCAGTCACATCAGAAGAGGCCATTGGACAACGCGCCTTGAGTGCTTTCTCCATGTCGATGGCCGAATGAGATGATTTTTTTCAGTTCGTTTACTTTAATTTTCAGTCAGGGGTCCTTAGAGAACCTCTACAACACCTTTAAAGTGCTTTGTTTTTAAAAATGAGTGTTTTTAGTATGTAACTATAAAGGGGAAAATACTGGCTTTAGGTGATTTTCCCATTTTTGTACAGGGTCAGACATTAAAATAATGATCAATTGGGAGCGGCGACTTCGCAAAACGTGAAGAGATCGTAATTGTTTTGCAAATCTAAGAGTATTTATGATATGCCGGTGTGTCTGGTGGTTGTTTTGGCTTAATAATGTAAAGGGACAATTTATTGACACCTTCTCCTCCACTCGCTTAACTCCAATAAACCGAAGGGAGCCATCGACCTAATCTTGTAATCTCCTCGAGTGGGGAAGGGGGTGGATTTCGGGTTGACTTTCGTTGTAAGCACGGTTCTTTACTTTTCCCTTTGCACCGCGGTTGGGTCATAGTAATAATTGCTGGAAAATGCACCATTTGTCCACTCTTTTTTCAAAAAAATTTCACCCTGTAGGTTGTTCGGGCTCGCTCGCTACTGATGGAGCAGGGAAAATAAAAAAATTTAACCCCTAACAAATTATATAATTAATTAATTTAAAAAATGTTCGTTTAAATGTATTAATCAACATTGTATATGTGGGAATGGTAATATGCCAATGTATGTGCTAAATAATCTATTAATGAATGTCCGTGTGTCTAATCATAACGTAAGAATAAAAAGCGTACTAAATAAAATAAATGCATGTTTGTGCTTCATAGAAATAAAATGTGTCGTTGCAAAAACAATAGTGATGGTAAGTAAGGAGCAGCTTAAATGTCGCTTTTTGCTAGGTAACAACTAATTGGGGTACGTAGACGGGAGGGAAACGAAAGGGATATTTTTCTCTATTTTAATTATGTTTTGTTTGCTTCAAATTAGTGCTTCTAAAAGTATAACCGAGTGGCGATGTAAAATGGCCGCCAGTGGGAAGATGTGCGCAGGCGTGAGGGAACATGTGATACGAGATGAAATTGTAGAAATCTGGAACCTCGTGATGTCTCTGAGAAGGCTAGGATGCAAGAAATGGTCAAGGCTGGTGTGACCTAATTGAACTGATAGTGTGCCGTGATGATCAGGAGAGAGTCCGTGGGAAAGGAGCCCAAGAGAAAGGACAATGACTGCGGAGTTCTTGAATGTGTCAAAAGAAGATACAAATGGACTGATCGAATCGGATGGAAATGTTTAAGCGTATGGGAAAGGAAATGATCCAAGGACCCTTGAATCCAAGAGAACTTGATTAAAGAATGAATAAGCTGACATGCATGGACCAATGAAAGAAAAGCGTGATATTAATGTTGCAACAGTTAGTTAGCAAAGTTAGAATTAGGGTATAAGAGGGCCTACTCTTAGTGGGAGGGGTCAGTTCCAGGCAGTTCGAGAGACGTGGTTGCAGTCACAGTCAGGAGAGGAGTTGAAGAGTCGTGTTGGTGGCTTCCAGTGCTGGGTGGTCCTGATCGATCCCTTACTGAGCGGGAGATGCTGAAAGGCTGTTAGAGGAGACGGGTTGCAGGTAGCTGATGCTGACGAGCTGAAGTTGCTGTTGCTGTCTTAACTTTACAGTTGAGTATGAGAATCAGGCTATTTCTAATCCCAAAGTTAGGTTAGAAATCATTAGACTAAATTAGGAAGTTAGGCAGGTAACTAGGGTTTTGGCTTCATGCCAAAATTTCCTTTCTGCAATAAATTGATTATGCTTAATAAAATTGTGAATTTAAAAATGAATAATTGAATAAAGTATTAAATTCTTTCCATGCTTTTAAAAATTATATAAAATTTAAGATTCTTTAAACCCAAAATGACTCAGTGGTTATTTTCCTAAATGATTGTGACATAAGTAATTGTTTATTGTGATTCAGCTGGTCTTAATCACTATGAACTAATTTCTTAAATGAATGATTCATCGACCAAACAATGAGCAGGAATATCTTAAGAAATAACTAAAAGAAAGTGACAAATTAAGGTAAATAGATATCCTTGCTCTTCCAGCGGTACACAAAATGGTGTTCTCCATTTAGTTCTCATGTTTCTCCTAGGAGTACAGAATTTCACAAAGGTGTAAAGGAAATCCAGGAGTGTGCGTGTGTGTTAGACGATGTTTATGGGCCCCATCGTCATGTGGATATGAGAAATATAGTTTGCCCCTGGATGACCTATAAGTAACCTAGGAGGAGAATAGTTTTTATTGTACGCGCTGCATCAGATTTCTTGGTAGCAGAGTTATGGTTTTCTATAGATTAGTTTAGTGATTATTGTTTATTGATTATTGATTATTTGATGACTAACACTATATGTTGAGTCGCGTTATGTTATATGTAAGTTTTCACGCTTCTGGGATGTAGGAAGTGGAACACGTGTGGCAAGAGAAGTCACATGGAATTTGGTACATGGTCTGAATTCATTTTGGTTATAACGCAGGTTGTGTTATGTTAGGGATTTCGGTGTGAAAAGTGTGTAAATGAAATAGCAAATCACGTTTACTTGTGAAACTTTGGCCTTAATTCTCAGGAGCCTAGTCTCCACATGTGTCTTATCCCCAGAGAAACGAGTAAATTGTTTGTTTGAAAGAAGGGTAAGGTAGAGGGAAGTGCTACTTTATCGGCGAAAGTAAATAATTCTGTGGTAGGGTAGAGGTAAGCGCTGCCTACTGGAAAAACAGGATTCTTGTGTAAAAGGACAAAGCTGTCACTTTGTTTAGCGAATCAGACTATGGAATTGTTTATTTGTTGTAACTAACGAAGAAAACAGTAAAAAGAAAAAATTGCCGATAAATTTTGTAAAGGAGGGGTAAAGAGTAGAAGTGACGTGGAAAAGTGCCGCGCTAGGATTGGTTAGTGCACTAGTCACGTGAATACAGAGCAGGAGTGACGTAGAAAAGTGCCGCGCTAGGATTGGTTGGTTCGCGGACGGTGGAAATTGTTCTGATTGGTACGTTAGTGTGAATCGCGCTGTAATTGGACGAAGTTCCGTACACAGAAACAGCGTTAGAGTAAAGAGAAAACAAATAGAAAACATGCCGTATTACGAGTATGAAAGGGAGAGAACGTCATGGACGACGAAATTAAAGAATTTCTTTAAGAAAGACAAAAAGGTTGTGACTAGAGAGGGACAAGTAATTCCTCCGCCGAAATCAGCAGCTTCACATATGATGCTGAAATATGGATATCATACGTGCATATGGTTGGATAATTGGGTAAAATATACCAAGAATGATGGAGCATTGGCTTTCCCTGAAAATGGTTCTTTTAATGTAGCGATTTTACGGAATTTAAAAGAAAAGATGCTTAAATTGGAACCTAGACCTAGACCGACACAGTTTGAGGCTTTAACAGAATGGGAAGATGAGATGTACGAAAAAGAAAGATTCAGAGGTATGAAAGGTTATGAGTTCGTGCCCGGAAGATTGTGGGGAATGAATCATGAGGACAGAATAAAACGATGGAGATGTGCTAACATGACAGGAGGTTTGTTTCCAGCTTTTACAGTTGAGGAAGGGACTAAGAAAAAACGGACTGAGAAAAAGAAACATTTAGAGAGAGAAAGGTATATGCATGAGAGCGAAACGGATGACGAGTTGCTGGAAGATATATTAAATAAAAATCCACCTCCGTATCAGCAGAATTCTACAGTGGTGACACCAAATGCGCCACCAATAGAAACTATGCGAAATAAAAGTCCAGAAAAAAGACAAGAAATAAATAGGTCACAAGAACAAATAAGAACTTCCCAAAATGAGGGAATAGAAAATGATAGTGCAAGAGAATTGGCAAGGACAACAAAAGAATTAACTGAGAAAATTAGAGAATTAACCAAGAATATGGAAGCAGTTACCGTACCCGTAACAATAGGTCCAGTAATACCAGTTTTCGAGAATCAGAAAATTGATGAACGATCTTTGGTGATTCCCTTGAGTTCGCAATTCCAAAGAGAAAAGGAAAGAATGGAAACAAGTCCAGGTACGAGCAATTTGACTAGTGCTTACAGACCAAGTCCACCTGAAAATTTGACAGTGAATGAGTGTAGCGGTAGGAAAATGCCTATGGTAACTGAATCTGCAACAGTGACACCTGAAAAGAGTGGAAATTGGACAGAAATAAATAGTACTCCTATAGGTCCGACTCCTGATGAGTTAAATGAGTGGATAAAAGCTTTTAAAATAAAAGAAACGGAAGAAAAACCATTAGATGTGATCAGATTAAAAATTGACATGGAAGAATTAATATTAGGAACGATTGGTACTGAAAAGATAAAAAATTATCAGGATGATGAAATAATGTTTCTGTGCAAAAGTATAACATGGAGGGCAAAGAATTTACATGACAAACTAGAAGAAGTGGCCGGTGAGATTGGAATAGATTTTGCAAAAGTAAAAACGTTGCAGAAACCATACAGAGTAGACTTTTGTGAAAAAGATATTGAAAATTTGAATACAGCAGGAAGGCTGACACAGATAAAAGAGTTGATTGTTTTGTTGAGAAAATGGGGTGATGTGGACAGATGGAAGGTTAGATGGACAAAGAAGAATGAGAAAAGTATAGACAAAGGTTCATTGGCTTTTATGATAACAGAAAAAGAACCTGTTGTTAAAGAATACCCTATGAGAGAAACTCCAGGTGGTAGTTATGTGCATGTTCCCTGGACTAGGCAGGACATCTTGTCATTTACAAATGACTTTCCAAAACTAAGAGAGAAGCCAGTTGAATGGTACCGACAGGTAGAAAGGTTTGTAAAGGTCTCGAAAGTGTTGTGGATAGATTTGGATGGATTGTTTGACATAGTGGTACCAACGGATCTGTGGTCAGAATGTAAGATTACAGTTGACTGGCCAACTACAGAATATCCAAGAGATCCTAAGACAGGAGCTCCAGGACCAGATGTGATGAAGAAATACGACAAGGTGATTACCTTTTTGAAAAATAAGATTCCTCCAAAAGAGACAGATTGGGTTAAGATTGATAGAACTACACAGGAAAGTAAGGAGAGTGTACATGCATATTATGAGCGATTGTTGTTGGTTTTCAAACAGTATAGTGGTTATGAGGAATTAAGTGAGAAGGATATGAGTCATTTTGTATACCGATTTGTATTTGGCTTGAAACAAGAAATAAGCGATATGATTAAGCAACATATGATAAACTGGCAGAATGCAAGTGTAGATGAGGTGCTGAGGTATGCTAAGTATTGTAGTGATGAAATAGAGAGTAAACAGCGTAAGTTGAAAGAAAAAGCAATGTGGGCACAAGTGAAAGTGGCAGAAAAACAAGAAGCCCAATTGGATAATAATAATGGAAACGAATCAGGACAGAATAAGATGCGACCAAATATAGGTAAAGGAAAAGGACAAGTGAGTCTAGAAGAGGCAAAGAAGAAATGGCCATGTCATAATTGCGGAAAATTAGGGCATTGGAGGAATGAGTGTAAGTTCCCACCTAAACCTAATACAGAACATCAATCATTAACTCCACAGGTGCAGAATGAGGTAGTTGTTCAACAAAGTCAGGTGCCACAACCACCACTTCCCAACATTGTTAACCAGCAAAGATACAGTACAGAAACAGGATTCTACGGAGGAGAGCAGGTAACACAGTTGCCGAGAGCAGCTAACATTTCACAGTATTGGTTGCATCAGAGTGAGGATGACCCGGATGAAAGTTTCTGACGGTGCGCAAGAGAGGGGAAAGAGTGCGTGCTTGGCGCAACTCTAGAGGTAGATCAGTCTGGTCCCTTTGTGGATGGAGAAGTGAATGGAGCAAACGTAACATTCCTTGTCGATACTGGAGCTACCCGTTCTACTGTTAGATCAGTGGAAATTCCGAACCTTCCTCTCTCAGGTGAATACATCCAAGTGGTAGGAGTAGCAAATCAGCAGATTAAAACCCCACTTACTGAATTGGTAGAAGTAAAAATTGGTTCTTTTAGTAAAATGCATAAATTTGTAGTGTGCGATTGTAGTCCTGTAAATCTTCTAGGTCGTGACCTTTTGTGTAAAATGAATTGCACAATTTATTGTACGCCAGATGGAATAGGTTTTCAGACTTCAGATGAAGATGTTTTGTACAAGGTAACTTTGATGAATCAAGAACCTGAAACGAATGGTTTGTTTCCTGCATTTGATGCAGAAAAACTTCCAGAAGAACTAAAAAGTGCTGTAAGAGAAAGTGTGTGGGATTTTACAGGAGAGGACATTGGATTAATGAGAGAAGTTGATCCCGTAAAAGTGACAGTGAAAGAAGGGATAAGTTATCCAAACACGCCACAGTACAAATTAACTCCAGAAATAATTGAAGGAATAACTCCTGTGATAAATAAGATGATTGAACAGGGAATTTTGAAAGAAATCATGAGCAGTCCATGTAATTCACCTATTATGGGACTGAAAAAGCCAAATGGAACATACAGAATAGTACAGGATTTGAGAAAGATCAACAAAATAGTGGTACCATGCTGTCCAATAGTGCCAAACCCTGCAGTGATTCTATATCAAATTCCGCATGAAGCTGAGTGGTACACTGTGATAGATTTGTGTCATGCATTTTTCTCTATTCCTTTGCATCCAGATAGCCAACCATTATTTGCATTCCGTTTCGGAGAGCGTATTTTGGCATGGTGCCGAATTCCACAGGGGTATACAGAAAGCCCCTCAATTTTTAATCAGATTCTAAAGAAATCTCTGGAAGATTTAAAAATGCCAGAAAAATCAGTGATGGTGCAGTATATCGATGACCTATTGGTGGCATCGAAAACCAAAGAAGCATGTGTAAGTGACACAATTGCTTTGCTGAACCACTTAGAGAAAAGAGGACATAAAGTGTCTCCTTCAAAATTACAGTTTTGTCAGAAAGAAGTCCAGTATTTAGGACATAAAATTGAGAAAGGAGTGCGGAAAATAGCGACAGAAAGAGTAAGAATGATTCAAGGAATGAGAGCACCAATGACTCAGAGAGAGGTAAGAATGTTCTTGGGAATGGTTGGATATTGTCGACAGTGGATAAGTGGATTTTCTTTGATTGCAAAACCCTTACAAAAATTGACAAAGAAAGATGTAAAAGACCCTTTTGAGTTAAACAAAGAAGAAATGAAATCTTTCAAAGAATTGAAAAAGAAACTGTGTGAGGCCCCTGCATTAGGCATGCCTGATTATGAGAAGGATTTTGAGTTATACTGCAGTGAAAGAGATGGATGTGCATTTTCAGTACTGGTACAAAAACACGGCACCATGAAGAGGCCTATAGCTTACTTCTCAGCTGTTTTAGATCCTATAGCAAAAGCATTGCCTGGGTGTCTGAAAGCAGTTGCTGCTACTTGTGTAAGTCTGGAACAAAGTGAAGGTATAGTGATGGGGTATCCCTTGAGAGTGTATGTTCCCCATTCAGTAGAAATTCTTTTGACAAGAACAAAAACACAGTACATGACACATAGTCGGCTGACTAAGTACGAAAAAGTCATCTTGAGTGCTGAAAATGTGACCATAGATAGATGCATAAATGTAAATCCTTCTACATCATTGCCAGATGAAGAGAGTATAATTGAACAAGATGAAGTAGATCATGATTGTCTGAATGTGCTGGAATATTGCACAAAACCAAGAGCTGACATAAAAGATGAACCGTTAAAGGAATCGGATTATGTCATGTTTGTAGATGGTTCATGTTTACGCACAAAAGAAGGAGTGTTAAGCGCAGCTTACGCAGTATGCACAGTGGCAACTGTGATGGAAGCGTCTTGTCTGAAAGGAGTTAGGTCTGCCCAAGTTGCGGAACTAATTGCTTTGATTCAAGCATGTAAATTGGGGAAAAATGTACGAATCACGATTGTGACCGATAGCCAATATGGTTTCGGCATCGTACATGATTTTGGTCAAATTTGGTCACAAAGAGGATTTTTGACATCTGCAGGAACACCTATCAGAAATGGAGAGTATGTTAAAAAACTGCTTGAGGCGATACAATTGCCTAAACAAATAGCTGTAGTGAAATGCAAGGCGCATAAGAAAAACGAAGATTACATAGCGGTCGGCAATAATTATGCTGATGAGATCGCTAGATATTGTGCGGAAAACATGGCGTCCCTGAACAAAAATAGAGAAAGGGAGCATGTCTCTTGTCCTTTGCTTTTCACTAATACTGTTGAAACATGGGATGAAGTAAGGCAGTTACAAGAAACAGCAAGAGATGAGGAAAAGGATTACTGGATTAAAGCAGGATGTAGAAGACAGGAAGATAATGGAGTGTGGGTATACAGAGATGAAAGACCAGTTATGCCTGATAGCATGATTGCAGACATGGCACGGATGTACCATGGACAAGCTCATATTGGGAGAGATGCAATGATTAGACTTTTTAGACAAACTTGGTATAACCCAAAATTCAGAGCCATTGCTGAAAGTCTTTGTCAAAGATGTCTTATTTGTCAACAATTTAACCCAGGAAGAAAAACAGTAGTGAGTCTAGGAACAATAGGACGAGAAGGAGGTCCATTCACAAGGATACAGATGGATTTCATTGAGATGCCCCTAGTAACAGATTAAGATATGTTCTGGTGGTCGTCTGTTTGTTCTCTCGTTGGGTGGAGGCATACCCCACAAGAAGGAATGATGGAACAACAGTGGCAAAACTTATGCTACGAGAGTTCATTCCGAGGTATGGTTTTCCAGTCACAGTTGAGACAGATAGAGGAACACATTTTCAAAATGAGTTGATCCAATTGATTTGTGAAGCACTGAGTATTAAACAAAAATTACATTGTGCTTACAGACCAGAGGCTTCTGGGGTAGTAGAGCAGATAAATGGAACAATTAAAAACAGATTAGGAAAAATGTGTCAAGCTACAGGACTCAAATGGCCAGATGCACTGCCTCTTGTTCTGATGACCATCAGGAGCATCCCTGAAAAGAAAACGGGACTCAGTCCTCATGAAATGATCATGGGACGAGCAATGAGACAAGCCCACGTACCAGTCAACAAGTTATTAACAATAACTGATGATCTAATACTGGATTATTGCAAAGGACTGGCTGATGTGGTGCGTTCTGTGTTTCATCAGGTTGGACCGGATGCGACCACTCTTGAAAGAAAACCAGCCCACGACTTGAATCCAGGAGACTGGGTCCGTATTAAAGTCCACAGGAGAAGAAACTGTCTAGTTCCACGTTGGGATGAGCCAAGACAGGTAATCCTAGTAACAACGACTGCTGTCAAGTGTGCAGGAGTGAAGAACTGGGTTCATGCCAGCCACACAATCAGAATTCCAGAACCTACAGATCGACATGTGAGTCGGCGTCTGGAAGTGTGGGATAAAAGTTTAACGGCTGGAACAACCAAGATAAAAGAAAGGGTGCCAGAACTTGAAGATCGACCTGAAAGTCGACATCTGGAGACCCCAACGGAAAACACCTCTAGAGAAGAAGAGGAACAAGAAGAAGAAGAAGAAAGAAATTCAGAAGTTCCAGAACTTGAAGATCGACCTGTAAGTCGACATCTGGAAATATCTGACACAACTTCAGGATCTGATGATTCAGCTGCAAACTGGGAAGAATTCCGAAAGAGAACTTGGGGTTATAAACCAATTAGAGAAGAAACTGAGCAAGAAATTGAGTTAGATGAACAACCAAGTACAAGTTATGGTGGAAATCCTTCAGAAACAATATTAATAGATGAAGTAGGGAAAGAAGTACACAAAAAGTTAGAAAATCGAGAAGAACCCCGAGGAGCAATAGGGATAGATAGAGAAACAGGAGAACAGGGAAATTTAGAACCAGAAAAGGAGAAAAACACCAAATCGGAAGAACCCCGAGGAGGGACAGTAATAGGGGAAAACAAAAAGGAGAAGACAGATCCACCAGTAGGAGATGACGAGATTATAAGTTTCAAAATAAGAGACAATAGTGAGACAGTTGAAACAGAAACAGAAGAAAGTGGAGGAGAGGAAAAAGCAAAGACTGAATCAAGAAAAAGAAATTGGAAATCAGAAAGAGAAGAAAGAGAAGGTGAAGCCAAAAGGCCAAGAAAAGGAGA
Source organism: Calotriton arnoldi (assembly GCA_963921515.1). Taxonomy (NCBI): domain Eukaryota; kingdom Metazoa; phylum Chordata; class Amphibia; order Caudata; family Salamandridae; genus Calotriton; species Calotriton arnoldi. Next base: position 1,240,460 of record CAWUFW010000511.1, read on the forward strand.
TAATTGGCCCAACAGCTATGTAAGAAAATTGAGATATAGAATAATAAGAGCAGAAGATGAAGATGCTGAACAAGTAAATGAGGTAACAAGTCAAAAGGGACAAGAAAAACCCAGTGGAAAAAGATTACAAAAGTCCAAAAGGACAAAGAAAGTGAATTCAAAATTTAAGTCACCTGAGTGGCTGTATATTGCATTAACTGATTACAAAGAAGAAGAAGAAAACACTCACGGAAACCAGAGACTGAGAAGTCGGATGGGAAAAGGTGAGATGCAACGAAACTGAAGTGAAGACTTATAGTGCTTCTGTCGGACGTGACAAATTTACTGGACGTGACAAATCACCGGATGTGACAACGAAAGAATTCTGGAGAGAATTAAAGAAAGTACCAAGCAAAGACTTTTTGAAAGCAGAGTGGCGTCTAAGTCATTTTGAGGTGTAGTGACACAATTTTCTGAAAACTTAACAAATAGAAAAAGAAAAAATGGAAAATAATAGGGATAGAAGAGATAAATGTGAATTTATAAAGAGATGGTGCAAAATGTGCTGCTTTTGTACAGGGTTATTAATGACCATATGGATAGTTTTAGCAATCACAATTCCTATTAGTGTAGCTGTGATAGAAACAAAGAATGATACTAAACCAGAAAAAGAAACTAATATTAAAGAACAAGTTATTTTAAGAAGTAGTGCAGAGTTGCATAAGGATAGGTCAGTAACAGATTTCTCAAAGAATGTTTTTACAAAGTTGTTGTATGAGTACGTAAAAACAATGGAAGTAAGAGATTGTTATATTTGTATGCAGTTGCCTGCATCAGTATCCGAAGGTGTGACTTATCATCATCTACCTTTGACTTATGGAATAACATGTAGTGTAATAGCAAGCTTATTTTATAAAACAGGTAGATTAGAATCTTATTATACTGATATAGATAAGATTTTTGCAAACATTCCAGTAGTACCAGAACTTAACAAAGTAAAACCAGCAAAAGTTTTAGGAGAATTCTTTTTAGAACATAGAAAATTAATGTTAGAAGAAATAATTAGTAACAACCTTACCTGTGAGTTAAAGAAAGAAGAAAAGGTATTTTTAGATATGGTTGAAGAAAGAAGAATGAAATTTCAGAAAGAAGCAATGAAAGAGGAAGGAAAACGCTTATGGACGTTTGAGGAAGGAAATCATGAAGGGAAAAAGATAAATGCAGCAATGACATTAGACTGGCCGCAAACAGGAAAATTGTGCATTAGGAGAAATAAGACAGTCTATGACAATTACTTTGTAGGTTCCAGTATCTGCCATGACAATTATCAAATTCTGGGAGGTTGGGGATTCAAAGGTGGAAAAGACCCAATATTTCCAGGTATCTATTATATTTGTGGGAATAGAGCTTATTACAGGTTACCGGACCATTGGTATGGAACTTGCTATGTAGGCCTGGTCTTTCCAAAAAAATTTCACATGGACAGAGAAGAAAAGGGAACATACAAGATGATTAATAGATTTACACGTAGAAAAAGGGAAAGTTTTTCAGAAATTGTAGGTGATATTTTTGGAGCATTAATACCAGCAGTGGGAATATCTTTGAATGCATTTAAAATTCGGAAGTTATCCACAGTAGTAGATCGTTTGTCTACAGATACTGCGGGAGGGTTCTTAATGGTAAATACCGAAATGGTTGCCATGAGAGCTATGGTGATGCAAAATCGGCTTGCCCTTGATATTCTTTTGGCAAAAGAGGGTGGAGTCTGTGGAATGTTGAAAGTCCAACATTGTTGTACTTACATTCCGGATAACAGTGAAAATATACAGAAGTATATTACAAATATTACAAGTCTGCACAAAGAATTAGTTCCACTGGAGGTTGAAAGTGTTTTGGGAAAACTTGGTAGAGGGTTTTCCTCAGTAGCAAATTGGTTAACTAGGATGAGTAAACTAGTAATAGGGAAAGTTATAATAGTAGCAACTATAGTGATATTATTAGCAATGATGTTGAAAATAGTAATAACATGTATAAAGAGAAAAGTAAGACAGAATAAGATAAGAAGAAATAACAGAATAATGAGAGAAAGAGAGAGAGAAATGGGTGAAATTGAGTTGGAGAAAATGAAAGAAAGCATGTATAAAGAGACTAAAAGGCAAGATGAAGAAGAGACAGAGATATGAATAACAGAAAGTAAAGGATGAAAGACATGCTGCCTGAAAAGAAGTATGACTTGGGTTTTATGTGGTGATTTAAAAATCACCAAAGGGGGGAGTTGATGGAGCAGGGAAAATAAAAAAATTTAACCCCTAACAAATTATATAATTAATTAATTAAAAAAAATGTTCGTTTAAATGTATTAATCAACATTGTATATGTGGGAATGGTAATATGCCAATGTATGTGCTAAATAATCTATTAATGAATGTCCGTGTGTCTAATCATAACGTAAGAATAAAAAGCGTACTAAATAAAATAAATGCATGTTTGTGCTTCATAGAAATAAAATGTGTCGTTGCAAAAACAATAGTGATGGTAAGTAAGGAGCAGCTTAAATGTCGCTTTTTGCTAGGTAACAACTAATTGGGGTACGTAGACGGGAGGGAAACGAAAGGGATATTTTTCTCTATTTTAATTATGTTTTGTTTGCTTCAAATTAGTGCTTCTAAAAGTATAACCGAGTGGCGATGTAAAATGGCCGCCAGTGGGAAGATGTGCGCAGGCGTGAGGGAACATGTGATACGAGATGAAATTGTAGAAATCTGGAACCTCGTGATGTCTCTGAGAAGGCTAGGATGCAAGAAATGGTCAAGGCTGGTGTGACCTAATTGAACTGATAGTGTGCCGTGATGATCAGGAGAGAGTCCGTGGGAAAGGAGCCCAAGAGAAAGGACAATGACTGCGGAGTTCTTGAATGTGTCAAAAGAAGATACAAATGGACTGATCGAATCGGATGGAAATGTTTAAGCGTATGGGAAAGGAAATGATCCAAGGACCCTTGAATCCAAGAGAACTTGATTAAAGAATGAATAAGCTGACATGCATGGACCAATGAAAGAAAAGCGTGATATTAATGTTGCAACAGTTAGTTAGCAAAGTTAGAATTAGAGTATAAGAGGGCCTACTCTTAGTGGGAGGGGGTCAGTTCCAGGCAGTTCGAGAGACGTGGTTGCAGTCACAGTCAGGAGAGGAGTTGAAGAGTCGTGTTGGTGGCTTCCAGTGCTGGGTGGTCCTGATCGATCCCTTACTGAGCGGGAGATGCTGAAAGGCTGTTAGAGGAGACGGGTTGCAGGTAGCTGATGCTGACGAGCTGAAGTTGCTGTTGCTGTCTTAACTTTACAGTTGAGTATGAGAATCAGGCTATTTCTAATCCCAAAGTTAGGTTAGAAATCATTAGACTAAATTAGGAAGTTAGGCAGGTAACTAGGGTTTTGGCTTCATGCCAAAATTTCCTTTCTGCAATAAATTGATTATGCTTAATAAAATTGTGAATTTAAAAATGAATAATTGAATAAAGTATTACATTCTTTCCATGCTTTTAAAAATTATATAAAATTTAAGATTCTTTAAACCCAAAATGACTCAGTGGTTATTTTCCTAAATGATTGTGACATAAGTAATTGTTTATTGTGATTCAGCTGGTCTTAATCACTATGAACTAATTTCTTAAATGAATGATTCATCGACCAAACAATGAGCAGGAATATCTTAAGAAATAACTAAAAGAAAGTGACAAATTAAGGTAAATAGATATCCTTGCTCTTCCAGCGGTACACAAAATGGTGTTCTCCATTTAGTTCTCATGTTTCTCCTAGGAGTACAGAATTTCACAAAGGTGTAAAGGAAATCCAGGAGTGTGCGTGTGTGTTAGACGATGTTTATGGGCCCCATCGTCATGTGGATATGAGAAATATAGTTTGCCCCTGGATGACCTATAAGTAACCTAGGAGGAGAATAGTTTTTATTGTACGCGCTGCATCACTACGCTCGCTCGCCAAACTGCAGTATGACAATAATTTTACGCCCACCACTTTTAAATGCCACCAGCCGCCACTGGTGTATACACTGACTTGGGTGTTTACTTCACACGACTTTCCTAACTGCCAAGTGAATATGATTGAGCAAAACCATGGTTGATGACGTTATCTTTGATACTTAACCAGCACGAAAAACGTGTCAGCGGTCCATCTCTCAAGAAGAAGAACATACCTATGAAATCCATCTTTACATTATCAAACATTCCAAAACTGTATTAATGATTTTTAACACATATCATTAATTAATCTTTTGGGCCAAGCCGAATATGTTGTTTTTTGTACACAATATTTTGGTAACAGCCCCATATAAAATCATTATCAACTAATTGAAATTAGAATCCTTGGCACACTATACCTAGCCTTTTAGTGTAAGTCCTGCACCCTCAATGTTGTAGACTTTAATGGAGGCATCTCCGCAGAAATTCAAACTGAGCAGTTAAACCACCAATATCCCTGAAGAAATTACCTCTTCATGTTGGTGGAGCAGTTGAGGGAGCTGGAAAAGTTACAGTACTCCAGGGGCCTTATTATACATAGGGCGCACTTTCCCTGTTTGCGCCACAGCGCACCTTAAAACAGGTGTGCCAGGCGCAAACAGGCAAAGTGCGCCCCATTACATTAAATGCGCTGCCCCCAGAGCAGCTGCATAGTCATGCTGCCCTGGGGGCAGTGCATTCAAGTGATAAACAGATCGGCTTTGCAGCAGCCGCTCTATGTTTCACTGTGCAGGTGGCAACCCACCTGCACTTTTAAGAGGGGAGAGAGATCCCCTTGCAGGCGGGTGCAGTGAGTTACTGCACCTGCCTGGAAGGTGATGTCTGAGGGGCCCATAGGACCTCTTTCCTCCCTCCAGAGGGCTGCCAACGAGGGGTGCACTGACAGTGCGTCACCTTTCTCCTGACAGCTTCTTTACCTATGCGCCCGCATCTATAATGCGGCACGGGCGCAGAGACAAAGGGATTCCCTCATTTGTATGGGCCCACACCTCCATACAAATGAGGGAACATCCTCCGGTGACAGCGCTGGTGCTATATGTGCGATACAAAAGGGGATGATGGACGGAACGTTTGAGCCAATCAAACACTCACCCCCAGTCAACTGATCTGGGTTTAATCCATCATCATTCTTTAGCTCACTCCACCACCCCAGTTCAGACATGGCCATATGCAAATCAGTCTGACCCTGTGCCTCATGGGAACAGTCCAGCCCGAACTGCCAAGCCATGTCTTCCCTGGACCGGAAACAAGCATCCTAGGACCGGTTTCTGGCATTTCAGCCGTCATCAGCCAGGCTTGCTTGAATCCAGTGGCAAAGTGAGCAAGGGACCCACGTCTGGGCATACCCCCGCCAACTTAGGGCGACAAAAGCGATACAAAGGGGATGATGGACGGAACGTTTGAGCCAATCAAACACTCACCCCAGTCAACTGATCTGGGTTTAATCCATCATCATTCTTTAGCTCACTCCACCACCCCAGTTCAGACACGGCCATATGCAAATCAGTCTGACCCTGTGCCTCATGGGAACAGTCCAGCCCGAACTGCCAAGCCATGTCTTCCCTGGACCGGAACAAGCATCCTAGGACCGGTTTCTGGCATTTCAGCCGTCATCAGCCAGGCTTGCTTGAATCCAGTGGCAAAGTGAGCAAGGGACCCACGTCTGGGCATACCCCCGCCAACTTAGGGCGACAAAAGCGATACAAAAGGGGATGATGGACGGAACGTTTGAGCCAATCAAACACTCACCCCCAGTCAACTGATCTGGGTTTAATCCATCATCATTCTTTAGCTCACTCCACCACCCCAGTTCAGACATGGCCATATGCAAATCAGTCTGACCCTGTGCCTCATGGGAACAGTCCAGCCCCGAACTGCCAAGCCATGTCTTCCCTGGACCGGAAACAAGCATCCTAGGACCGGTTTCTGCCATTTCAGCCGTCATCAGCCAGGCTTGCTTGAATCCAGTGGCAAAGTGAGCAAGGGACCCACGTCTGGGCATACCCCCGCCAACTTAGGGCGACCCCAGTCAACTGATCTGGGTTTAATCCATCATCATTCTTTAGCTCACTCCACCACCCCAGTTCAGACATGGCCATATGCAAATCAGTCTGACCCTGTGCCTCATGGGAACAGTCCAGCCCGAACTGCCAAGCCATGTCTTCCCTGGACCGGAAACGTTCCGTCCATCATCCCCTTTTGTATCGCTTTGGTCGCCCTAAGTTGGCGGGGGTATGCCCAGACGTGGGTCCCTTGCTCACTTTGCCACTGGATTCAAGCAAGCCTGGCTGATGACGGCTGAAATGCCAGAAACCGGTCCTAGGATGCTTGTTTCCGGTCCAGGGAAGACATGGCTTGGCAGTTCGGGCTGGACTGTTCCCATGAGGCACAGGGTCAGACTGATTTGCATATGGCCATATCTGAACTGGGGTGGTGGAGTGAGCTAAAGAATGATGATGGATTAAACCCAGATCAGTTGACTGGGGGTGAGTGTTTGATTGGCTCAAACGTTCCATCCATCATCCCCTTTTGTATCGCTTTGGTCGCCCTAAGTTGGCGGGGGTATGCCCAGACGTGGGTCCCTTGCTCACTTTGCCACTGGATTCAAGCAAGCCTGGCTGATGACGGCTGAAATGCCAGAAACCGGTCCTAGGATGCTTGTTTCCGGTCCAGGGAAGACATGGCTTGGCAGTTCGGGCTGGACTGTTCCCATGAGGCACAGGGTCAGACTGATTTGCATATGGCCATGTCTGAACTGGGGTGGTGGAGTGAGCTAAAGAATGATGATGGATTAAACCCAGATCAGTTGACTGGGGTGAGTGTTTGATTGGCTCAAACGTTCCGTCCATCATCCCCTTTTGTATCGCTTTGGTCGCCCTAAGTTGGCGGGGTATGCCCAGACGTGGGTCCCTTGCTCACTTTGCCACTGGATTCAAGCAAGCCTGGCTGATGACGGCTGAAATGCCAGAAACCGGTCCTAGGATGCTTGTTTCCGGTCCAGGGAAGACATGGCTTGGCAGTTCGGGCTGGACTGTTCCCATGAGGCACAGGGTCAGACTGATTTGCATATGGCCATGTCTGAACTGGGGTGGTGGAGTGAGCTAAAGAATGATGATGGATTAAACCCAGATCAGTTGACTGGGGGTGAGTGTTTGATTGGCTCAAACGTTCCGGTCCATCATCCCCTTTGTATCGCTTTGGTCGCCCTAAGTTGGTGGGGGTATGCCCAGACGTGGGTCCCTTGCTCACTTTGCCACTGGATTCAAGTAAGCCTGGCTGATGACGGCTGAAATGACAGAAACCGGTCCTAGGATGCTTGTTTCCGGTCCAGGGAAGACATGGCTTGGCAGTTCGGGCTGGACTGTTCCCATGAGGCACAGGGTCAGACTGATTTGCATATGGCCATGTCTGAACTGGGGTGGTGGAGTGAGCTAAAGAATGATGATGGATTAAACCCAGATCAGTTGACTGGGGGTGAGTGTTTGATTGGCTCAAACGTTCCGTCCATCATCCCCTTTTGTATCGCTTTGGTCACCCTAAGTTGGCGGGGTATGCCCAGATGTGGGTCCCTTGCTCACTTTGCCACTGGATTCAAGCAAGCCTGGCTGATGACGGCTGAAATGCCAGAAACCGGTCCTAGGATGCTTGTTTCCGGTCCAGGGAAGACATGGCTTGGCAGTTCGGGCTGGACTGTTCCCATGAGGCACAGGGTCAGACTGATTTGCATATGGCCATGTCTGAACTGGGGTGGTGGAGTGAGCTAAAGAATGATGATGGATTAAACCCAGATCAGTTGACTGGGGGTGAGTGTTTGATTGGCTCAAACGTTCCGTCCATCATCCCCTTTTGTATCGCTTTGGTGCTATATGTGCGCCAGCACTATCTGTATTACAGAAAGGGATGCACAAGCGTCTGCGGCCCTTTCTGTAATGCCAAAGTGCCCCGGCGGCACGCAAAACAGGCGCACATGCCTGTTGCGCCCCACGGGGCACTTTCCATAATAAGGCCCCTGGACTCCTCACTGGAGCTCTTTGCATCCCCTATCCAGTGGTAATGCCACCTGTGAGTCTGGTTGGCGCTAACCTGTACAGGAGCAGGCACACTTTATAGTCCATCTGTCAGGGATTCTATTAGGTCACTTGAAGTTTTGGTGTCCCTGACACAGAAATTGAAGAAACACCCACGGCTCTCTGGGAAAAGACAGATACAATAGGTATTTGGGGTAGACATAAATGCTCAACCAGTTCCTCACTTTCACAGTCCTAGTTGTTCACACACTTGTGATGTAATATCTCTCTTCCAAAACCTTCATAGGCATGGGGCCCTCTTTCCAGCCCAATGTCATCATAACTCTCAGAAGTGTCCTACTACTATTCTGAGTGGTAGCTTAATAAGCCTCACAACTAAACTTGCACACAGGTGTGGAGCCAGTCCTCCCATTTTCATCTCAGATCCACCTAAATATTTGGCTTTGCCGTTGATCCTAGATTGGGAGAACCTGCTGTATGAAAATGGCTGTGGAACAGTGTATTTTTGTGAGCCTATATCTTTTGAAAAGAACACTTCATGGTGACTTGCTGCACATCAACTATTACTGCCCATCAAGGAATTGTGAAAAGGGTCTTGAAACTCCTCTCTATTCTTTATTTATATACTCTATTTATATATTCTATTCTATTCTTTGAGCCTTGCAAAGATGGACTATTCGACAGAGAGAGCTTTGGAGCATCTGCCTGTCAGTGGCTCGACAAGGCCGAGTGCCTTAATCTCCAGCCGTTAGGCTCTCACTGGTCTGGTCCTCCCCATCATTGAACCTCTCTTCAGGGATGATGTCAGGTTCCCATCACCCATGCTGGGCATGAATGGGCTGAGTGCTTAAAGGGCTGCCTCAACAGCAGCACCCAAATCACAGTTCCGCTCCCTCAGTTAGCAGCTAGAACAACTAGCTCCCTCTAGAAAATGCAACTCTCATGCTCTCTTATGCTCACATAGCCAGCCAACCAGATGCTTGTCCTACCTGAGTCATCCAAGAACGCATTACCTCATCAGCTCTTGCATCATTTTTCCTTTCTGAAGGAAAAACAATGTTAGTTTCCTCCAAGACCTCTACCAAGAAGCTTGTCTGGTGCTCAGCCACCATGAACTTGCTGCAGTCCTCTAGCTCCCATATGCCCACTCACATACATGTAGGGAAGTTGATATGAAGGACATCTGCCATGTGCCTTTCTCTTGCTACATAAGGTGAATATGCTGCCAGAAGGACAGACAGTAAAAATGCAGTTTAGTGGCGGATTTTCCACTCAGCTCTCCTCACAATCAGAAACGTTGTCCTGAATTAGAGGAAACATTGTTGTCAAAGTGGACAATTGTCAAGTTGGGTCATGTTGGTTTTTGGACACTGGACTGTACACGTGAAGCAGAAAAAATGCAAATCTCTACTAATTGAATGAATATACCAATGAAATCAAGCAAACATTCTTAGGTTCCTATAAATAAGGTCATAAATGGACCCAAAAAAAGTGAAAGCTTGGAATCTGGGCAGATTCCCTCACAGCAGAATTCTTAGGATGTGTTCTATCACAATATCGAGTGCAGAATATTAATCTGGAACCATATCTAAGACCTCTATGTTAAACAGTGCACCCCCAGCCACCATTTTGTGTTAACAAGTCAGTGAAACCAGCCCCCCCCCAGCAACAGGGATATTCTACATCAGAGTGTGCTCTGAGGCTGCAGTGATCTTCTGTGTGCTGTTTAAACTGTGTTTAATAGGGACTGTGCACTTCGTTTTTTGTCCAGGAGAGGGAGTAAAGTTTTATACAAACACTATTTTCAGAGGACAAGTTAGGCCCTTACCTGCAGAAGTCCAAAGTGTGGATTGAGCCTGTCTGTCTCCTAGGAGATTCTGAACAAGAGAAGCAGCTCCCTAGTCCCAGTGCCCACCCCCAGGCCAGCAGACCTAGGACTGGGGATTGGCTATTCAGCTCCCAGCCAACTCTGAGCCCTCCCCTCACACCTGCCCAGGCACCTTAAGGCTTTGCTGGGTGCACCCCAAATCATTCTCCTCCATCTTGTGAGTTGCAGCCTACCTGTGCCCCAGATTGCAGTGAGCAGAGTCCAGGAAGTGGTAAGGAGGCAGACTAGTGCTGTCTATTTCCTAAAAGAGTTAAAAAACGATTTTCCCTATCTGTGATTACTGTCTTTGCCTGTGGTTGTTACAGTTTAAAATTGTAGTTTTAACCTGCCCGTGATTACATATTTAATTACCTGTTTTGTGTTCAAACTTGTGGTTTTTCTTGCCCATGATTGCTTCCATTTAATGTGTTGAATTGTGGGATTTGCAGTCCTAAATCTCTGTAGTTTTTCCCTCTCATTCCCGGTGACTATCAGTTTTCCCTCCAAATTTCACCTTGTCTCTGTGCTAAGACCTGTATGTTAAACAGTGCACCCCCAGCCACCATTTTGTGTTAACAAGTCAGTGAAACCAGGCCCTCCTCCCCCCCCAGCAACAGGGATATTCTACATCAGAGTGTGCTCTGAGGCAGCAGTGATCTTCTGTGTGCTGTTTAAACTGTGTTTAATAGGGACTGTGCACTTCGTTTTTTGTCCAGGAGAGGGAGTAAAGTTTTATACAAACACTATTTTCAGAGGACAAGTTAGGCCCTTACCTGCAAAAGTCCAAAGTGTGAATTGAGCCTGTCTGTCTCCTAAGAGATTCTGAACAAGAGAAGCAGCTCCCAACTCCCTGGCCAGCAAACCTTGTCTGAGGTCGCTGGGACCTTATATAGACTGCTAGTGGTAGGTACATGTATACACTGATTGGAGGTTGTATCTGATGTTTCTATTGGATTAGGGTTAGTGTCCTCATTGGTTGGGTATTTGAGGGTTCTGATTGGTTTCTGGGTCTGTGATTCAATCAATGTAAGGTTGGGACTAGGGCTAGGGTTAGGATTTCTATTGGAAGTAGGGACTAGGGCTTCCTGTGTTATTGGTTTTTGGGACTAGGGTGGGACTATGGCTAGGGTTAGGCCTTTAATTGGAAGTAGCGATTAGGGCTTCTGGTGTGATTGGTTGCTGGACTAGGTGTGGTACTAAGAGTAGGGTTAGGATTTCTATTGGAAGTAGGGACTAGGGCTTCCTGTGCCATTGGTTGCTTGGACTTGGGTTGGGACTACTGGTAGGGCTAGGGCCTCTATTGGACATAGAGATCAGGGTTTTTGAAAGTTATTGGGTGCTTGGACTAGGGCTGACATTGGCTGTAAGGTCCTCGTCTCCTATTGTTTCTAGATTTTAGGGCTAGTGTTATGATTGGATAGGGTTAGGGCTAGGGTTCCCATTGGCTGAAGGGGTCACCTGATTACTAGGGCTATAAAAGTCCAAGGCCTAGGGCGTCTCAGCCGGGGCGTCGATGCTAAGGGCGGAGAGGACAAGGGCAATTACCTGTTTGAGCCTGTCCGAGACTGATCGGGACTAGGGCCAGAAATGCTGCCCATGTTCACATTCAGTAAGAGCCACCCCACACCATCCACAAACAGAGTAACACACTCACACCAAATGTACACCACACACAACCCTATGCACGGACCAATGTACCAGCATGAACTACAAACACAACCAAACCACATCTATACACCCTTCTATCCCAACTACCACACATACCCACCATCACCTACAAACAGTACACAACTCTATCCTATACCACTAACCATACACTCATCACTAACCCAACCCCATTCAACACCATACATAACTGCATCCCATCCAGACACACGCTCCCTGCTCTAATTACACCTAACAGACCACCTTTTATCACTAACAAACATATATTCATCCTTCCATCATTTGTCCAACAAACACCCTCCTCTCCCTACTACCATAATAACACTAACGCACAACACACACACTGCACACCACCACACTTTTTAACTCATGCAACAAACCAGTCTAAGACAAACACTCTCACCTCTACTTCATTCCCTCCTACACACAACATACACTCTACTCATAAACACATAACTACCCCCTCTACCTTACAACCTCCTCTCACAAACAATACTATAGAACCAAATCCATTGCATGAAACAAATACACCAGCACCCCTTTTCACTACTCCTCAAAAACAAAACATATCACACACACCAGCACAACAAGATCTTCAAAGCGCAACACGTCAAAATACATACCATCACAAAATACAAACATACACCCACCTTACAAACCACACAAAGGAACAAACTCCAATGCCAAGCTTTCTCTCTTCCACCACACCGAACACAGATACAGCAACACAGCAACTTTCTTTTAACCGCCTCTCATCCATTGGACAATTTAGAACCTTACTACATGACCCACATGCTGCACCACCACCCCTGACTCATACACCTTCCACCATAAACACACGCAAGCAACATAAGCGACGTGCCACACCTCACAACTTTGCTCCCCATGCCTACTGCACAACAATGTTACACCACGAAAACAACATAGCACACCAACTCACTCTCAAACACCATCTCCACCACATACACACGCAGACCCATCAAAATGCCTTCTTAGCATGCTGGATGAGGAACATGATACAGAACAGCTACACGATTGCTATCCTAATACAGCTAATGCCAGCACTAAAAACACACCTGCTACAAACACACACAATACTGTTCACTCTACTACAAAACAAAGTCTCACTATCACCAAAGGCCATTCTCTAAACTGTTTACTAATAAATGCTTGATCCCTCTCTAAAAACAAACATCATGTCTACGACGTTCTCACAGATGCAAAACCAGACATACTATTCATAACTGAATCATGGTTGGGAGATGATATGGCTCCAGTCCTGCATGAAGCCATTCCTCTAGGCTATCAAACAATCACCCAAAATCGTATAATAGGCAAAAAAGGAGGTGGTCTAGCCGTTGTGTTCAGGCAAACATTACATATCACTAAAGTTGATGACATCTCCATAAAGAATTGTGAGGCTCTTCTAACAAGATGCAATACTACACCGTCTTCATCCTGTAACTTCCTGCTCCTTTACAGACCTCCACCTAGCAAGGCGACATTCCCAGACGCACTTCTAGACACAGTTTCAAACCTGATAACAATACACTCCAACTTATGCGTTCTGGGTGACCTCAACATTTGGTTTGAAAAACACAATATGACCCATCCAAAAACAATAATCACTGGCCTAGAGGCACTGAACCTGCATCAGATTGTCCACAAACCCACACACATCGCTGGACATATCCTAGATGTCATTTTTTCTAATACTGAACTAGTTACCTTTCAAACTATAACTCCAGTCACATGGTCAGACCACCACTTGCTTGCTTTCCAGCATAAAACAACATTAAGGGACTCACCTAAAACTAGCTTACATCTACAGAGCCCTGCAGCAGCTTGTTGATGAGCATGGTTTAATCGATGTTTGGCCCAGATTAAAACATCCAGACCCAGTGTACACATACTATTCTTGCCCTCACCAAAAGCTAGCCAGACTAGACTATTTCTTTGTCACTAAAACTCACTTAGCAGACGCACACATACAGATCTTTCCCCGAATTACCTCGGACCATAACCCCCTCTTGTTAAAACTTATAATGCATGGCCTGACACGCACCGAGGCGCATTTTCCTTTGATAGGAAGTTACTATTAAATGAAAAGTTTATCTGTCACATGCGAAAATGGTTAACTCAGTTCTTGGCCATAAACCGAAACTCTACTAAATGCGATATAGTGTGGGATGTTATGAAAGCAGGGCTTAGGGGTGAAATACTAAGTTTCGGGCTGCATGTACAAAAGCAACTCAGGCAGCACCAACAGACGCTATATGATAGCCTGCGCCATGCCGAATATGCATTGATAGAGGCGGTTCAGGGGCAATTGGACACTACACAGGCACAATCCGAAGTAGCATGTTGCAAAGCTAGGATAAATGAGGAGTGGGCCAAAGATATTGCAAAAAAATACCATCTTTTTAGGAGAGAGTGTTATGAGTTTGGCGAGGCAACTGGTAGATGCCTGGCAAAGAAGATCAGATCTAAGGAGGCTAAAAATACTATATCGGCAATTGAAGATTTAAGGGGGAACATAATAGAAACACCAGAAGGAATTTTAGAGGTCTTTAGGGCCTTTTATGAGGGGCTGTATTCAGAAGATTGCCACATTCAGGGGGGCAGAGGAGACTTCTATAAAGATCCTCACAGGGGGATGCTGAATGGAGAGGACCAGAAAGCATTAGAGGAACCTATTACGATGGAAGAGCTTGTAGAAGCTGTCGGCTCCTTAGCCACAGGGAAAGCTGCTGGCCCCGATAGGCTCCCTCTGGAATTTTATAAACTTTTTTTACCTGAAATACAGTCAGATATGTTAACCGTACTTCGGGAGGCACAAAAGGGTGCTGCACCGGCATCATGGGATGCTGCCAGCATCATTATATTTCTTAAAAAAGATAAGCCACCTACATTACCAGGCTCGTTCAGACCAATTTCACTCCTAAACTGCGATGGAAAAATCTACGCAAAGATACTAGCATCACGACTTTCCAGAGTGATTACGCCTCTAGTTTCGGTCCACCAGCACGGATTCATCCCAGGGAGGGGCACGGTCAACCACATAAGTAGAGTCACGACGCTGTTGGACATTGCCAACACTCGTAAACTGCCTTGTGGAGTGATACTACTAGACGCGGAAAAAGCGTTTGACCGTGTCTCCTGGGAGTTTTTATGGGCAACAATGAGGTGGCAAGGATTCGGCACGGGCTTTATCCAGGCAGTTAAAGTTATGTACAGATCGCCTAACGCCCGTGTCTGTGCGTTGGGGCTAGAATCGAATCCCGTATCTATATCAAGGGGTACCCGACAGGGATGCCCCTGCTCCCCTCTGCTATTTGCGCTCTATATTAACCCGTTCCTAAACCTATTAGAACATAGGCTAAATACACAACTAGGTCTCAGGCAGGAGCGGGTTAGTATACTAGCATACGCAGATGATATAGCGATAGTCTCATCAGATCCGGCCATCACTCTGATAGAGACGGAACAACTAGCACTATTATACGGGAGGAGCTCAGGTTTTAAGCTAAATTTAGCCAAAACACAGGTTGTTTGCACAGACTCAGTACACTTTAATGATCCTAGAGCTATGAAGGAGGCTACATATCTGGGGGTTCGGCTGAATGCATGTCTTGACACGATGGTTCTATCTAATTGGGACCCTATGTTACGGAAGATTAAAAAGGAATTAGATAGGATGGAGGGTCTACATTTATCAATGATGGGAAGATGTAACGTCTTAAAAATGAATATTCTACCAAAAGTTCTTTATTTCTTCAGGTCGGTTCCTTTAGAAATTACAGGGAAACAGATTCAGAAGCTACAATCTATATGCAGCAGTTTCTTGTGGGCGCAGGGGAAACCCCGCCGAACTGTGAAATTTATGACCCTGCCACGAGAGCGAGGGGGCTGGGCTGTCCCCAACTTTCAGTTTTACTACTGGGCATGTTTACTACAATATATGGGAATTTTATTAGTGGGGGCAAACGAGGACAGCACAAATGATATACCCCATATTTATCAGCTGCTACTAGGTTCTACAACGGAGAGAAGTTTTTTAAGATTCTGGAGCCTAGCTACTATAAAAAAAAACCACTTCAAGGTGGTCCAGGCTGCTCATAAGGCTTGGCTCCAGATTAGGCGATATTTACAGATAGGTAGGATCAATTACTACACCCCAACTGATGCCTCCACTTTACTCCCCCCAATCTTTTCAACAGGCATTTTAAATAGATGGAGGAATTCAGGAATACAGACGCTAGGAGACTTAGTAGATAACAGGGGTGTTAGGACATATGCTGCATTAATGTCTGAATACGATCTCCCTAAAGCAGACTTCTTTAAATATTTACAGATCCGTGACTATTTGATCAAAAGAGGTGATGTGTCATCACGGTTAGCACAGAAAAATAAATTATTAGAAGCTGTGAATGGTCTGGGAAGGATTGGAAATATATACCAAACACTTATTGAAATACAGAAGGATGATGTAGAGGCACAAAACGGTAAATGGAACATCAGACTTTCTCTCGATGGAAACATTTTGTCACAATCAATTAGATTAGCTGACAAACTCTTAATCTCCTCCAATCTCAGCACACAACAGTATAAAACTATGTTTAATCTGTATTATACACCGGCAAAAATCGCTCGCTGGGGGGGAGTGAACGAGGATAAATGTACTCGATGTGGGATGGGTCAGGCAGATATAGTCCATATGTTTTCAACATGCCCTGAACTGAAACAACTAACCAATATGATACAGACTTTTTTGACGGAAGTCACAGTGGTGCAGATTGTGATAACGCCATTAGTTATGTTGCTGGGGGTTTTAGAAGATGACATGCTAACACAGGGAATATACACTTTCAGGTATTTAGTATACATAGCCGTTGCTGTGGCCAGACCTTGCATAGCCTCACTGTGGAGACAGAAAGAACCCCCCTCGTTTTAAATGTGGTGAGGGAAACTTCTTGCAATATGTAAATTAGAAACCAGCCTCTATGCCATCAAAGGGCCACAGAAACAGAGATTAGGTAAAAAAATCTGGGGGGTCCTTACGGAATATATCTCATAGGCGTTATCTTTCTATAACCTGCTTCTCTGTATTTAGTATGTATTAGTGAATGGCTAAATCCTCACCTGGTTCTACCCGATAGGGCTGTTTATATGTTTTGATGTATAGTATTGCGGAATGATTTAAATTTATTATGCTGTGCGCTCTCCTTCATGCGCTCCATGGTTGTACGCTCTTTTCTCCCTCTTTCCTTTTTTTTTTCCATGTTTGACTATGTATGTGTTCTATGTAATGGCTGCTGGCTAATAAAAAAAGAAAAAAAAAAAGAAAAAAAACTAGCTTACATCCATCCACCTATCGGCCATGGAACAAACTCAATTTGGAACACTTAGAAACACAACTAACATCAAGTACAAATCTGGAAACAATAACTTCGGTTCAAAATCTATATGAGTGGCTACAAGAAGCTTTTGACATCCTGACACTCAAACCACACAACAGCACAAAAGAAAAAAAGCGCCTTGGAGAAACGTAGAAATAAAAGACATAAAACAAAAAATTAGAAAGCTGCAACGTACCTGGCTCAAGACAAATGCCAAACAAGACAAACTTCACCTACAAAAAATTAACAGATTATACAAGTCAGCTATCAAGAAAGCCAAGAAAAGGTACTATTCAGGCAGAATTCAAAATGCTAAATGTGCAAATAAAGAATTCTATAAAATACTCAATGAATTTCGCAAACCAAATTGCCTAGAAGGAACTCATCCTGTTACTCAAGATTTCACTGACAAACTGGCAAATCATTACACGGACAAAGCAGACACATTGGACTCATACTTAAAACAGAAACAAAGCACCAGCACTAACCCCTGAACAAAACAACAATCCAAGAATACTCTAACCCAGCCTCTCCATTCCTTCCAACACATCTCACACAATGAATTTATGGACCTGGTCAAAGCAAGCAGGCCTACCGGCAGCCCTTCTGACCCCTGCCCACCACAAACTTTCAAGACAATTCTTTTAACAACCTCTGCTGCCACTCCAGTAAGAAGAATCATTAACGATTCCTTAACTAGCGGAATATTTCCAGAAGAACTCAAAAAATCACACATACGCCCTTTACTGAAGAAAACAAACTTGGACCCGCTGAACCCTGACAACTACAGACCCATTACAAATGGACCTTTCCTGGGCAAAATGATAGAAAGAGCAGCGTTCGCCCAGATGTCACAATTCATTGAAGAGAATGACATACTCTCAGACTTCCAAACAGGATTCCGTCAGGGAAGAGGCACTGAATCTGCCCTTCTTGCCATCTGGGATGACCTGAAGAATACAGTTGACCGCAGCGGGGTTGCTGCGCTACTCCTCTTGGACCTCTCGGCTGCCTTTGACACGGTTGACCATGACACTCTGAAACAAAGACTCTATGAAGCCGGCATAGAGGGAACTGCTCTAGACTGGATCCTGTCCTACCTTCAAAACAGAACTAATGTCATCCATACCCCACCTTTCTCGTCCAAACCATACTCCACAAAAGCAGGGGTCCCTCAAGGTTCTATCATCTCGCCCATGCTTTTCAACATCTACATGAAGTCATTACCGGTACTGATCAATCAATTTCACCTCACGTGCTATAACTATGCAGATGACACGCAAATACTCCTTCAACTAGAATGCCCCAAAGACATTGAAAAATGCCCAATTTTCAGTTGTCTCAGAGCCGTGGATCAGTGGATGACTTGGAGCCATCTCAAATTGAATGCTTCAAAAACGGAAATACTCACGTGTGGCGATTGGAACCATTACGACCCGCTTGCCGCCTGGCCTGATGAACTGGGATCACCACCTAAATTATCGAAGGAAGTAAGAAACCTCGGAATAACCATGGACTCCAAGCTGTCGATGAATGCCCAAGTGGACAAACTAGCAAAATCAAGCTTTGTCACTATAAAAACGCTGCCACGAATTTTCCCTCATTTGGGATTTCCACACAAGGTCCAAGCTACCATCTCCCTTGTTCTGTCCAAACTCGATTACGCCAATAGCCTCTACCACGGATCACCTTTAACGACCATGAAAAGACTACAACGGATTCAGAACTCGGCTGCCAGACTACTCTTGCATATCAAACCGCGAGACCACATCTCACCTGCCTTGAAAGCCCTGCATTGGTTACCGGTTGCCAGAAGATCCACGTTCAAGCTACTTTGCATCACCCACAAAGTAATACATGGGATGGGACCGCTCTTCATCAGGAATAAAATCACCAAACACATTCATCAAAGGAACCTACGCTCTAACGGGGCATCTCGCCTCAAAATCCCAAGACACAAGAAAAAAAACATGGGTGGCACATCCTTCTCTGTTCAAGCAGCCAAACTATGGAACTCATTACCCCCCAACATAAGATCCACCGACAACCACCTTATCTTCAGAAAACTACTCAAGAATTGGCTCTTCCCCACATAAGCACCATACGCAAACAGAAATTTACAGCATATTCCTCTGTATATAAGCATTTATTTTCACTATAGATATGTACCTATCTTTGTGTATTGCTTTGTATAAACATGTAGAATAATTATGTTATTGTAAATAAATAAATAAAAATCATCTTTGGTCTACATGTACTTACTTCTATTGTGCATCTATGTACCTTCCATGTACTTGGATCTGTGTGTCTGTTACCTTTCTCCTGAAAAAGCATATCCAATGCACTACCCTATTTCTCATCCTGTACCTCTATCAATATCTTTAATCTATATATACTTACCTCCTTTATTCATCTATATACTTTCA
Source organism: Calotriton arnoldi (assembly GCA_963921515.1). Classification (NCBI taxonomy): domain Eukaryota; kingdom Metazoa; phylum Chordata; class Amphibia; order Caudata; family Salamandridae; genus Calotriton; species Calotriton arnoldi. The sequence continues at coordinate 1,259,857 of CAWUFW010000511.1, forward strand.
ATGTACTTATGGATCTATATATTTATCACTTTCTTCTAATTTAGCATTTCAAATGCACTACCCTATTTCTAAGCCTATACTTCTCTCAATATATCCTCTGGCCCAACTTTCTGACTCATCTTAAACTTCTTTCTACTACTCTTTCCAATGCACTACCCTATCTCTCACCCTACACATCTATCAATATATCCTCTACATCCACTCTCTCATTTATCCCATACCACTACTATGATCCCAAAATAACCCTTTCTAGACTCTCTCCTACTCTACCCTCCTTGCATCATCTGACACCTCTTTTTACTATACCGATCCCCCAAAACAAACCTTTATAAACTCTCCCCTCTGACTCTTCCCCTCAAAAACCCCTTTTACTCATCCAAAAGCCTCCTCCTACTGCTATGACCTCAAAAAAAAAAAAATCTCACTCTTCTATCCCTCCACTATCCTTTTCAATCAAAATAACAGACTAACCCGTTCACTTCTCAATTTCCATATTCCACTATACTAATTCACCACTAATCCTTTATGGGTTCCAAAGTAGCGTGCTACTCGCCAATGAAGCGTTTCAACACCCATCAGGGTTACCAGCGCTATATAAACACAAACCTTTTTCCCTTTTCTACCCCTCCCCAACCCTTCTCAATCCAAATAACTGACTAACATATCCACCACTCAAATTACTTTCATGTTTCGCCATACTAATTCAACAGTAATCCTAATGGGTTCCAGAGTAGCGTGCTACTCGCCAATAAAGCGCTTCAAAACCCCATCAAGGGGTAGCAAGCGCTATATAAATACAAACCTCTTTCCCTCTTCTATCCCGCAACCTACCCTTCTCTATCCAAATAACTGAATAACATATCCACCACTCAAATTACTTCATACTTCACTATACTCATTTTCAACACTAATCCTTTATGGGTTTCGGAGAAGCGTCCTACTCGCCAGAAAAGCACTTCAACACCCATCAGGGGTAACAGGTGCTACATGAATGCAAACCTTTCTTCCCTTTTATCCCTCCGCTAATCTTCTCACTCCAAATAACTGACTAATACCCACCACTCAAATTACTTTCATATTTCACCATACTAATTCAGCACTAATCCTTTATGGGTTTCCGGAGTAGCGTGCTTCAACACCCCATCAGGGGTAACAAGCGCTATATAAATACAAAGCTTTTTTTCCCTCTTCTATCCTTCTGCTATCCTTCCAAATCCAAATAACTGACTAACCTATCCACCACTTAAAATTTACTTGCATGTTTCACTATACTAATTCAACACAAATCCTCTATGGGTCCCGGAGTAGCGTGCTACTCACCGAAAAAGCGCTTCGACGCCTCGTCAGGGGTAGTAAGCGCTATATAAATGCAATTACAATACAATACAATATCAAGTTCAAATTATCAACAACCACAATACTGTCAAGGTAGGTATAAATCAGTGAGTATAGAGGATCACTGAGTCATAACATTGATTCCAAAAATATCGTGACACACAAATATCGTGTCAAAAATATAATCAACACAAATATCGTTTTCCCTATACTTATACAGGTAAGTACAAAAACATTGAAATAAATATATTGTTTCGCATTGATATTGTAAGAAATAAGACAAAAATATTGTTTTTCAATAAATACACAGTTTAAAATAGTAAATCTTAAACATTGTAATACATAACATTAATATAATATATATTAAATAAATGTAAAACACATTTCATATTAAAAATTAATATATACATATATAAAAATACACACATAATTACATATTTGTGTGTAAGTTTATATATACATATATGTAACATACTACTATTATTAAAAATATCTATTTTACATTATATTATTTTGTTTGTGTTTTTTTATTTACTACTGTAAAAAGCATATATATACATACACACATATATAAGGGAAGGCAAGAGAAAACCAAAAGACACCGAAAGCCCAGTGGGAGTGCAAACGAGAGGGCAGAAATTGGCAAAATAATGGATAAAATGACAGTGGTAAATCTTTCTGACACAGTTCTTACTAATAAACAATCAATGTAGGGAGTGAAGAGGTAGTGCTCCAAGACCACAGAGAGGTGGATACATCCTCCTCGAGTCAATATATGGGAAACAAAAGGGATCCACCCCAGAACGAATGTGTACCCGTGATCAATCAGATCAAGTGTGTGTTCCTACAGTGGTGGGAAGCACACAGCTTTGTTAAAATACCCCTCACACACCAAAAGGGCCCTTGGTGTCATGCTTCATCATAGGGGTCTTCCCGCCCCGCTGCGGGACGGGGCGTTCTACAACCTACGGTTACGTGGGAGCACTGATTTTTTAAACAAAACTATGTGTAGTGTAGAAAAAGTGAGTGGAAGGGTCAGGAGTGAGTGAAGGAGTGATAACAAGTTAAAAAACACCTGGCCCTATTGGAAGAGGAAACTTTAATATTCCGTTGGGCTGGTGTTATTAAAAATGGAGAATGTGGTGGAGACAGCGTGCCATAATGAGCAGTGTCTCCTATGTCGTCAACATGTTTCGAAGACCTCCCATAGGGTCCTTCGTCAGGCCCAATAAAGATCCCTTCTACACTCGAAAAAATATTTTGAGGTAAAATGATGTATGTACAAGAGGTAATATTACATAAAGTGCAAGTCCCTAGTTATGCATGCACTGTATACAATACCTCAGTAGGTATGTTATTAAACTGATCTGGAAGAAAAAACGAAACATTAAAAAACATCAAACAGATGTCAACCTTAACAATCCGTGGAGACCTGTAAAAAAGTGACAAGCATTGTGATGTATAACTGCTATCACTATCCGTGTAAGTGAACCAGTGCCATATTCTGCTGGTAGAAAAAAGAGGACAATACAAAAAGAAGCATACACTTAACATGAAACACACACTCTATGATGAAAAGACCTCTGATTGCTGGTCTCAGGTGATAAATGCAGCTAAATAGCAAACATTAGTATAGCTATAAACATTAATTGCATTCTTAGTGATAGGTTAGAGCAGGTACTTTTTTTTATAAAGGAAAATACCCCATGAGCCTCTGAACGGGGTGGGAAGGAGTGTCTGTAGTCAAACACTGGATTAGGAAAAAGAAGACAATGAGCATTTGTTGTTGGTTAAGAAGAATTCTGCCCCGGTCACTCAGGATTCAAACCGGCTATGCCGTACTTACTACACCAAGATCACTGCCTCTCCTGGTCGATGCCTCCCCGCGGCTCCGTTGAACGATGGGACCGCGGGGGCAGGCTCCTTAAATACCCTGCTTAATTGATAAAAAGGCGCCATGATCGTAATTGGATGTGGGAGTGAGCACTGGACTGCTCAACTCCTATGTTTCGCTAGAAAACCACTTCCGGTTTTCAGAGGTCGGTGTTTGTGACCATTATTAGCCGCATCGCGAAAGATAATGAAAACGCTAAATATCAGCTTCATCTTGCAGGCTGTTTTTAAATGGTATTAACCTGCGCGGCTACCGCGCGTGTGTGAATTGCCGAACCCGTGCCCTGAAAAGACTAGACTGCTCACCGCAAGGAGGGCGAGAGTCATACTTCCTGTTTCATCAAAGATAAACGCAGTCTTCCGGTACTGTCCCGGTTCGAGACTGCTATGGCCCATAGAGATTAGGCACACAAATATAATAAAATAAATAAATCCGGTTGTATCAGGTTTATTATGCGTACAAAAATATATTAAATGTTCTGGCAGCACAGATACCGCGAACAAGGTATATGTGCCAGCCTCACTAAGGTGTTAAAATTGTGAGGTAAAACGTATTTTTCTCTATGAGCAATGTTGAATGAGCTGGTGGGAAGATTGTTAACTCTTCAAGAGTTAAAAAAAAAAAAAAAAAAAAAATTATTTACAGAGTCTCTGCAAATCTTCAGCACTGCATCAAAACTCTGGCTGTGTTTACACCTATCCATGAGGTATATACCTCTATGAATACTCTTAAATAACCAGGTGGAGTCAGGAGAGACGTGCATATAGTGACCTGATGTTATGAGTAACATTTGCAAAGTAGTCATGTTTTTGTTGGGACATTTGTGACCATATGCTGTTTGAGAACCATATAAGAACTTGATATAAGACAGGTATATCTTGGGGTAGAGAGCGGACGTTCACTATTTTTCTTATGGAAAGGTCCAAGGGGCCATTTGTCACATCAGGTGAATTGCCCCCATGGGATGTCATCATTCAGTCCATTGATGTGTGTCCCCAAACGGAAAACCCACAGTTGTTCTTTCTGAAATAGACCTATCTCGCTGTTGAATTGTTCGATTACGGTCCATTGCAAATCGTCCACAGTGTGCTCCATTGTCACATAATGGGTTGCCATTTTAGTTGTACTCTTCTTGCAAGGCACATTACTCCTGTGTTCCCCAATTCTCCCGAGAATCTGGTTTTTCTGGATCTCAATATATACCCAGATGAAGGGACCGTAATTCTCCAGAGAATCTGGTTTTTCTGGATCTCAATATATACGCAGATGAAGGGACCTTGAAGACCACAACCCATTTCAAGGTTACTGCCAAGAATTGCTTACTGCTGTATAACAGCTTCCACCCCCGTCACCTTAGAGACAACCTTCCGTATGGGCAGTTCCTCCGTCTCCGAAGGAACTGTACAGAACTGCGGGACTTCAGGATACAAGCCGCGGACCTACAATTGAAACTGGAAAAACGCAACTACCCGTCTGCGATCATAGAGAAGGCTAAGAGGAGGGCACGTAATAACCACAGGGAAGCCCTACAGGAGGACAAAACCCCGGAGGAACAAGGTGAAAGACCGATTTGTGTTACGACATTCAATACCAATTCCAATCAGGTATCGAAGATCATAAACAAACACTGGAGACTCCTTACATGTTGTAACCTCGACCTCCCTAAACCCATTTTTGCATACAAAAGGGGCAGAAATTTGAAGAACATGTTAGTGTACACGAGACCACGACCTGAGTCGAAAAGGGGAGCTGAGAGTACACTCCTACCACCAGTCCAAGGCCACTACCCATGTGGCAACTGCAGCACCTGCCACCTGACAAAAAGAAGCAGACATATCAGATTCAGGAACGGCACGGAGTGGGAACAGAGGAGGTTCACAAATTGCAAGAGCAAAAACGTGGTGTATATGATCAACTGCCCATGTGGTTTGGAATACGTCGGGATGACGACGAGACCAGTCAAGACGCGAATTGGGGAACACAGGAGTAATGTGCGTTGCAAGAAGAGTACAACTAAAATGGCAACTCATTATGTGACAATGGAGCACACTGTGGACGATTTGCAATGGACCGTAATCGAACAATTGAACAGCGAGATAGGTCTATTTCAGAAAGAACAACGGTGGGTTTTCCGTTTGGGGACACACATCAATGGACTGAATGATGACATCCCATGGGGGCAATTCACCTGATGTGACAAATGGCCCCTTGGACTTTTCCATAAGAAAAATAGTGAACGTCCGCTCTCTACCCCAAGATATACCTGTCTTATATCAAGTTCTTATATGGTTATCAAACAGCATATGGTCACAAATGTCCCAACAAAAACATGACTCCTTTGCAAATGTTACTCATAACATCAGGTCACTATATGCACGTCTCTCCTGACTCCACCTGGTTATTTAAGAGTATTCATAGAGGTATATACCTCATGGATAGGTTTAAACACAGCCATAGTTTTGATGCGGTGCTGAAGATTTGCAGAGACTCTGTAAATAATTTTTTTTTTTTTAACTCTTGAAGAGTTAACAATCTTCCCACCAGCTCATTCAACATTGCTCATAGAGAAAAATATGTTTTACCTCACAATTTTAACACCTTAGTGAGGCTGGCACATATACCTTGTTCGCGGTATCTGTGCTGCCAGAACATTTAATATATTTTTTGTACGCATAATAAACCTGATACAACCGGATTTATTTATTTTATTATATTTGTGTGCCTAATCTCTATGGGCCATAGCAGTCTCGAACCGGGACAGTACCGGAAGACTGCGTTTATCTTTGATGAAACAGGAAGTATGACTCTCACCCTCCTTGCGGTGAGCAGTCTAGTCTTTTCAGGGCACGGCTTCGGCAATTCACACACGCGCGGTAGCCGCGCAGGTTAATACCATTTAAAAACAGCCTGCAAGATGAAGCTGATATTTAGCGTTTTCATTATCTTTCGCGATGTGGCTAATAATGGTCACAAACACCGACCTCTGAAAACCGGAAGTGGTTTTCTAGCGAAACATAGGAGTTGAGCAGTCCAGTGCTCACTCCCACATCCAATTACGATCCTGGCGCCTTTTTATCAATTTAGCAGGGTATTTAAGGAGCCTGCCCCGCGGTCCCATCGTTCAACGGAGCCGCGGGAGACATCGACCAGAGAGGCAGTGAACTTGGTGTAGTAAGTACGGCATAGCCGGTTTGAATCCTGAGGGACCGGGGCAGAATTCTTCTTAACAAACAACAAATGCTCTTTGTCTTCTTTTTCCTAATCCAGTGTTTGACTACAGACACTCCTTCCCACCCCGTTCAGAGGCTCATGGGGTATTTTCCTTTATAAAAAGTACGTGCTCTAACCTATCACTAAGAATGCTATTAATGTTTATAGCTATACTAATGTTTGCTATTTAGCTGCATTTATCACCTGAGACCAGCAATCAGAGGTCTTTTCATCATAGAGTGTGTGTTTCATGTTAAGTGTATGTTTGTTTTTGTATTGTCCTCTTTTTCCTACCAGCAGAATATGACACTGGTTCACTTACACGGATAGTGATAGCAGTTATACATCACAATGCTTGTCACTTTTTACAGGTCTCCACGGATTGTTAAGGTTGACATCTGTTTGATGTTTTTAATGTTTCGTTTTTTCTTCCAGATCAGTTTAATAACATACCTACTGAGGTATTGTATACAGTGCATGCATAACTAGGGACTTGCACTTTATGTAATATTACCTCTTGTACATACATCATTTTACCTTAAAATATTTTTTCGAGTGTAGAAGGGATCTTTGTTGGTTCTGACGAAGAAGCCTGGGGAGGGCTTCGAAACATGTTGACGACATAGGAGACACTGCTCATTATGGAACGCTGTCTCCACCACATTCCCCATTTTTAATAACACCAGCCCAACGGAATATTAAAGTTTTCTCTTCCAATAGGGCCAGGTGTTTTTTAACTTGTTATCACTCCTTCACTCACTCCTGACCCTTCCACTCACTTTTTCTACACTACACATAGTTTTGTTTAAAAAATCAGTGCTCCCACGTAACAGTAGGTTGTAGCACGCCCCGTCCCGCAGCGGGGCGGGAAGACCCCTATGATGAAGCATGACACCAAGGGCCCTTTGGTGTGTGAGGGGTATTTTAACAAAACTGTGTGCTTCCACCACTGTAGAAACACACTTGATCTGGTTGATCACGGGTACACATTCGTTCTGGGGTGGATCCCTTTTGTTTCCCATACAGTTCTTACTAATGCACAAATTGAAATATTATCTCTAGGCCTATCATTCTGCCCAACAACAGGTTTTGATTACACACAAGGTCGCATAGACCTGTTCCATTTTACACGGAAACTGAAACTAAAAAAATGTTTTGCAATGAAAGGTCCGGTTAATCAATGTAACATGCTTGGAAGACCTGTCGATTTAAAAATCTGTGATATTGATCTCCTACACACATTGAATGAATTGGAGGGGGGCACTGATTTTATCCCTGACCCTTATCTCAATCTGGTAAATGAAGATATTGATATGGAGTTAAGCTGTTCTAGTGGTTTCAAACCCAAATCAGTTTTTTTACCACAATTAGCAAATGATGCTATTGATACCTTCCAAAGGGGGGTAATGGGCAAATTTAAGAAGATTCATATGAAAAAGAGATTTTTAGAAGTAATTTGAATGATTTACAATGCAAAGCTATAAATGAATTAAAAGGTAATGAAAGCATTGTGATAAAAAATCTGATAAAGGGGGTAATGTGGTGCTACTTTCAAAAGAAATGTATATAACTGAGGCCCTTAGACAATTGAATGACAGAGAGAAATATGAGGTTACGACCAGACAGAAATATGAAATTGCGAATAAAAATGACCAAGAACATCTTTTAGAATGGAGAGACAGGAATCGTTTAGAAGGGGATGAGTACCAATTTCTAGCCTGCAAATTTCCGAAACAGCCTGCACTATACCTCCTACCCAAAGTGCACAAAGATAGTGTAAACCCCCTGGTAGACCTATAGTGTCCTCAAGGGGTAGGACACTTGAGAATACTTCGAGATATGTGGATTTTTTCTACAGCCTTTTCTACAAGCACTTCCATCGTATATAAAGGACACACAGGATTTTTTTAGATGAATTAATGAAATTGTATGGGAAGATAATTATATCCTCATGTGCCTTGATGTCAACAGTCTGTATACGTGCATCCCACACGAATTGGGGTTAAAAGCAAGTCACCACTTCTTAAGAGCTAGAACACTTTCATACCTGTTCCACACGGAAATGCTTCTGGATATGATGTACATCTGCCTAACCAACAACTTCTTTACTTTTAATAAACAGATTTACAGACAAATACAGGGGACAGCAATGGGGACCTGCTTCGCCCCCAGTTTTGCCGGGTTGTACCTGAGCTGGTGGGAGCAGCAGGTCTCCAGCAGCATTGAATATTTTAATAAATGTGTTGTAATGTGGGCACGCTACATCGATGACATATTTTGCATATGGAAAGGAAACATGGATGAGGCACATGACTTTGTCAGTATGCTTAACAACAACACACTCAACCTCACAATTAGCAGTCATATACACAAAACGACTATCGATTTTTTAGATCTAAAGCTGACTGTAAGGGGTAAGAAATTAGAAAGTATCCTTTTTCGTAAAGAAACAGTGGGTAATAGTCTGCTTCACGGTCGGAGTTGTCACCCTAAAAGTCTGATACATAGCATTGCTTTAGGTGAATTGCTGAGAGCTAAGAGAAATTGTAGCTCCGAAGAGGGCTTTGAAAGAGAGAAGCAGATCATGGTAGACAGATTTTGAGCCAGAGGATATCTGAATAAAGCAATCAAACAGGCCTGTAAGAAAGTCAATGAACAGGCAAGAACAGAACTTTTAATTCCCACTGTTGGGAAGAAAACAGATGATAACACCATAAGATTTATCACACAGTGTCACAATCCTGCAGGGGAAATGAGACGAGGAATCAAAAAGTTCTGGGAAGTTCTAAAAACGGACCCGATATAGCAAAACACATAGGGGCCGATTCCGATCTCGGCCGGTAGGGCTCCGAATCGGATTCGGCTTTACCGGATCCGATTCGGAGCCCTGTTTCCCGACCGAACCGTACGCGGGTCCGGCCGAGCGAGTACGATGCGAAATCGCCGACCGACTCGTCCGGGCGTCCCGATCGCTCCGACCGACTCGCTCCCGGCTCGAACCGCTCCGACCGACTCGCTCGGACTCGACTCGCTCGGACTCGACTCGCACCGCGCAATGGAGACGTTTCCCGGCCGGGTAAGTACGATGCGCGCCGCGAGCAGTCCGACCGAGCCGCGCACTCCGGCTCGTAAGAGCAGTCGGAGCAGTACTCGGGGGTCCGTGTCGGACCCCCTGCATGCGTAGCCGCGCGAGTCGCACACAGGGGGACCCATGGGTCCCCCTACCTGTGCGTGTACGGCGCGGAATCGCTTCGCCGCGTACCCGCTGTAGGGGCGCCCTTGTCCGACTCGCACCCATTGAGTCAATGGGAGCCCGCGTACGCGTTGTACGACCGGCTCCCAGTTGACATCAATGGGAGTCCGACTCGACTCGAGTCCGATAACATACGGACGCATCGTACTCATCGGTCGGACTGCACGGGTCCGATTCGGTCGGAAATCTCTCCGGGTCCGGCTCGGTCGGAGAAATTTACGGCCCGAATCGGAATCGACCCCATAGAAAGTAACCCACAAATAACATTCAGAAAAGCTAAATCACTCAAAGACACGTTATGTCAGAGTTTGGTAAGCCAAGTGAATACACAAAGTAACTTACAAGGATTTTACAAATGTAGGGTTTGCAAAGCTTGTAAAAACAGCCACAATGTAAAAAGTATAGTGTTATCAGAAAATGTAAAACCTTTTCAGATAACGAAACATCTGACCTGTAACTCTGATCATGAGATTTATGTATTATGGTGCCCATGCAATAAATATTACATTGGGAGCACCATACATAAAGCAAAGAAAATAATTTTAGAGCATTTGAGAGCAATCACCAAAGGGGATATTACAAATCCCATAGTGAGACACTTCAAAACATTTCATGACCTGAATACCAACTTGGTATCATTCTGCGTTCTTGACAGAATTCAGGTTCGAGAGAGAGGTGGCAATAGGGTACAAGAATTGAGGCATCTGGAATCCAGACTAATCATTAGGTACAACACCCTCTACCTCACAGGTCATAATTTGGATGAGGAATTAGCCATGCATTTGGGTTAACTATACAATTAACAAAATGAAAATGTACTGATTTTATTGCTATCTCATGACCAATGAAAGTAAGATTTTACACTAGGTAAAGTGGTTTTTAATGGCATTTTATTGTTTTTTGTTACAGGTGTACGGGGTCCTTTGATGAATTCAAGATGCAAGAAAGCTCATATATCTATAGTAAACACGACAAATGTGATATCCTCATTTGAAGTGTAAGTTGGTTGAGGAGATACTTTGAAACATATATGTCTACAAGGCCAATGACAACTGTGGTATGATCAGGGACATTGAGAGATTTAGCTTTAAGATCCATACCTAAATGGCCATGGGTGCCCACTGGGGCAGAATTGAGCAATATTAAAATGTGTTGTCAATAAAGTTGTAATGATTTAATATGCCCACTGAGGCGGAATTGAGCAAATCTAAAAATGTAGTCAATAAAGTTGGAAGAATTGAATATGCCTTTTGGGGCTAAGTTGTATATAACTATAAAATAAACAACTTATTGGCTCAAGGAGTCAACAGGGGCAGTATTAAGTATTAGAACAGACACGCTTATAAATAAAATTGCATGGATTGAAATTGGCCTTTTTGAGTAAAATTGTACGTGGCCGTGTTTTTTTTAATTGGTTTTCATTGGCAATGTTACACTGTAATAATACGAAGTCTGATTAACCATTACTAGGAATATGTTGTGCAAAAGAAACAGTTTATTTTTCATGACAAGAATATTTGTTTCAGTTTACTTTATTAAATTCGAAGTATATTATAATATTTCTTTTGCGAATATTATCGAAATGAAGTATGAAATAATGCAAAAATACTTCATTGTAAAGACCAGTACATGTCTGTTGTTTAATTTCACTGTGTAATCACGTGGTGTATTTTAAATGGAACGAAGGCATGGTCACATTACTCGTGAGCAAGGAGCCGGGAGCTCCGAAACGCGTAGAGTCTTTGAAATGTTGCAATAAATCACACTTGTTGAAGCAGATAAGCCGCGGAGTGTTTGGTTTTATTCACTTTACACATCGGTTGGATTTGAAGGGGGTATATATACAACACAAAAAAATTAACAAATGAAAACAAATTAAAAAATACATTTACTAAAAATAAAAAGTACACACACATATATATGTATGTGTATATATATATATACATATATATATATATAGGCAGATAATATAAATATAAATTCTATGAGTGCAAAATAATTAAAGAAACAAGTGAGATTATATAAGTTTAATTTTTTTAATGCTTGCTCAAGTTTCATTAACAAATACCTTTTTAGCAGTCAATGATAACTATTTTTTAGAAACCTATGTTGATGAAATTGAGCCTAATCTTGCCAAAAAACTGTATGTTCAATTCAGATATGGAACACTGCCTTTGCATGCTTTTACTTCAAAATGGACAGGACAATCAAATGCGAATGGTCAGGATGCCCTATGTGTGGTCATAAGAAAGAAAATGTACCCCACTTTTATTCTTTTACCCAGCATACAGCAGGGTAAGATTAAGGTGGTTCATCCCTATCTGTCAGAACCTTGGCATTAGAAGAAATGAGCATATGTATAGAATACTGCAAACAGATTTGGCACTCCATTTGGTTTTTGCTGTTTCCAGATTTTTATTGTATGCTTGGCTGATAAGGAAAATACAGACCAATGTAGCTGTTGTAAAGCATACTGATAGTGGAACTTTCAATTAATATTTGGAAAATGTTAGCTCAATAATCTGGTAGTACAACCTATTTAAGGCCCTAGATGTAGCATAGCCCCAGTCTTGTGGATTATGCACTTTCTTTTACAAAGGTTCTTGATGTATGTTTTTATCATTGCTATTATTCTTGTTATTTATTGTTTTATGTATCTCTTTTATGGTAACGAACCGAAATACAGAGTATGAAATCGGATAATATAAAATTAAACAAATAAAAAAAAAAATATATCATATATTGACACAATATTAAAAAAATAGTAAAGTCTGTGAAAAATAGACATACTATTTCCACTCCAGTCTGTTCAACAGTAGGGAAAGCGTTGGATACCGAAGGGGTAAAATTTACTATTCACACTCCAATCTGGCAACAGTAGTGAAAGCGTTGGACTGTGAAGGGGTTAAATTTACTATTCCCACTCCAGTCTGTGCAACAGTAGGGAAAGTGTTGGACTCTGAAGGGGTAAAATGTTCTATACCCACTCCAGTCTGTGCAACAGTAGGTAAAACGTTGGACTCGGGAGTGGTAAAATCTTCTATTCCATCTCCACTCTGTGCAACAGTAGTGAAAGCGTTGGACTCAGGAGGGATTACCTTTACTATTCCCATTCCAGTCTGGCAAAAGTAGGGAAAGCGTTGGAAAATAAAGGGGTAACATTTACTATTCCCACTCCAGTATGGCCAACAGTAGGGAAAACGTTGGACTCCAGAGGGGTAAACTTTACTAGTCCCACCAAAGTCTGTGCAACAGTAGGGAAAACGTTGGACTCCATAGGGGTCAAATTTACTATTCCCACTCCACTCTGTGCAACAGTAGCAAAAGTAGTTCACTTCATACACATAGCATATTTAAATAACTCTATTAATTGGCCAAAAATATAAAACTCTTAATATAAAAAATGTAATATATATATATATATTTAATTTAATCCATTTGTAGAGCGCATGGTTACACCACCGGTGTGTCCCCGCGCTAAAACAGACTCACTAAAAAGGAAGGGAGACAGGTACGCTAATAGGACCTAAGTTCTTGGGGAGCTCTAATATGCTGAGGAGAATAACCAAGTCTTCAGGTGTCTGCGAAACCTGGTTTTGCAAGTCTCCATTCTTAGATCCTCCGGTAGCGTGTTCCACGTTTTGGCAGCGAGGTATCTGAAAGAGCATGCCCCCATTCTTGCTTTGTTAATTCGCGGTACAGTTACCAGCGCCCTACCTTTAGATCTTAGGTTCCGGCTGGGAGTATATTGAGTTATTAGAGAATATAGATATCGTTGGCTTTTTTTTAACAGTATTTGATGACAATAGCACATTGCTTTGAACATGATTCTTTTCTCAACCGGCAACCAGTGCAATTCTGCCAAGGCTTTCTTTGTAGATGCTCTTCTAGGGAGGCTTAGTACCAAACGGGCAGCCGCATTTTGTACTGACTGAAGTTTAGTCAGCCCTTTCTTTGATGCCCCTAAGTATAGTAGATTGCCATAGTCCAGTTGGGAGGTCACTAAGGCATGTACAATGGTTTTCCTGGCATTAAATCGAGGATCTTTCTAAGTATTTTTAGAGTCCCGAAACATTATATTATATTATATATATATATATATATGTGTGAAATATACACATATATTTACATTTCAAAAACAATTAAACAGTGTACATAATTAACATTTTAAATAATCAATATCAAATTTAAAAAATGTTATTAATTGATCATTTTTATTTTAATTCCCACAATATACTCCCACAAACCTAGCAACAATTAAAATATAATTAAAATAAAAAAGTATAACGATCAACATATTAAGTAAGCAATAAAATAATTAATAATTACTTGTTAATTAATTATTACTTACATAAATTCCCACTCTATTCCCCTACAAACACAACCCACACCTAATATATAACATAAAAAATATAATTATTAAATAATTTACATAATTATAAATGAATTAAAAATGTTAATAAAAATGTATAATTAATTGGTAATTGATTATTACTTAATTAACTTCCCAACCTATCCCCTACAAACCCAACAACCTGTACCTAACATATAACTTAAAAAATATAATAATGACACAATTAACATAATTAATTATCAATTAAGTAATTAATAATAAATTAATAAGTAATTATTAATCAACTTTTTTTAAATTCACTTCCCACCCTATACCTTTACAATCTCAGCAACACGCACCTAAAATATAACAAAAAAGATATATTATTACACAATTGACATAATTACCAATTAAATAATTAATATTAAATTAATAATTCATTACTAATCAATTATTACTTAACTTCCCACCCTATACCCCTGCAAACCCAACAACCTGCACCTAAAATACAACTTAAAAAACATAATAATTACACAATTTACATAATTATCAATTAAATAATTCATATCAATTGAATATTAATTATTAATTAATTATACTTAATTAACTTCCCACCCTGTACCCCTGCAAACCTCACAACCTGCTATGACACTATAAATTACTATTAACAATTAAATAAAAAATTATACATAAAATTAAACACTATATTTAAAAATATTAACAACAAATATGCAAACAATATATAACATATACATTTAAAATATGAACTAAAACACATAAAGATAATTAAAAAACAAAAATTTTAACAACTATATTATTGAAAACAATATTAAAAACACAGATATTCTTGAAAACATTATTAAAAACACAGATATTCTTCTAAACGATATTACTTACCCAAAAATTAATCTTTTTATCCATGATATTTCCGCATCCCGATATTAATGCGTCACAATATAAAAAACTCGATATTTATGTAGCTCGATATTAACAATCCAATATTATGTCCAAATACCAGTATAGATTTACTATTCTTAACTCCACATCTATCGACCATGATGTATATCTTCAAGATATGTAGATGTTGCGTTAAGAACAGTAACTCTACACCTAGCTATATACTTTTCTTGACATTATTGTGTTAATTGATTTTCTGCACTTGGTATTGTTGCAGGTTTAAATATGGTCACTCGATGTTATGTCATACCACCTCTTTAGGCTACCACTAAGAAAGGTTCAATGAATAGACTCAGCACAAAACCCAGCAACTTCCACAAGCACCCCTGCCTTGAGTTAGTCAGATGGCATTTTATCATATTAATTTCTGTGAAAATAATATTTAATAGTATGGAATATCACCAATGTGTCAAGAAAACATTCAAGCAACACAACTTATTACTATAGACTTCTCAGTGGAATCCTGCACGTAGATTGTATTGTTTTCGCTCAGCAGTTTACTCATTTTTAGTCACAATTGGTACATATCTGCCATTAGAGCACAAGTATGTCTCCTTCATCCCAGTGGTTTACCAAAGAATGCCATGGGCTATCAATCAACAAAGAACAATGCTCCCTTCTTGTCGGTTGGATAGTAAAAGACAGCCATAATTGGGGTGCAGTGGACCACTCAAATTCCGCGGACCCAGCATCACTGCACCTACTGCATTAATGGCTGATACACTTTTCCTTTGGCTTAAATGTTCTGGGTCAGCATCTTTCAGTCACGTGTGTTCTGCTCCTTGTCTTTGTTCTAGCTTACTTGTTGTCCTTTGTGCCTTCAGAAATTATCTGATATCAATTCTGACCATTTCATTCAAATCACCTTGAAATGCATTTATGAATATAATTACCAGCATGTGGTCACCGGACAGGTCATTGTTACACTATGATGAAGAAATCAGAAATTGTGGAAATTAAAAACCAGAAACAAAACAAAAATATGAATGCCTTTTTGCTAAAAACAAAAAGTATACAGATTGACAAAATAGAGGGGCTATGCTTCTCTCCCATAAGGCGATCTCATTCCAGAGAATTGTGGCATATATTTTCAACATATTTTGATGGTTTTTTCTTTTACAGCATAATAAAAGTAATAAATAACTATTAGTACTGGTATCAATGCAGGTAAAAAACTATACGAGGATCACATCAAAAGTCGTACCCATGATGGATTACAAACATCACATAAACATTACTGTATATCGCCAAAATCAAGCTTGATATCTGCTCACACATTTCGTCGGCATCAGCACCTCGGCAGTGGATCTGCTGTCACAACACATTGAGTCGCAATAAAGCATCTCTCCAAGGATCCTAAATTTTCTCCATATCAGGAAAGTAGGTGTTCAAACGCCATATGCCAAACCTCGTTCCAGTAGAATCCATTTGCAGCTGGTCAAATTGTACTTCTGTCGAGTCTTAGATGACCTGTAAGCTTATGTCCAGCTTCATTAGGTTAAGTCTCTCCTGTATTGGGAGCTATTGATTGTGCCCTCTTCCTCAAACACATGCACTCACATTTGGGTTATACCAGTGCTCTTAGGCGAAGAGAAGGAATGGAGATCCGGTGCCTCTCTGCGTGGTTGTGAATGCTTTCCGTTCCCATGTTTAAGCCTTCTCCAGCCATTTTCTCCTCACTTTTTTGCCCTGCTTGGGATGGAGCGCCAAACTCCACTTGTCTTTCTACCCTATCCTCAGATGTACCACCACACTTGGTACATTTCACCATTGAGCTAACACAAGCTATGTCCCTCTCATGCACTAGTACAAGTGACAGATATAACCCTGTAGGGCCCCACCTTGATAAATTTATTTCACATAGGCACTGATAATCTGTTGCCAAAATTCAAATAAGAGTAGGCATTTAGATCAGGACTGAAAAATGCCAGGAACATTCAGCTCCTTCTGTCTCTGATGTACCAGATACCGAATTTTGGAGCTGTCGCGTGCAGTGGCCTAGAGAGAATGCAAAGTCTATACGATGGCCCTGAGAAGTTCCTTGGGTTTTATATGCATCTATACACTTATAATATAACAGCCGCCAAGTAATTGACAGCTGGTTGCACAACCTCAAACTTGAGAAATTAAATGAGCAAAGGTCAGGAAAAGTAGGAGAACCGGCACATGCCTGAAATCGTAGAAGAAATCAAATGTTTGGTGACTGGCAAATCTCCCGACCTCTATAAGATGCTAGTTGAGTTTTGGAACAGTTTCAAAATATAATTTCTAATGGAAGAAAACAAGAAAAAAGGATTTTGGTATGTGATCAGATTCAATCAGCATCAATAACTCTCATTCACCAAAAAGCACGAACTGCTGGTATAGTGTGATGAATGCAGGCCAATATCAATTATACATGTGGCTAGAGAAATCTTTACGAAGGTGGAGGCCAAATAATGAGAGAAACATCTGCCTAAAACCATTAAAGAAAATTAAGAAGTATTTAAATGAAAAATAGGGAAGAGGTTGCACAGTACTAGAATCCTGCTTAGCATTGAGAACCTTACATGTAAGGGAAAATTAACCATTACCTGAAATGGTACTAGAAACTAAAAACGCTTTTGATTGAGTTAATTTGCAGCTTATGTTTCAGGTACTGAAGAGATATGGGGTCAATGAAAATTTTAGTAACACAACTCACAACCTATACAAAGACCCTGAGTCACGTGGTTTGACCAATTCAATCAGAAGCTTTGTTTTAGTCACACAGGGATGCCCACTGTCACCAGTACTGATATTTGACTTAGTTGTGTAAGCCTTTGTCCAAGACAGACACACACCTGGAAATACCTTGCATCATGAAGAACGCGAAGGAAAAATGTATACCAATGATATACTTGTATTCATGTTTTACCTAAAATATGTACTTCCTAGATTATTACATTGTCTATAGATTTGGAAACTGTCAAGATGCAATGTTTCTTTGACTGCAGTGTAGTTACTGTGTTCCTCCACTAACTCTGTCTGACAGACAATGGAATAGATGTTAGGTGATTTAACTATCAAGAAATACTGGTCTCATGAAATCCACAGGCAATTCTTCTATCCGACTTCAAACTCTTCGTTTTTTACATCAAATTGCATTGGACAAAAGCAAAGGTGTTGTGTCATGAATAGTGTCTTTATACAATGTATATTATGAAGCCATAGAAATCTGGGCCTCGTGCCTGACATACTGAAGGGTAGATATAGGCAACTGGTGACGGGTCGAGTCAACGGTGCAAAGGCGAGAAGGCTCTCTTATGTATCATCTTTACTAATTCAAATAAATGTACATTTATACAAACAAATCTACTCAGCATTGCTGTGTTACACAAGGCTTACACCTTTCAAAATGCAGTATGATTCAGTGAGCAAACTTGAATATTTTAAGAAAGGGTTGTGGTAGCTAATATCAACCTGTTTGTTGTGGGTTTCTTTTGGGTGGTTACGGAGAGGACGATGGGGAAAAATCAGATACGTGTTTTTCAAAAGAAGTAATAAAAGCAGTTACCATTTGCACAAGTGTGGTAGGTTCTAAGCTAGGGACTCCACATTTTGAAAAGGGTCTTGGGTTTGGTTGCGTGTTATAGAGCCACTACAATGCATATAAACAAAAAAGACCTGATTGAAGAGGGCAAAATCCAATTTCCTTTGTAGGACTGGAGATGGGGGGCTACTACCTCAACCCAACTGCTGGTTCTAAACAATTACCAGTCTAATCCAGTCCCAAATAACCAAAGAATTATATTCATATATTTTTATAAACATACGTTTATCAGTCAACTCCATATAAACATACCCCCTACCGAAAAGGTGTATATAAAAAAACAAAAAATTGTGTGAAGGTGAGAAAGTCCCTCACGTGCGCTTCCCCACAGGGGCTACTGGTAGGTTCTCACCAGTGTGCCCACGTTTCTCATCATCGGCAACTTTCTCACCAATGAAAAAAGAAAGAAAAAGAGTCCAGTCTAAAAGAAAGAGGTGCAAGTAGTAATTCGTGTATGTGAAAAAAAGAGAGACCCCGTAATGTGCATGAGAATAAAGTATTTCTCCGAATAAAATTGAGTTAAGACTCACATGTACCAAATTCCGATTTTATTCAAAGTAGTGAGCCTACTCAAAGTTTAAAAACAAACTGCATGTTGCAGACCATTTTAAGCAGGGCCAACATGTTTCATTGCCTGTACTCTGTTGCGGCAATTTCATCAGGACTCGAGGTCGAAGAAGCACCTCAGTGGACTCCAACTTTTATACGAAGAGTGACTGATAAACATAAAAAGACACTAATTAAAACTCCCAACCAGTTAGGACATCCTCCATCACATCTACTGAATGTTAAAATCATAGACTTATATGGCACAAAAGTCAGCGTATATTTACCAGGTGGTAGCTAAGGGCAATCATACCAGCTTCCCACCCTGTGTGTTTCCTTCAACCGTAAGTCCCCCACCGGCACACTCCGTTGCCGTTAATATACCTGTGAAGATATGCACCAAATGTTCACTCTATTCTAAAAGAAAGCACTAGCTGACTAGTTCACAGCATTGCAATGCATCGAAACATGCCGTGTTCCCCAATGGTTACACACGACAAACAAAGCAGATTCTCATCCATCTTACTGCCATGTATAACCATTCATAATGGACTTCGTAAATAGCGCCGTCCACACAGTCACTTAGAAAGCACTTAAAAAGCACCAACACATACCCCCTCTCTGGTAAATTATGTGGAGTAGCTATATATCATGGCTCCCACCAATCCTAATAACCACACGCATACTCTTACCGCTTCTTCCTGTCTCTTAAGCTTTGTCTCATTCCGGCGTGTCTCTACTCTCCTCGCGCTGCATTTTCAAGTGCGCGTCCCGGAAGGGCAACGTTACGTGACCCCGCCACAACATTGCGGATCGGTCACGTCACGTGAGAGGCCCAACGTGAGCGCCATCTTAAAGTGATGTTATTTTCCATTTTAAGCACCTGGGGGCCATACGGCGTAGTATTTAAATCAGCAAAAGGATTTTAATTTTTCATCATCAAGATGAAATTCCAAAGGCATATATTCATTTAAAAATTATCAATACCTTTGTTCAACAAAACTCTTTTTGTCAAGGTACACCCATTTATGCATATAAATGTACTAAATGCAGGGCTCCGGACCCTTCTATTGAATGAGAACATATCACGGAGCTACCACAAATAAAATCCAACAGTGTCAATAAAATTCTTCCCAGACACCCAAGTGTGTACCTGTCCCATTTTTCAGCTTTCCTCCTTGAACCTCAATTAACCAACATATTCCTACTACTCACAAGGGTCAAAGGCATCCATTTACTGCTCTTAATCTACAAGCAACCATTCCTCCAGTGATACCCATTTTCTTTCTTTTTTTTTTTTTCTTTCCTTACAAACCAAAGAAGCAAAATAGTACAGAGGTGAAACAATATCAAACCACCCAGGACCCACCCCCCACCCCACCCCCCTGTTCAAACGGAAAAGTAAACAAGTTAAACGTTAGATGGACCAACAAAAATCACATAAAACAAAAAACTCATTCAAGATAATAGATTCCTTAGCAACCGTAATGGATTAAGCGTTATCTAGGAAAGAAGACCCTTAAGTTGGATAGCGGCTTGTGGGTCCTGTCTCTGGTGCTAAAAACATTAATATATATTTGGACCAAAGGAAAGAGAAAAAAAGAAGAGAGAGAGAGAGGAGGATAAGGAGCCTAAATTGAATTAGCCCTATGGCCCTGTCTGGTCAAGCCAGACAATTAAAGGTTCCCAAATAGCTAGGCCCTTCCTTTGCCCCTTGTGACCTTTTTTGGCATAAATAGCCTTCTCAAGATGACAAGTCGCGACTAATCGAGCCAGCCACTGGGAGAACAAAGGAGGATCTGCATCTACCCACGCAGAGGCTATACAGATCCCACAGACCGTCATTGCTACAAAAATGAGTGCCCCACCGTTCTTTCTGCTAACCTCATCTTGGGTCCCTAACAGGATAGTCGTGGGGGTCAACTCAATGTCCTGAGAGATAACCCTCCCAAGAAATTCCTGTATTTTGAAAAGGAGTAGAGCAAGTTTCGGACAGGTGGCAAACATGTGTACTGAGTCTACACTAAACTCCGAGCATCTAGGACACAACGTCCCCTGGCCTGTTCACCATTTGGCGACTCTGCTAGGAGTAATATATAAAAGAATGCGGTTTTAAAAAATTGCGCCTGTAATTTAGCCGACAACAGATCTCTCTGGGCAGATTTCAGAGCTTTATAGAACATACTGTGTGGAACCTCCAACTTTGATTGCCATTTGTCTGCTATTCTGGGCAGATCATCAGGGGTTTGGCTATTCAATGCAGAATAGATAGAGCCAATCCGGGGTGGAGCTGGGGCCCTTAATTTGTCGATAAGATCTATTTTCGCAAACCCTGCAGAACCACCAGCCTTTCGAGACAAAAAGTCGCTGATGGCGATATATTTAAAAGCATCTTGGTCTCGTAGTCCATATTTGTTTTTAAGATCGGCAAATAGCTTAGTTCCTTCGGTGGTAATTAAATCGCCCAGTTTTAGTATACCGGCTTTGTACCAGTCTTGAAGGTAAGACCTCCCAAAAATAGCAGGCAAATTAGAATTCTTGTTAATAGGGGAGTAGTAGTTCAGTCTCCCCAGCCCATAAATCCTATGCACGTTGGAGAAAACTTTGAAAATGCTCATCAAAGTCTTAAATCTAACTCGTTTGTAGTACCCAAAGGACGTTTGTCGCCAGAGACAACCGCGAGCCTCCTCTCCTAATAATAGTTGGAAGGGCGAAGGGAGCCCAATGGTTGGAGTAAAAGAATGTTCCCCCAGTAATTCCGTGCTATACTGTAGGACCGAAGCCCAATAATAAAGTGTTATATTAGGAAAAGCCCATCCCCCCCTCTCCCTAGGAAGAGAAAGTTGCTTGAGCGCCCGTCTGGGCTGGGAATAGGCCCATACAAATTGTGTGAAGAGTTGCTGAAATTTCTGTAGCATGGTTTTATTAAACTCTAGTGGGATAGACCGAAAAAAGTAGAGTAACTTGGGGAAGTAAGTCATCTTGATAACGTTGCATCTACCCACTATGGTCAGATGCAGATTGTTAATCCGATTGAGCGCTCTCTTAGTGTCAGCTGCCAATGGGATTAGGTTTTCTGCCACAATCTCGTCCGTATTTGCTGTCACAGTCACCCCCAAATATTTTGTCTTCGTAACAACCCGTCTGTCCACCCACTTAATTTCTTTGTTAAGAATGATCTGCGTTTTATTTTTGTTAAGTGCGTACCCCGAAATGTTCCCAAATCCTTGAGCCTCCAATTCCAGAGCTAAAATAGCACTCTCAGGCTCCGGGGTGACTACAGCCAGGTCGTCGGAATAAGCCATAATTTTGGTGTCCCACCCAAATCTTCTCACTGCCTGAATAGCCGAATTGTTCTCTATTTTTTTAATCATGGGATCTATATATAGGGCGAAAAGCAAAGGGGAGCAAGGGCACCCCTGCCTGGTACCCCGTGAAATTTCAAATTGTTTAGTTAGCCTCCCATTTACTAATACACTAGCTGTCGGGTTGAGGTAAAGGGCTTGAATAGCTTGAGTTATCTTCGGCCCAAAGCCCATCCTTTTCATAACACCCCAAAGAAACTGCCAGGAGACCCGGTTGAATGCTTTTTCAGCATCTAGTAAAATTAGCGACATCGGGTCTCCTGTTGCCTGAGCTGCGTCGAACAACGTAATGGTCCGCCGAATGTGTTCGGTGGTGCCTTTCTTGGGAATGAACCTGTGTTGCCATTCTGACACCAGAGGTTCGATTACTGAGGATAGTCTAATTGCGAGGACTTTAGAAAATATCTTCGAATCGCAATTAATGAGAGTAATCGGCCTGTACGATCCCATTTCTAATGGTGATTTATCTTTTTAGGAAATATAGATATTTTAGCATTGGACCAGGAAGCAGGCGGGGAAGCCCGTCGAAGATGGATATTACCAAAGAAGTAAAGATAGTCTTTATTTGGGGGCAAAGATTTTATAGAACTCAACAGGGATACAATCAACCCCTGCGGCCTTTCCATCCGGTAAGCTAGCTAAGGCTTCGGCGATATCCTCCCAGGTCGGGGGATCCTCAAGCTGGTCACGATTTTCCAGGCTAAGTTGAGATAGAGTAATTTCTTCTAGATATTTAGTAATCTCTTCCTCCCTTACGTCTGCTGGGCTACTGTTCTCCTCTGAATAAAGATTTGAGTAAAACTCTCGGAATCCCCCTATGATTTTACTCGGGTCATTAGTCTCCTCTCCAGTTACAAGTTGAATCAACAGTATTTCAATAGCTGTGACCTGCTGTCTAGTTTTGAGAGCCAAGTGATGGCCGATGAGTTCACTACACTCATAGTTTTTTTCCCGTGTCGAGGCCCACTTAGCTGCAACCTTCTCCGCGAACACAGACCCTATTTCAGCTTTAATGATTGTCACTTGGGCAAATTCTGTATCCACCCCTGTTTGAACTACTTGAATTAGTTTTTCCTCTGCCTTTTTTAGCTTTTCCTGGAGTTCAGAGATCAATGCTTTTTCTTTTTTCTTTTTCCTTATTGAGAACCTAAGGGTCTCTCCCCGAATGCCCGCCTTTAGTGTGTCCCAAACTATCATAGTTGAAGCAGACCCCACGTTTAACTCAAGGAAATCTTGGATCCATGCTTGCATGTATGTTCGATATCCTATGTCTTGTAATAGTGCTTTCTCAAAGCTCCATTTCGGGACTTCCCTCCAATTTCCAAGCCCCCCGATGTTTAAAATAAGCGGGTTGTGGTCCGACAAAAAACGCGGGGCAATATCTATGGCACAGTCGCGGAGTAGAGAGGATGAGATCAAGAAATAATCTAGCCTTGCTAATGAACGGTGCGGGGCAGAGAAATAGGTATAGCCTGGCAGAGTAGGATTTAGGCTAGCCCAGACATCACTGAGCCCATGAGTTTGAATTAGGTTTAATATTTCTTGGTATACTCGGGGCTTCCTACCAACATAAGTCCATTTATCGTCGGCTTTCCAGTTGCAAGGTAGATTAATATTAAGGTCGCCACAGATAACAATTGGGGAGGGCCAATGGGCAAGTTCTCCTGTAATCCAGTTGATAATCCCGGGGTCGTCTGTGTTACTACCGTAGATGGAGCATAAAGTGAAGGAGACATTTGGGGGCAAACAGCACTTTGTTATTACCCATCTGCCCAGAGAGTCAGATTTCACGCGGGGAGATCTTAAAGGTAGTCTATGTTCAGCCATGACCCCTACGCCTTTTATTTTAGCACCTTGTGTAGTCCCCCCTATGATTTTATATCCCAGTGAGTTCAACAAGTGTTTTTGGGAGCCTTCTATGTGCGTTTCCTGGAGGCTGACGATGTCAGCCCCCAGAGAGCGCAAGCCCTGCGCTACTTTTTGTCTCTTCATAGCTTCATTCAGTCCACATATGTTGACTGAAACAATTCTGAGGGTGCTTATTTTATTCATTTGAACATTTTTAGACATTTGGACCGTTTTAGACAGGACCCTGGTTGCATTCTCCACATAAACAGTTTTACAGCAAAAAACTTTGAAATTGTCCTCGTCCTAGTAAACCTTTTTTTTTTTTTTTTGTCCTTTTTTAGCGTTTTTTACTCCTTTCAAGGCGCTCAACTTTCTGTGATTATTTACTTTAACAAGTGATTTAACAAGTGACTGTGTACAAAAAAAAAGTGTCCTTGATCCATCCAGCTCAAAGCAATTTCCCCCATTCCCTCCCCAACCCTCCCCCCCCCAATCTTAGAGCATTCAGGAAAACCCTGAGGGATGGTAGTCAGAAGTGAGTCTCCGCCACTAAACCACGCCTTAGAACGGTGTATAGAGTTTCGGCTGTATCTTATTCATACCATGCGAAATATAAAGTAAAAAGAAGGCGTAAAAAAACAAATACAAATACAGTAAGTATAAGAATATAAATTCAAGATCATACCCTGCTTCAAATACCTTTTTACCTGAGCCTACTATAAAAATGCTCGGTGAGACAGAAAATAGCTTCGCAATAAATTCTTGGGAAGGCTAGTCAGAGCTAGAGAACGCATAAGGAGAGAAGAAAAGGCGAAAAGAGAGAAAAAAATAGGAAAGAACAAGGTGAATGAGCAGAAATTTTAGACATTTCCCCCCCCCCCCGAAAACAAAAACAGGGGAGCAATCGCCTTTAGTTTTAACTCGAGCCCTTTTTTGACTTGATTTCTCCCAGGTATTCCCCAGCTTTAATCTCGGACAAAAAAATTCTGGAAGCCCCATTAAAGATAACTTTCAGTCTGGCAGGGTTCATTTAGTACACTTGAGCTCCGAGCTGTTGGAAAGGGGGGATTAACTGACGCAGGCGCCATCTTCGCTATACTGTCTGATGGCAAAAGTCAGGTTTGGCAAAAAATGTTACACCATTGGACCCCTTCTGAGAGTTAGGACGGGCTTGATCATAAACCAGTTGCCTGAGGAGAAAGTTTCCAAAGTACACTAGGAACGCCCTTGGTTTTCCTCCGGAGAAAGTGCTGCCATCGCGTCGTTGCTTTAAGTTAAACGGGAAGCGATGTGCCCTCTGCACTTTGCGGTCCCAGTTCCAGCTAGGTTGATCAGGAAAGGATTCTTGTAGAAGCTTCACTATGTAGCGTCTTGGATCTTCTCCCTCCGTCCCTTCTGGGTTTCCAAGCAAACGGAGATTATTCCTGCGTTGCCGATTTTCCTGTTCCTCCATTTTTGTCATTAGATGGGACAGGCAAGCAGAGTTGGAGGAACCTTGGTCTTTTACAGTGGAGACTTCTGTTTCCAAACTCTCTGTACGACCTTCAACCATGGTGACACGGTCGCTTATGTCAGTACAGATTTTATTCAATTTTCTCATACCCCCTTGTAGTTTTTTTGCAGCCCCTTTAGCTGAACGGTTATCAGCACGAACCTCCTCTTGAAATTCTTTTATAGAGGCTAAGATGGAAGCTAAAGAGGGTTCAGCAGTATCTTCTGGAGCATTTTTTACGCTCTCCCAAATTGGCGCACGGGCAACATCCTCATCAAGGGGGTAGGACATCTGCGAGTCTGACTAGTCCCACTTAAGCTGGCTACGTCTTTTAGCCTTGCTTCTTGCCTTCCTAAGGCGTTGCACTGTTCCTGTTTCTATAGGTGATTCCTCACTGTTATCTTCGCTTGTATTAGACCCACCCTCATCTGTGGTGGTCTCAGAGCCATCCGACACCGAGTAAAACTTTTTCACCCCTAGCTCCGGGGTCCATGGGACTTGAGTGCCAGGAGTGGTTTCCAGGCTCCGGATGTAATTGTCAGTGCCAGCTACAGGGGGTTTGAGAGCTTCTTCCAGGAGACCAGATGTGGGGTCAGAAGATGCCGAGTTTCCCTGTACGGCTGGACTCCCGGCTAGACCCCGATATCTCCTTCTGTGGGCGGACAAGAAGGCACTGTCAGATCTTCCGCAGCTTCATGTTGTCCGCTTAAAATCCCCATCTCTGCTAATTGCGTCCCTACATGAGTTTCCTTTAGTGAAGTTATTTCTTGCTGGGAAACCGGGTCATTTAGTTCCACTAGCGGCGAGCCTTCGGGCGCATTTTCAGGGGAAATACGAGGAGTGTGGGGTTAACCGTGGGATCTGTTGCAGAATGTGGTGCCTTAACTCCAGCAAACAACTTGGCGACAGAGGGCTGGGATCCCACTGCTTCCTTTTGTGCTCCACCCCCCAAGCCTCCCTGTCAACTTCTTGTTGGCACTAACCTCCCGTTTACCTTTGGGCAGGTTCTCCGCTAGTCCAACGTCTCCGAAATCGATGTTGGCTTGGGCTGCTCTCGCTTTGTTTAATTTGCCTGTTTTGGCGCCCCTGGTCGTCATGATCTGAATCCGGCGCCGGCACCGCTGAGTTCTTTCGCGCGGCCGGATCACCAGGTTGAGGGAGGCTGAGTCGGATACAAGTGATAAGATGTAGCGCGCCAGCCAGCAGATAAACAGCGTCCGAAGCCCCTGGAGCAGTCTTGAGGTTACCGGCACCCTGCGTGCGATTTTGCAGTTTTCGGCGTCCTCGGTATGTAAATCAACTGCAGCCGACTGGAGGTATAAACCGGTCACCAGCAGAGCACTCGCTTTCTGAGTCGGCGTCGGCATCAGCATCGCAGGGCACATAGCGCATAGCCGGTGATCGATGCGCCTGGCGTGAGCGGCTGAATGGCGTGAGTTCACGCTAACTCCATCTTGCTCCCTAGCACTCTACTCCACTTTCCAACAGACTACGACACAGCACTTCGCTCCAATGTACGAGACGAGTACAGTGTACAAGACTCTCCGCCACTCTACTGTGTGACACTCCACAACACAAAACTAAACAACGCTGTATTCCACTGAAGTCCACTCTATGCCACTACTTTGTACAACAGTCTATTCCACCCCATGCCACTGTACGATACTCTACTCGACGACACTCCACACCACTCTACAACACTTCAGTTAACAACACTCCACTGTACCACACGCCTCTCCACTATACAACAAACCGATCCACTCTACTATACTACACTCTCCTCCACTGTATATCACTTTACTCCACTGTACGCTACACCAATCTACTTGTTTAGTTTTGTGTTGTGGAGTGTCACACAGTAGAGTGGCGGAGAGTCTTGTACACTGTACTGTCGTATAGTCGAGTGTTGTACAGTGGAGCAGGGTACAGTGTCATACAGTGGAGGACATTGTTGTACAGAGGAGTGCTCTGTCATATAATGGAGCGGCGTGTCATAGAAAGGAGTGAAGTGGCATGTCCTATAGTGTCATACAGTGTAGCACATTGGCGTAGAGTGGATGGGCATAGAGTGGCATAGAGTGTAGTAGAGTCTTGTTGAGTGTAGTTGTATAGAGTAGAGTAGGGTGTCGTACAGTGGAGCATCGTATAGTGGATTGTCGTACAGTGGTATAGAGTGAGGTAAATTGTTGTGCAGTAGAGCGACTGGAGTAGAGTTGAGTGGAGTGGCATAAGGTATTGTGGAGTGAAGTATAATAGAGTGGATTTGCATGTCGTGGAGTGGAATAGAGTGGAGTGGTGTAGCATAGAGTTGAGTGAACTGTCATAAATTGGAGTGTCGTCTCGTACATTGGAGCGAAGTGCTGTGTCGTAGTCTGTTGGAAAGTGGAGTAGAGTGCTAGGGAGCAAGATGGAGTTAGCGTGAACTCACGCCATTCAGCCGCTCACGCCAGGCGCATCGATCATCGGCTATGCGCTATGTGCCCTGCGATGCTGATGCCGACGCCGACTCAGAAAGCGAGTGCTCTGCTGGTGACCGGTTTATACCTCCAGTCGGCTGCAGTTGATTTACATACCGAGGACGCCGAAAACTGCAAAATCGCACGCAGGGTGCCGGTAACCTCAAAACTGCTCCAGGGGCTTCGGACGCTGTTTATCTGCTGGCTGGCGCGCTACATCTTATCACTTGTATCCGACTCAGCCTCCCTCAACCTGGTGATCCGGCCGCGCGAAAGAACTCGCCGGCGCCGGATTCAGATCATGACGACCAGGGGCGCCAAAACAGGCAAATTAAACAAAGCGAGAGCAGCCCAAGCCAACATCGATTTCGGAGACGTTGGACTAGCGGAGAACCTGCCCAAAGGTAAACGGGAGGTTAGTGCCAACAAGAAGTTGACAGGGAGGCTTGGGGGGGGTGGAGCACAAAAGGAAGCAGTGGGATCCCAGCCCTCTGTAGCCAAGTTGTTTGCTGGAGTTAAGGCACCACATTCTGCAACAGATCCCACGGTTAACCCCACACTCCTCGTATTTCCCCCTGAAAATGCGCCCGAAGGCTCGCCGCTAGTGGAACTAAATGACCCGGTTTCCCAGCAAGAAATAACTTCACTAAAGGAAACTCATGTAGGGACGCAATTAGCAGAGATGGGGATTTTAAGCGGACAACATGAAGCTGCGGAAGATCTGACAGTGCCTTCTTGTCTGCCCACAGAAGGAGATATCGGGGATCTAGCCGGGGGTCCAGCCGTACAGGGAAACTCGGCATCTTCTGACCCCACATCTGGTCTCCTGGAAGAAGCTCTCAAACCCCCTGTAGCTGGCACTGACAATTACATCCGGAGCCTGGAAGCCAATTCTGGCACTCAAGTCCCATGGACCCCGGAGCTAGGGGGTGAAAAGTTTTACTCGGTGTCGGATGGCTCTGAGACCACCACAGATGAGGGTGGGTCTAATACAAGCGAAGATAACAGTGAGGAATCACCTATAGAAACAGGAACAGTGCAACGCCCTAGGAAGGCAAGAAGCAAGGCTAAAAGACGTAGCCAGCTTAAGTGGGACTATTCAGACTCGCAGATGTCCTACCCCCTTGATGAGGATGTTGCCCGTGCGCCAATTTGGGAGAGCGTAAAAAATGCTCCAGAAGATACTGCTGAACCCTCTTTAGCTTCCATCTTAGCCTCTATAAAAGAATTTCAAGAGGAGGTTCGTGCTGATAACCGTTCAGCTAAAGGGGCTGCAAAAAAACTACAAGGGGGTATGAGAAAATTGAATAAAATCTGTACTGACATAAGCGACCGTGTCACCATGGTTGAAGGCCGTACAGAGAGTTTGGAAACAGAAGTCTCCGCTGTAAAAGACCAAGGTTCCTCCAACTCTGCTTGCCTGTCCCATCTAATGACAAAAATGGAGGAACAGGAAAATCGGCAACGCAGGAATAATCTCCGTTTGCTTGGAATCCCAGAAGGGACGGAGGGAGAAGATCCAAGACGCTACATAGTGAAGCTCCTACAAGAATCCTTTCCTGATCAACCTAGCTGGAACTGGGACCGCGAAGTGCAGAGGGCACATCGCTTCCCGTTTAACTTAAAGCAACGACACGATGGCAGCACTTTCTCCGGAGGAAAACCAAGGGCGTTCCTAGTGTACTTTGGAAACTTTCTCCTCAGGCAACTGGTTTATGATCAAGCCCGTCCTAACTCTCAGAAGGGGTCCAATGGTGTAACATTTTTTGCCAAACCTGACTTTTGCCATCAGACAGTAGAGCGAAGATGGCGCCTGCGTCAGTTAATCCCCCCTTTCCAACAGCTCGGAGCTCAAGTGTACTTAATGAACCCTGCCAGACTAAAAGTTATCTTTAATGGGGCTTCCAGAATTTTTTTGTCCGAGATTAAAGCTGGGGAATACCTGGGAGAAATCAAGTCAAAAAAGGGCTCGAGTTAAAACTAAAGGCGATTGCCCCCCTGTTTTTGTTTTCGGGGGGGGGGGGAAATGTCTAAAATTTCTGCTCATTCACCTTGTTCTTTCCTTTTTTTCTTCTCTCTTTTCGCCTTTTCTTCTCTCCTTATGCGTTCTCTAGCTCTGACTAGCCTTCCCAAGAATGTATTGCGAAGCTATTATTTGTCTCACCGAGTGTTTTTATAGTAGGCTCAGGTAAAAGGTATTTGAAGCAGGGTATGATCTTGAATTTATATTCTTATACTTACTGTATTTGTATTTGTTTTTTTACTCCTTCTTTTTACTTTATATTTCGCATGGTATGAATAAGATACTGCCGAAACTCTATACACCGTTCTAAGGTGTGGTTTAGTGGCGGAGACTCACTTCTGACTACCATCCCTCAGGGTTTTCCTGAATGCTCTAAGATAGGGGGGGGGAGGGTTGGGGAGGGAATGGGGGGAAATGGCTTTAAGCTGGATGGATCAAGGACACTTTTTTTTATACACAGTCACTTGTTAATTCACTTGTTAAAGTAAATAATCACAGAAAGTTGAGCGCCTTGAAAGGAGTAAAAAACGCTAAAAAAGGACAAAAAAAATGCACAAAGAAAAAAGGTTCACTAGGACGAGGACAATTTCAAGGTTTTTGCTGTAAAACTGTTTATGTGGAGAATGCAACCAGGGTCCTGTCTAAAACGGTCCAAATGTCTAAAAATGTTCAAATGAATAAAATAAGCACCCTCAGAATTTTTCAGTCAACATATGTGGACTGAATGAAGCTATGAAGAGACAAAAAGTAGCGCAGGGCTTGCGCTCTCTGGGGGCTGACATCGTCAGCCTCCAGGAAACGCACATAGAAGGCTCACAAAAACACTTGTTGAACTCACTGGGATATAAAATCATAGTGGGGACTACACAAGGTGCTAAAATAAAAGTCGTAGGGGTCATGGCTGAAAATAGACTACCTTTAAGATCTCCCCGCGTGAAATCTGACTCTCTGGGCAGATGGGTAATAACAGAGTGCTGTTTGCCCCCAAATGTCTCCTTCACTTTATGCTCCATCTACGGTAGTAACACAGACGACCCGGGATTATCAACTGGATTACAGGAGAACTTGCCCATTGGCCCTCCCCAATTGTTATCTGTGGCGACCTTAATATTAATCTACCTTGCAACTGGAAAGCCGACGATAAATGGACTTATGTTGGTAGGAAGCCCGAGTATACCAAGCAATATTAAACCTAATTCAAACTCATGGGCTCAGTGATGTCTGGGCTAGCCTAAATCCTACTCTGCCAGGCTATACCTATTTCTCTGCCCCGCACCGTTCATTAGCAAGGCTAGATTATTTCTTGATCTCATCCTCTCTACTCCGCGACTGTGCCATAGATATTGCCCGGCGTTTTTGTCGGACCACAACCCGCTTATTTTAAACATCGGGGGCTTGGAAATTGGAGGAAGTCCCGAAATGGAGCTTTGAGAAAGCACTATTACAAGACATAGGATATCGAACATACATGCAAGCATGGATCCAAGATTTCCTTGAGTTAAACGTGGGGTCTGCTTCAACTATGATAGTTTGGGACACACTAAAGGCGGGCATTCGGGGAGAGACCCTTAGGCTCTCAATAAGGAAAAAGAAAAAAGAAAAAGCATTGATCTCTGAACTCCAGGAAAAGCTAAAAAAGGCAAATACCCATTTTATTTCAAGGTATTGAACATCATTATGTAGGACAGCTCGTTCTATTCAATCACAGCAGATATTCCCATCGACACCAGCGCTGCAATCATCATATCCCACACGGGGACCTGCAGTATTAAATGGAACCAGTTCTCAAAAGCCAGCGCTTTATCTGCTAATCTTATTCCACTCAATAAAATCATTTAGGCCAGATTGGTCAGCCTTTTCAGAGTAAATCCAACTGGCCTCTTTTCTTGCAAGGGTCCCTTCCATATTGCATGCCTCACAGACCACTCTTTCTAGCACAGTCCACTTTAGTGCTCTGTGATCATGACGTTGTTCCTGGAAATGGCGTACCAACCTTGCGGTTAATTTTCCAGCTTTTATTGTGCTCAGATGTTCTTGGATTCGTATTTTGATTTTTCGTGTGGTTAAACCTATGTAGTGTAAACCACACTCACAGGTAAGTCTATATATCATGTTTGTAGTGTTGTAGTTGCTGAATTTAGTCTGATACCAAATCTTGCCAGTCAGCAACTGCACACTACTGGTCTTTTTCATCAAATCACACACCGAACAACTGCCACAAGGGTAGTGCCCGGGCGGGATAGTAGAATTTTTTATGCGCTGCATCGGACGGGTGTGCACCAATTTGTCTTTTAGGTTACATGCTCGCTTGAACGCGAACCTGGGTGGTGTCATTTTGAATTCAGGTGTGGATAACAATGACCAATGTTTCCTGATAGCTTGTCGTATTTTAGTCGATAAAGGGTCAAAAGTCATGACCACTGGCAGACAATCACTACTCTGTCTGACATTTCTTTCAAGTAGAGCATCTCGAGGGGTATTTAAAGCTCTTTTCTTGGCTCTCTTTACCACCCTAATCGGATAAGCCCTTTGTACCAGTTTATCAGCCAAATTCTCAGACTGCTCCATATATACATCTGTAGAGGAACAGTTCCTGCGATACAGCAGAAACTGGCCAACGGGAGGATTATCCCGTAGGGCCCTCGGATGAAAAGGTTGATAATGGAGCAGCGCGTTTCTGTCAGTAGGTTTTTGATGCACAGTGGTACACAACTTGTTATTAACCACTGAAATGTCCAAATCCAAGTATACTGCCATCCGATTACTCATCGTCCAGGTAAACTTAAGGCAATTGTCTAATTCGTTTAACCATTTCAAAAATTCCAAGAGACCACTCTCTGGTCCAGACCAGATGCACAGCACATCATCAATATACCTCTTCCAGAGGCAAATATTCCTCTGGAAGGGGTTTGATGTGTGATGAATATAGTTTTCCTCAAACTGGCCTACATAAATGCAGGCCAGACTCGGCGCAAAAGTTGCACCCATGGATGTTCCGGACACTTGTAAAAACAGCTGGTTCTTAAAGCTAAAATAATTTCTCGTCAAGGCCAACTCTATGCATTGTAGCACAAACGACTGAGGTGTGTCGTAAAACCAGTCTTGAGCCCGAAGAGCACGCGCTACTGCCACCAGGGTGGCATCTTGGGGTATGCTGGTATAAAATGACTCAATATCTATGGTCACCAAAATAGTATTTGTAGGATCAAACTCTACTTCATTAAGAATATTCAAAATGTCCGTCGTATCTTGGACATAAGAAGGTTGTTTTAACACTGACTCCCTCAGAAAAAAATCTGCAAATTGAGACAGCGGTTCAAGGGCAGATTGTATCCCCGAAACTATCGGGCGTCCTGGAGGTGGTCGTTGGGCCTTGTGAATTTTTGGCAATATGTAAAATGCCGGTGTCCTAGGTTTAGGATTCATTAAAAATTCAGCCTCTTTGCCAGTAATCCACTTTTTCTCCCTTGCCTGTTTCACCAGTGTCTTAATGAGAGCTTGGAGTTCACTGACTGGATCTCTAGGGAGCGGTTGATAGTTTTCACGCGCCACCAGTAGTCTCAAGACTTCAGTCTCGTAGTCGCTGGTATTCATTACAACTACCGCCCCGCCCTTATCGGCGGATTTTATAGTAATTGCCTCATTATCCTGTAAGGATCTGATTGTCTGCCAGTCGTCACGGCTCATGTTATTAAATATACGTTGATCCTAGGACTGCTCCAATACAGTAAAATCATGAAGCACCCGTTGCCGTTACAATGCATACCAATCATCTATTGAATGCTATGAAAACGGAATATATAGGGATTTCTGTTAGACCAACAGGGTGCAATTCTATTTTAGCATAATATGCTCTGAATTTTGAAGCAATCACAGTATTTTCAAAGCCGATGTATAGGAACGGCTAAGTTCTAATTCATCTAAACCTAGGATGGTCGTCAATTTTCTTATAAACAAGGATTCTGGTTTTCATATTGTCAGGTCATGTAGGAATACAAACTGACAAAGAAACGGCGCAGAGATTTATGACATGGCTAAATGTCCAAAACGAGTTCTTGAAATTCACGAACACGATGTCAGACCATGAACTGATTTTTCTGGATCTCAACATTTTCTGCCAGGATGGGACTTTTAAAACAACCACCCACATAAAACCAACGGCGAAGAATTGCCTCCTGGTATACGATAGCTTTCATCCGAGACATCTACGCAATAACCTACCCTTTGGCCAGTTTTTGCGGTTAAGAAGAAATTGTACGGATATAAAGGATTTCAAGATACAAGCAACAGACCTACACCAGAAACTGGTGGATAGGAGATACCCAGTGCAAATTGTAAACAAAGCTTTTAAAAGGGCTCGGAACAACCATAGAGAGGCCCTTCTGGAAATCAGACCACCGAAACCAAAGGATGACAGACCTATATGTATAACTACGTATAACACAGCCAGCAACCAGCTTAACAAGATAATTAACAAGCACTGGCGGGTGCTGAATTGCGGGGATCTGATTTTCCCCAAGCCCATGTTTTCTCATAGAAGAGGTAAAAACTTAAAAGACTTACTAGTACACACTAGACCACAAAGGAAAAACAATGAGACACCCCAGTCTTTTCTAACTCCCCTATCTGGCCATCATCCATGCGGGACATGTAGTGTCTGCAACCTGACTACAAAGAGCAAGAAAATACAGTTTAAAGACAACACCTCCTGGAAACAACGACGCTTCACCAATTGTAATACAAAAAATGTAATTTACATGATCACTTGCCCATGCCAACTATATTACATTGGAATGACATCGAGGATGGTAAAAGTACGCATTGGCGAACACAAAAGCAACTTGCGCTGTGAGAGAGCCACGACCAAGATGTCCGCACATTTCCTTGAGAAGAAACACACGATACAAGATCTGAAATGGACTGTTTTAGAACAAATCCCATCTGAATCACAATTGTTTGAGAAAGAACAACGTTGGATTTTTCGCCTGCGGACACATGTCACGGGACTGAATGACGAAATTCCATGGAGCCAACTTACCTAGATCGCATTGATAGGGTTTTTTCTGCCTCTGATTAGTAACAATCCTATAAACATGAGAAACCACACGTGCACATATGGCAGTGATAATATTCCAGGGCACGTTTTCCCAGGCACTGCGAGCACGATATGTCAGGCGATAATGCAACAGTACAATTAATCTATTGTGGATCGTTATTCGCCATTACTCATGTTTGTCTCTATATGTATGTCTTTTTCTTTTTCGTTTCCCTTTGGCTCTAATCATAAGGTAACAGGTTGGAACACGAGAGAGGTGTTCCTCCAAGCGCAAAAAACGCAAACTATCCTGAGAGAAGGTACAATAGGAAGATAGGGTGTCTTTTCCCTACTCCTATTTTATATTTTAATTCACTTTCACACGGTCCTGACGAAGCGCACGGGGATCCAGTAGGGACCCAATGATAGCGCGAAACATGTTGACCTACACGCACATTCACAGTGACATACGGGCACTAGGAGCAGTGGAGTAATACCCTGACCTCTATGTTATTTGTCAATAGAGGTGTCCCAATGCCCCTGTATCATTCTTTTATTCTTACCTCCCAGACCAACGAATAAAAAAATTTTCTTCCTTTTGGTACAGGCGGGGTAATTTTAAACACTAGCACCTACACCTTTAGGCCCACACACCCGCATGCACAACTGCGGCGTCCACTAAAAGATCTCCGACAAAGAGCCCTCTCGCGGGGCCCGTGGGGGACAGCAGCGCCACCCCCACGAGGAGCAACGCCCTATGATGAAGCATGACACCTGAAAGGGTGTGTGAGGGCACTAATTCCTAAAGGAGAATCTCCTCGACCTCTGTCAATAGGGAACCATATGTAGAGACCTCTTTCTTCTTTCTCTTTTTCTTTATTTTCCCTTCCTTCTCCTTCGCCAACATACCCAAATCGGTTATGAATCTTAACTTTAGGAACAGTTACCACACAGTGATTACATGTTAGTTCTTGGGAGCATTGGTACTGGACCTAGGCCCCCTTTTTCCTGAAACTGCTCCCCGTCCCCCATTCTTCAGTGTTGCAGGCTGCACCACAAACAGCACCAGAGGATTGTCTCCGAACGCTGCAGAGGGGCTCTGCTCACGCAGGGGCACCCTCTCACATAAAAACCAAGCACTCTGCCTTTAGGATTGTTAAGGCCTGCTATAGGAGTGACTTATAGGTTTATATGTGTGTGCAATGGTAGTGATATAGGTAGCCTATATCACAGTAAGGGGTGCATGCACCACCTTACCCAGGCTGCAGTAGCAGTCCTGTGGTGTCATTTTGGAGGGCCTTCCAGGGGTGGCACAATACATGCTTGAGCCCCTGGCAGGCCCCTGGGATGCCTATGCCCTTGGTACATAGTATACCATATACTAGGGACTTATAAGGGCACCCCAGAATCCAATCTGGGATGTACCTAAAGTACATGGAATCAATTTAGAGAGGAAGCAGCTAGGCTGGGGTCCTGGATAGCAGGGCCCCAGCCAGACTAAAGTCAAAAACAGTGATACACCAGCAAAAAATGGGGGTAACCATAAGAGGCAGATCCTACTCTCCTACAACTGCCCATTATGCATTAGACTAAGCCACAAAGGGCGGGCATTTTTTTAGAGTAAGCAGTATAGTCTTTATTCACACGAGGCAGAATCACGCGCCCAAACGCTCTTTAAAAATTGACCGGCAAGTCACTTCCTGCATCCACGGAGCCGCGGGCAGGCAGCAACTTGCTGTGTGAGGGAGTAGCTTTGGTATAGTAAGTACGGCACAGCCGAATTGCGGAATACTTACACCGGACATGTAATTAATGCTACTTCCGTTTTTCCATTTTTTTTAAACGAAGCACCTCTCTTTTTACCAGAGTTTGACTAGAAGCGTCCCTTTCCCTCCCGTAAAAGAGCTCATGAGGCATCGCAGTATTACAAACTAAGTACGATCTCCAAGCTAAGTACTCTCACAAGAATTACAAGATCTACCAGCACCTATACCCTGACGGCAATTAGTGTGTGTGTTTTTTGTTATGTGTCAGTTTGTCTTGTTTGTATGATTTACTCACAGGCACTTTGTGACATAGTCACGCCAATAGAGAAAAATATATTACAAATATATCACGTTTTTCTCCCACCAGATGGTGATATGGTTTACGTTACAACATGTTGGTAAGTTAACCTATGGTAATTTTTGCATTGTCTTTCCAGATATGAACCTTAACAAGACCATCACATTAGGTGGTCCTTGAAACAACATACCAAATGGGTATTGTATAAAATCACTGTTTAGGCACTGAATAAGTTACACCTTTAAGTTCCTAGGAGTGAATAGCAGAGTTCAACTCTATTTGGTCCTGAAGAAAAAGCTGTAGGGGCAGGCTTTGAAACATGTTGACCGGGAACCTACACATACATTAAATTATGTGTATTCCCACAACCCCTTTTTAGTTATATCAGCCACTAGCTCTAATAAAGTATATTTCCTAGTGGCCAGGTATTTTTAAACATTTCTTTCACTTATCACTGACCCTCTTCACTCCCATTTAATTTATCTTAGACTAACTATAGTCCTCGCCACCCAAAAGTGCTCCCACGTCTCCGTCGGTCGCAGCTCGCCCCGTCCCGCAGCGGGGCGGGAAGAACCCGATGATGAAGCATGCCACCAAGGGACCTTTTGGTGGGTGAGGGTTATTTTAAAGAAAATAAGTCTTTCCCTTAAGGATATCTGGAATGACCTCAATGGTCTGGTGGACTTTCTTTGATTGAATCATAATGTACAGGAGGCCAGGTCCACTAGATACCTCTCTCTCCCTCTTTTGATTATTACATGTAGGAATAAGACAGATGGGTTATTGCTTTGACTAAAAATTAACAACATTCATTACACATACCTACTTGTTCACTTGTTTTGGCCTCAAGTTGGACATGTAAAGGCATCCAACAATTTACAAACTAATTATCTTCCATCTCCTTATTTGGTTGGTGGGGATTTTATTGTTACTGATAAATTATCAAAATAAAACATCAGTAGACTAAGAGGTAAACATCTGGGTCAACAGTAGAAAAGCTTTATTAAAATTACATTTGTAGAAGTATTTTAGATACGTAATAGTCTTTGTTCCTCCACGTTTTGTAAATTTTGTAGAAGTATAAGATGTCAGACCATGTCTTGTATTGTTACAGGCAAAGGTTTGCTGTGCCAGACAGCTGGAGCATATATATTCAACAGACTGATTCAGATCCGTCCTACCACACTCCTTGCCACGTTTTTCTTCCCGAATAGTTTCTATCGTCCCTAGAAAATAGTTTATATCTTCCATAGGTTATGCAATTTTGCATACTTTTTGGTTACGTTAATTTTAGCAGACTCGCTAATACAGAGAGAGTAATTGAGAAAACACTTATATTTTGCCCCCCCTTTGCCCAGGAAAAAGTAATCATGGATTTTTGGATATTTTAAGAAATATTTAAAGATATCTTGGACTGGCTCTGGAATCCAGGAAAAGGCATGACGTACATATTCTCATTAAACTGCCCCATCAGCCATATGACCCGACCTTCCAGTGTTTTTATCGGGTGGCGATGGAATATGCTCTGTGTGTGTACGTAGGCCCACATCTGTGATGTCCATTTACTTAGCTATGTTGCCTTAAATGCGAACGAGATGTTGCAGTCTTTGATCATATCTTCTAAAAGTAATTTTTAGGTTCATCTGGGTGTGTAGGGGAAGACAAAAAAGAGGAAGCATTCTCATTTGCATCCACCCCATTCCGCTAGAGACCACCGCAGCCAATGGACACACTAGCCTCCCGTCTGCGTGCATTTAAAGAACCCACACGTGCTTCTGACTCCGTTACTCCTTCAGTTATATCTATCCCTTGCAAACTCAGTCTTTCACTTTGCTGTTCTCACAGCTAGGATTTGATAGCCCTGCTTCTTGCAAGAGAATGAATATATTCGTATTATATGAATGTAATGTGTTAATAGGATGAATGTAATGTGTTATAGGATTCTGTCAATGCATATTCCTTATTTAGCTAAATGAATACAAACATAATAATAAAAGATGGCCATGGCGGATACAAATTCATGGCTGCTTCTGAGAGACCACCATGGTGCCATATTTTGTAAATTCTAAAATCACGAACTCATCTCAGCCTGTAGTAGAGCATTAACAGTATCCTGCAGGTTTGTTTGTTGCCAATTGTCTCACCCGCCACGATCAGATAGAGAATACAGTAAAAGAGACTCATCTGAAGGGCACAAAAATCATATTTGAGTCTAAAACCACCTCAGATTCCTTGCTACCTCTTCTCTGGTAGATGAACAGTTCATTTGTGGTCCTAGAAGGAGTGTGGGGCCACCAGGTTCCCGTAGGGTATTTAAATGGGCAGGGATAAGGAACTGTGGTCTAATAGGTAAGACACCATCGGGGTAACCAGAAGGCCTGAGTTTAAATCCTCTACTTCCTCCTTCACCAAACATGATTTATCCTGAGTAAATTGCTTCTTCTTTATGTGTCTGGTATAATTTTTCTGCCATAAATGGAAATGCCTAGAGCTAGTTCAGTATGCTGTGTGCGCTTAAGAAAAGTACTCCCTCACTCAGGGCCTAGGATAGCAATTTGTGCCTGTAGAGGTTTTAAGCAGAGATGAGTATAAGGGCTTCTTGATCCTATGGACCTCAGGTGCATAGGCATCCGGAGCAATGACACATCTGTTGGGCACTAGGACTACAGCAAAAAAGAGTGCTGGTGGGTCTGTGAATGCTGAAGCCCTAAGACCAGACCACACTGGCTGACAACCAGCCTTCACTCCCACAAACAGGCGCGAGGCTGTATAGAAAGACAGCGCAGTGATGTGGGTAGCTTCTTCTAACAGACACATGCCCGCTACCAAATGACTGTGAGCAGGCGCGGCCGGTACAGGTAAGAGCGGTGGGGAGGTGGGGCGGGGGGCGGAAGTCGACAGTAGATGGGATAGGGAAAATAAAATAAATAAATAAAACCACTTACCTTGCGCTTGCTGCATACCCGACTCGGTGATGTGACGAGTGCAAGGTAAGTGGTTTTATTTATTTATTTATTTTATTTATTTATTCTGTAAACTTCCCCCCCTGTCCTGCCCCGCCCCATCCCCGCCCCACCGCTCTTACATGTACAGGCCCCACCTGACTGTGACAGATCTACCAGCACTGCAATTCCTGAGTGCATGGGTACTAGCCAGGTTAATTAGTAGGACTACTTAAGGCCATTGTCACAAGGGTTGGTTATTCTAAATTTTCAGTGCAGTTGGAGATGCTCCTGCAATCTCCCAGTGAGCCAGGTGTGCCGAAGAAGACCCGCTATGTCAACATCTGGGAGAATTCTTGTGTTCCATGGTGCAGACTATTCTTTGTAACTCTGCACCTTTGCCAATCTCCATGTACTCAATTCATGCTTCTTCTGATCTCTTCGTGCCCTCTGAGTTTTAGGGGCATATTATCAAGAAACGGCGTTAAAATTATCGTCGGTTTAGCGGCAGAAAACTGCCGCTAAGCGGCGATAATGAAACTGATAATATGCCCTGGAGAAATCCAATAGAAGCCCATGTTCTGGTGTCACCATGGGCTTCTATTGGAATTCTCAGAACATATATCAAGCCCATTATCGCTGATTTAGCTGGCAGTTTTCTGCCGCTAAACCGGCGATAATTTTAACGCCGTGCTTGATAATATGCCCCTTAGTTCTTTTCCTCTTGGAAAGTCTTTATTCATAGTAATTTTCAGTTGCAATGGTGAAATCCAATCAGTATCCTTTGGCTAAGCTAGATGGACCTAGATCTTCTATGACCAATATATCACGGACAGATCACACAGATATTTTTCTCAGACCGTATCTTTATTTACATGCTCCACCACATATTTATGGGGACCACTCATTACTGAAATAAAATAAGAGCACTAAGGGCCTGATTTAGAGTTTGGCAGACGGGTTACTGCTTCACAAATGTCATGGCTACACGTCCATCATTCTACATGTGCATTATATCCCATCAAAATCCATTACAGAAGATAATAGTAGTACCTGTGATTTACAGCACTTAGAAATGGCAGAACCGAGGTAAGACAGTGGTCCCTGAGTAAGGAAATCTCATTAAACAATGAATATAGTCTCAATCAGTACTATATTTGAGCGCATGTCCAGCCGGACAGAGGCAAGTTTAATATACACAGTAGTTTGAATAAAATTGAAGAAATGTGAGAGAAATAACAGTGGGATACAAGCCTGTATCCAGAGTCTCACAGATCAAAACACACAAACAACATAGAAAAGCTCAGGCAGTTTACATGTGTTTCAATGAATTTGCACGGATAATGAAACAACAATCATAAAAGGTCACCTTTACACATATTACAAATTAACATTCAGTGTATAAGGTTGACAACTGTGTCGACGACGTTTCGATCCTTATCAGTGAGATATTGGATCATCTTCAGGACTGTGGATTAAAGTGCCTGAGAGCATATGCCTGTAAATTATCATATTAACGAAACATTAGATATAGAGAGAGAAAGAGAGAGAAAAATAAAGGAATAATAAGTCATGGGTAAAGTTTACATTTAGTTACCAATAAACTCAATAAGATGTCGAAAGGATCTATTTTACGCGTGAAAAGACCTAAAGACCGAACAATGATAGTGATGCAGAAGTAGTGAGAGATCACGATGCAGCATGCAAAGTTGTAAACCCGACTATAAAAAACTTTTGCCCTTAAGACGACGTGTCTAATGTGGAGGAATGAGTTATCAACAGGTGCTGTCACCTGATCACATTGTATATAAACGTATACATCTAATAGATGTAAAATGAGGTATTAACAACATGCAGGCGGTGCGCATCTGGCTTATGTGGAGTACCTGCAGAAGCGCTTAAGGATGGAAAGCTGGCACGTCCAGAATGGGGAGGAGAGGGGACATAATGGACCTGAGGGACAGAGAAGAATAGCATTAGGAACTGGGATGAGATGAGATAAGGAGGGGGTAGGGATGGAAGGAAATGCTTGTGACCTTCATGTCAAGGTGGCTTACCCGGGTTAGAAAGTGGAGGCTCCGTTATCCACAATGGGAAGACAAGGCGGACGAGTCCTGCGCATCAAGGGTTAAATAAAAGGGATTGCGAGCCTGGATGGGAACAATCGGTAAATTTACAAGCGTGGCGGGAAAACGGGGGGTGGGGGGGGTTGGGGGGAGAGAGAGAACGCGTGCGCGCTTACCTATTTCAGGGTCGGATAAACTCTATGCAATTTGGATGTTTAGCGATGAGCCTAATAAATATAATTAAAAAACAATATTGAGGGCCAAGGGGGTTGCAATCTGGCAACAAGGTA
Organism: Calotriton arnoldi; assembly: GCA_963921515.1. Lineage (NCBI taxonomy): Eukaryota > Metazoa > Chordata > Amphibia > Caudata > Salamandridae > Calotriton > Calotriton arnoldi. Next base: position 1,302,537 of record CAWUFW010000511.1, read on the forward strand.
CTGTTGTTGAAAAAACCGGGAGTCCAGAATGGACGCTTACCTGGTGTAGTGCCAGTGGAACATGCAGGCAAAAGAGGTGAACGCTGGAGGAAGGGACGCTTTACCGAAAGATATGGCAACCAGTAAGTGGTCGCGTGACCGCATGGGAGATCATGTGATTTCGATTGTGGGAGGAGTCGCGCGTAATCCAGCGTATGGTGAAGTATCGGCACAGCGGCCATCTTGAAATAGGCAAAGTGATAGTCAAAGTAATAGATATAATAGTAGATACGCCTAGAGTTTCAGACAAAAACGCATAAAGAGTGACAATTATTTTCGCAAACTGTAAAGTAATATACAAAGTGATCATGGAATTACTAACAGAAATAAAAATAAAAAGGCAAGAGAATAATGCAATATAAAGTATTCATAAATAAGTAAATAGTTTTCCATATTGGATATCAGTTCACAATTAAGCGAAAGAATGAAATGACACAAGGTTTCAATGAGGAAGTAAATGTCAATGCAATACCCAATATACAAACAGAAAGGGCTTGGTAATTAAAGGGCACTGATTACATAGACGTGGAAAATAGGGCCACTTAATCAGTAATCTCTGAACACAGACATTATAGTGGACTGAGAGTTGTATAGAGAAATAGAGTGCAGTTAGGACAATCAAATTAATGCATAGCTTGGGCAATTGTTTTTGCAGTAGCAGTGCTAAGCAACCTATAGCAATGTTGTCCAGTCCTCCAATCGGTTGAGTCCCGTATGGATACTGCCAGTACGTAAAATCCATTTTAGTTCTTCTCTATTAAGTAGTTGTGTAAGATCAGCTCCTCTTGGGGGTATCCTCACCACACTCACAACTGTCCAACGGATGTCGTCCTCAGTGTGTCCCAGAGTTTCAAAATGTTCCACCAATGGGGCATTAGGTGTCTTGCAGCGAAGTCTGCTCCGATGTTGGCAGATCCTAATACGTATCTTTTGAGTCGTTTGACCAATATAGATCTTATTGCATGGGCACAAAATAGCGTAAATAACATTGTTCGTATTGCAATTGGAGAATTCTTTATGAGTGGATTTAATGGTGCCAAATACAAATTCTTTACAATCAGAGGTAAATCTGCACACAGTGCAGTTGCCACATTTAGCATGTCCTATAAGGCGTGGAAGTCCCCAGTGATCATCAAGAGTGTTGGGAACGTGTGGGCATGGAAGTGCTGCCCTAACCAAATGGTCCTTAATGTTTTTACTCTTCTTAAATGCAAAAAGGGGTTTATCTAAATTCAGTATTCCTGCATTGATTACGTTCCAGTGCTTTAGTATACTCTTGCGTAATTTGTGTGAGGATGGAGAAAAGGTAGTGACACATACAATGCGTTCCATTTGTTGTTTGGATTTTGGTTCCAACAGACACTCTCTGGGACAATACCAAGCTCTTTTCAGAGCATTACGTACAAGTCTTTTAGGATAGCCCCTGACTGTAAGTTTGCAACTGAGCACTTTGGCTTCTGTGAAATAGTCTTCTTTCAACGTGCAATTGCGTCTGATTGTAAGAAACTGAGAATACGGAAGTGAGTCTCTGAGTGCTCTTGGATGATTACTGTCATATTTGAGTAAAGTGTTTCGTTCAGTAGGTTTTCTGAATAAGCTGGTGATAAGTCGGCCCTCCTTATGTACAATATTTAAATCTAGGAAAGGAATAGATGTCTTACTGTGGGATAAAGTGAATTTGAGACCTCCACAATTATTATTGAGCCAGTGGAGGAACTGGGTCAACATGTCCTGGTTATTGTGCCAGATCATAAAAATATCGTCAATATAACGCTTCCATATTTCAATAGCGTTATGGAAAGGGTTCCCCAATGCAAGTATATAGTTAGTTTCAAGGGCATCCATGTAAAGTATAGCCAAATTAGGGGCAAAAACTGCCCCCATGGATGTACCCTTGGTTTGTTGATAGAATTGGCCATCGAACAAGAAAAAATTCCTAGTAAGGCAGATTTCCAACAATTGTAATATAAAAGTTGTGGGAACTGCATGTGGTCTGGGGCGTTTATCAAGGGTATTTTCTATCACATGTAGAGAGTCAACTTGAGGTATATTAGTGTACAATGACTCAACGTCCAAAGTACATAGAGTGTCAATTTGTGGATTGAAGGGGTGGTTCTCAACCAAGGATATCATCTGCATACTATCTCTGACATAGCAGGTAGTAATGGGAACAAATTCTTTTATAAAGAAATCAACATAAAGACCAAGGGGTTCCAAAATGGAACCACATCCTGACACAATGGGACGTCCCGGAGGGTTTTCTTGGTTTTTATGTATCTTCGGAAGAGTGTAAATAACAGGTATGCGTGGGGATTTGATATTGAGAAATTGATGTTCCAACTTGGTCAAGAAACCTTGCTCAAGGCCATCAGTAGTTACCTGCAAAATAAGTTTCTGAAGTTCAAGAGTGGGATTTGTGGGCAATTTACAATAATGATCAGTATTCTGTAGTTGCTTAGTTATCTCATTCTTATAGCTAGCTAGCTCTTGTAGCACTATACCGCCACCTTTGTCTGCAGGCTTTATAACGATGTCATCGTTCAATTTAAGCGTGCTCAATGCAGATTTCTCTGCCCTAGAGATATTATATGGGACAAAGTGACGACCCTTCTCCATCTCTGAGAGATCGTTAAGTACCAATTTTTCAAATGTAGAAATTTCTGAGGGGACCATATTCGAGGATGGGGAAAAAGTGGAAGGTGGTCTAAGGGGAGTGTTAGATATTTTGAGTGGCATAGGATTAAGCAAAAAATAGCTGTGTAGCCTTATTTTCCGAAAAAATCTTAAAACCTCAGTTTGGAGGTCAAGAAAATTTGTATGGGTAGTGGGAACAAATGATAGTCCTTTGTTCAATATAGATAATTCAGAAACATTCAGTTGGTGCTTAGTTAGATTAAAAATAGGGAGCATCAAATTAGGAAGTGTATCAAATGTGGTAGTGTCCCCAGTCAAAGTTGAAGTGAGAGGAACCATTATCTGGTTGGAGTAGGAGTGAGGGGTAGTTACCATTGATAATGGTTTCGTCGTGTGTTTCGTTCCCCTGGAGGGTTCTGCCAATGAGTGCGTTTTAGGCCGCCTTTCTTTTGTGGTTCTTGCTGGCCTAGTCCTAAAAAAGAGTTGTTTGTTGCTCTATTGGATGTGCTAGGACCGTCTCCTGGGTCAGAATTGTCCGATGAATCGGCTGAAGTATCTGAGAAACCTACCAAGTTATTCCTACGATTGAATCTACCCCACGGTCTGGTGTTGCGTGGATTATTATATGATCTGTTGAGGTAGAAGTCTTTGGTCAGGTAAGGGTAAGCTCTCTCTGTTGTATAGGATTTAATGTCCTTTTTAACTTTAACTGATTTTTTATTCTGTTCTAGTCTAAAAACTCATCAACTGTTTTCTGTACTTGGTCTAACAATTTCTTGCCATCGGCAATGGAGCTATTTTCTTTGATTTGTTTTTCAACCTCAGTTACTTCATCTAATAGTTTTTTAAGCTCTTCGGTTGCTATATCAATACCGAGCACCATCCAATGTCTCGAGCAAGTGGTGCCGATATAACTAAAGTTTGTAATATACTTGGGGATGTCCGTAAAGATCCCGGTATATTCCTGACTTGTAGGCCAGTGGGAATAATTTCTGCCTTTAAATATTCCGTCAACATGCGGATCATAAGTTGCAATCTAACAGTTTTCTTTTTAATTTTCTCCAATTGTTCAGGGAGTGAGGTGTTAATTTCAGATGGTGCATTCGCTATGTCACTGAAAAGTGAGGGTCCTTCTAAGATCTTTCTAATATAGTCATCTGTATAGAGTGGTGCGTGATCTGACATTACCCTAATGACTTAGAGACAGCTGTGTCAATGAAAAAAGGAAGAAAGGGTGAAGGTCTGTGACAGTGAAGATCTGTAGGAGTAAGGGAGACAAGGAAGTAACCCACTTGTAAACAAGGGGAATAAGGAAAGACCCTTGCAATCAAGCGATTTCGCTAAGTATGTATAACAAACAAGGGAACCCAAAAAGAATAGGTCAGGGACCTTGGGAGCTAGATTAGTACAAAGGACAGTGGTCCCTGAGTAAGGAAATCTCATTAAACAATGAATATAGTCTCAATCAGTACTATATTTGAGCGCATGTCCAGCCGGACAGAGGCAAGTTTAATATACACAGTAGTTTGAATAAAATTGAAGAAATGTGAGAGAAATAACAGTGGGATACAAGCCTGTATCCAGAGTCTCACAGATCAAAACACACAAACAACATAGAAAAGCTCAGGCAGTTTACATGTGTTTCAATGAATTTGCACGGATAATGAAACAACAATCATAAAAGGTCACCTTTACACATATTACAAATTAACATTCAGTGTATAAGGTTGACAACTGTGTCGACTGACGTTTCGATCCTTATCAGTGAGATATTGGATCATCTTCAGGACTGTGGATTAAAGTGCCTGAGAGCATATGCCTGTAAATTATCATATTAACGAAACATTAGATATAGAGAGAGAAAGAGAGAGAGAAAATAAAGGGATAATAAGTCATGGGTAAAGTTTACATTTAGTTACCAATAAACTCAATAAGATGTCGAAAGGATCTATTTTACGCGTGAAAAGACCTAAAGACCGAACAATGATAGTGATGCAGAAGTAGTGAGAGATCACGATGCAGCATGCAAAGTTGTAAAACCCGACTATAAAAACTTTTGCCCTTAAGACGACGTGTCTAATGTGGAGGAATGAGTTATCAACAGGTGCTGTCACCTGATCACATTGTATATAAACGTATACATCTAATAGATGTAAAATGAGGTATTAACAACATGCAGGCGGTGCGCATCTGGCTTATGTGGAGTACCTGCAGAAGCGCTTAAGGATGGAAAGCTGGCACGTCCAGAATGGGGAGGAGAGGGGACATAATGGACCTGAGGGACAGAGAAGAATAGCATTAGGAACTGGGATGAGATGAGATAAGGAGGGGTAGGGATGGAAGGAAATGCTTGTGACCTTCATGCCAAGGTGGCTTACCCGGGTTAGAAAGTGGAGGCTCCGTTATCCACAATGGGAAGACAAGGCGGACGAGTCCTGCGCATCAAGGGTTAAATAAAAGGGATTGCGAGCCTGGATGGGAACAATCGGTAAATTTACAAGCGTGGCGGGAAAACGGGGGGCGGGGGGATGGGTTGGGGGGAGAGAGAGAACGCGTGCGCGCTTACCTATTTCAGGGTCGGATAAACTCTATGCAATTTGGATGTTTAGCGATGAGCCTAATAAATATAATTAAAAAACAATATTGAGGGCCAAGGGGGTTGCAATCTGGCAACAAGGTACTGTTCAGAGATTACTGATTAAGTGGCCCTATTTTCCACGTCTATGTAATCAGTGCCCTTTAATTACCAAGCCCTTTCTGTTTGTTTAGGTATTGCATTGACATTTACTTCCTCATTGAAACCTTGTGTCATTTCATTCTTTCGCTTAATTGTGAACTGATATCCAATATGGAAAACTATTTACTATTTACTTATTTATGAATACTTTATATTGCATTATTCTCTTGCCTTTTTTATTTTTATTTCTGTTAGTAATTCCATGATCACTTTGTATATTACTTTACAGTTTGCGAAAATAATTGTCACTCTTTATGCGTTTTTGTCTGAAACTCTAGGCGTATCTACTATTATATCTATTACTTTGACTATCACTTTGCCTATTTCAAGATGGCCGCTGTGCCGATACTTCACCATACGCTGGATTACGCGCGACTCCTCCCACAATCGAAATCACATGATCTCCCATGCGGTCACGCGACCACTTACTGGTTGCCATATCTTTCGGTAAAGCGTCCCTTCCTCCAGCGTTCACCTCTTTTGCCTGCATGATCCACTGGCACTACACCAGGTAAGCGTCCATTCTGGACTCCCGGTTTTTCAACAACAGTACCTTGTTGCCAGATTGCAACCCCCTTGGCCCTCAATATTGTTTTTTAATTATATTTATTAGGCTCATCGCTAAACATCCAAATTGCATAGAGTTTATCCGACCCTGAAATAGGTAAGCGCGCACGCGTTCTCTCTCTCCCCCCAACCCCCCCCCGCCCCCCGTTTTCCCGCCACGCTTGTAAATTTACCGATTGTTCCCATCCAGGCTCGCAATCCCTTTTATTTAACCCTTGATGCGCAGGACTCGTCCGCCTTGTCTTCCCATTGTGGATAACGGAGCCTCCACTTTCTAACCCGGGTAAGCCACCTTGACATGAAGGTCACAAGCATTTCCTTCCATCCCTACCCCCTCCTTATCTCATCTCATCCCAGTTCCTAATGCTATTCTTCTCTGTCCCTCAGGTCCATTATGTCCCCTCTCCTCCCCATTCTGGACGTGCCAGCTTTCCATCCTTAAGCGCTTCTGCAGGTACTCCACATAAGCCAGATGCGCACCGCCTGCATGTTGTTAATACCTCATTTTACATCTATTAGATGTATACGTTTATATACAATGTGATCAGGTGACAGCACCTGTTGATAACTCATTCCTCCACATTAGACACGTCGTCTTAAGGGCAAAAGTTTTTTATAGTCGGGTTTTACAACTTTGCATGCTGCATCGTGATCTCTCACTACTTCTGCATCACTATCATTGTTCGGTCTTTAGGTCTTTTCACGCGTAAAATAGATCCTTTCGACATCTTATTGAGTTTATTGGTAACTAAATGTAAACTTTACCCATGACTTATTATTCCTTTATTTTTCTCTCTCTCTTTCTCTCTCTATATCTAATGTTTCGTTAATATGATAATTTACAGGCATATGCTCTCAGGCACTTTAATCCACAGTCCTGAAGATGATCCAATATCTCACTGATAAGGATCGAAACGTCGTCGACACAGTTGTCAACCTTATACACTGAATGTTAATTTGTAATATGTGTAAAGGTGACCTTTTATGATTGTTGTTTCATTATCCGTGCAAATTCATTGAAACACATGTAAACTGCCTGAGCTTTTCTATGTTGTTTGTGTGTTTTGATCTGTGAGACTCTGGATACAGGCTTGTATCCCACTGTTATTTCTCTCACATTTCTTCAATTTTATTCAAACTACTGTGTATATTAAACTTGCCTCTGTCCGGCTGGACATGCGCTCAAATATAGTACTGATTGAGACTATATTCATTGTTTAATGAGATTTCCTTACTCAGGGACCACTGTCCTTTGTACTAATCTAGCTCCCAAGGTCCCTGACCTATTCTTTTTGGGTTCCCTTGTTTGTTATACATACTTAGCGCAATCGCTTGATTGCAAGGGTCTTTCCTTATTCCCCTTGTTTACAAGTGGGTTACTTCCTTGTCTCCCTTACTCCTACAGATCTTCACTGTCACAGACCTTCACCCTTTCTTCCTTTTTTTCATTGACACAGCTGTCTCTAAGTCATTAGGGTAATGTCAGATCACGCACCACTCTATACAGATGACTATATTAGAAAGATCTTAGAAGGACCCTCACTTTTCAGTGACATAGCGAATGCACCATCTGAAATTAACACCTCACTCCCTGAACAATTGGAGAAAATTAAAAAGAAAACTGTTAGATTGCAACTTATGATCCGCATGTTGACGGAATATTTAAAGGCAGAAATTATTCCCACTGGCCTACAAGTCAGGAATATACCGGGGATCTTTACGGACATCCCCAAGTATATTACAAACTTTAGTTATATCGGCACCACTTGCTCGAGACATTGGATGGTGCTCGGTATTGATATAGCAACCGAAGAGCTTAAAAAACTATTAGATGAAGTAACTGAGGTTGAAAAACAAATCAAAGAAAATAGCTCCATTGCCGATGGCAAGAAATTGTTAGACCAAGTACAGAAAACAGTTGATGAGTTTTTTAGACTAGAACAGAATAAAAAATCAGTTAAAGTTAAAAAGGACATTAAATCCTATACAACAGAGAGAGCTTACCCTTACCTGACCAAAGACTTCTACCTCAACAGATCATATAATAATCCACGCAACACCAGACCGTGGGGTAGATTCAATCGTAGGAATAACTTGGTAGGTTTCTCAGATACTTCAGCCGATTCATCGGACAATTCTGACCAGGAGACGGTCCTAGCACATCCAATAGAGCAACAAACAACTCTTTTTTAGGACGAGGCCAGCAAGAACCACAAAAGAAAGGCGGCCTAAAACGCACTCATTGGCAGAACCCTCCAGGGGAACGAAACACACGACGAAACCATTATCAATGGTAACTACCCCTCACTCCTACTCCAACCAGATAATGGTTCCTCTCACTTCAACTTTGACTGGGGACACTACCACATTTGATACACTTCCTAATTTGATGCTCCCTATTTTTAATCTAACTAAGCACCAACTGAATGTTTCTGAATTATCTATATTGAACAAAGGACTATCATTTGTTCCCACTACCCATACAAATTTTCTTGACCTCCAAACTGAGGTTTTAAGATTTTTTCGGAAAATAAGGCTACACAGCTATTTTTTGCTTAATCCTATGCCACTCAAAATATCTAACACTCCCCTTAGACCACCTTCCACTTTTTCCCCATCCTCGAATATGGTCCCCTCAGAAATTTCTACATTTGAAAAATTGGTACTTAACGATCTCTCAGAGATGGAGAAGGGTCGTCACTTTGTCCCATATAATATCTCTAGGGCAGAGAAATCTGCATTGAGCACGCTTAAATTGAACGATGACATCGTTATAAAGCCTGCAGACAAAGGTGGCGGTATAGTGCTACAAGAGCTAGCTAGCTATAAGAATGAGATAACTAAGCAACTACAGAATACTGATCATTATTGTAAATTGCCCACAAATCCCACTCTTGAACTTCAGAAACTTATTTTGCAGGTAACTACTGATGGCCTTGAGCAAGGTTTCTTGACCAAGTTGGAACATCAATTTCTCAATATCAAATCCCCACGCATACCTGTTATTTACACTCTTCCGAAGATACATAAAAACCAAGAAAACCCTCCGGGACGTCCCATTGTGTCAGGATGTGGTTCCATTTTGGAACCCCTTGGTCTTTATGTTGATTTCTTTATAAAAGAATTTGTTCCCATTACTACCTGCTATGTCAGAGATAGTATGCAGATGATATCCTTGGTTGAGAACCACCCCTTCAATCCACAAATTGACACTCTATGTACTTTGGACGTTGAGTCATTGTACACTAATATACCTCAAGTTGACTCTCTACATGTGATAGAAAATACCCTTGATAAACGCCCCAGACCACATGCAGTTCCCACAACTTTTATATTACAATTGTTGGAAATCTGCCTTACTAGGAATTTTTTCTTGTTCGATGGCCAATTCTATCAACAAACCAAGGGTACATCCATGGGGGCAGTTTTTGCCCCTAATTTGGCTATACTTTACATGGATGCCCTTGAAACTAACTATATACTTGCATTGGGGAACCCTTTCCATAACGCTATTGAAATATGGAAGCGTTATATTGACGATATTTTTATGATCTGGCACAATAACCAGGACATGTTGACCCAGTTCCTCCACTGGCTCAATAATAATTGTGGAGGTCTCAAATTCACTTTATCCCACAGTAAGACATCTATTCCTTTCCTAGATTTAAATATTGTACATAAGGAGGGCCGACTTATCACCAGCTTATTCAGAAAACCTACTGAACGAAACACTTTACTCAAATATGATAGTAATCATCCAAGAGCACTCAGAGACTCACTTCCGTATTCTCAGTTTCTTAGAATCAGACGCAATTGCACGTTGAAAGAAGACTATTTCACAGAAGCCAAAGTGCTCAGTTGCAAACTTACAGTCAGGGGCTATCCTAAAAGACTTGTACGTAATGCTCTGAAAAGAGCTTGGTATTGTCCCAGAGAGTGTCTGTTGGAACCAAAATCCAAACAACAAATGGAACGCATTGTATGTGTCACTACCTTTTCTCCATCCTCACACAAATTACGCAAGAGTATACTAAAGCACTGGAACGTAATCAATGCAGGAATACTGAATTTAGATAAACCCCTTTTTGCATTTAAGAAGAGTAAAAACATTAAGGACCATTTGGTTAGGGCAGCACTTCCATGCCCACACGTTCCCAACACTCTTGATGATCACTGGGGACTTCCACGCCTTATAGGACATGCTAAATGTGGCAACTGCACTGTGTGCAGATTTACCTCTGATTGTAAAGAATTTGTATTTGGCACCATTAAATCCACTCATAAAGAATTCTCCAATTGCAATACGAACAATGTTATTTACGCTATTTTGTGCCCATGCAATAAGATCTATATTGGTCAAACGACTCAAAAGATACGTATTAGGATCTGCCAACATCGGAGCAGACTTCGCTGCAAGACACCTAATGCCCCATTGGTGGAACATTTTGAAACTCTGGGACACACTGAGGACGACATCCGTTGGACAGTTGTGAGTGTGGTGAGGATACCCCCAAGAGGAGCTGATCTTACACAACTACTTAATAGAGAAGAACTAAAATGGATTTTACGTACTGGCAGTATCCATACGGGACTCAACCGATTGGAGGACTGGACAACATTGCTGTAGGTTGCTTAGCACTGCTACTGCAAAAACAATTGCCCAAGCTATGCATTAATTTGATTGTCCTAACTGCACTCTATTTCTCTATACAACTCTCAGTCCACTATTATGTCTGTGTTCAGAGATTACTGATTAAGTGGCCCTATTTTCCACGTCTATGTAATCAGTGCCCTTTAATTACCAAGCCCTTTCTGTTTGTATATTGGGTATTGCATTGACATTTACTTCCTCATTGAAACCTTGTGTCATTTCATTCTTTCGCTTAATTGTGAACTGATATCCAATATGGAAAACTATTTACTTATTTATGAATACTTTATATTGCATTATTCTCTTGCCTTTTTTATTTTTATTTCTGTTAGTAATTCCATGATCACTTTGTATATTACTTTACAGTTTGCGAAAATAATTGTCACTCTTTATGCGTTTTTGTCTGAAACTCTAGGCGTATCTACTATTATATCTATTACTTTGACTATCACTTTGCCTATTTCAAGATGGCCGCTGTGCCGATACTTCACCATACGCTGGATTACGCGCGACTCCTCCCACAATCGAAATCACATGATCTCCCATGCGGTCACGCGACCACTTACTGGTTGCCATATCTTTCGGTAAAGCGTCCCTTCCTCCAGCGTTCACCTCTTTTGCCTGCATGTTCCACTGGCACTACACCAGGTAAGCGTCCATTCTGGACTCCCGGTTTTTTCAACAACAGTACCTTGTTGCCAGATTGCAACCCCCTTGGCCCTCAATATTGTTTTTTAATTATATTTATTAGGCTCATCGCTAAACATCCAAATTGCATAGAGTTTATCCGACCCTGAAATAGGTAAGCGCGCACGCGTTCTCTCTCTCCCCCCCGACCCCCCCCCGCCCCCCGTTTTCCCGCCACGCTTGTAAATTTACCGATTGTTCCCATCCAGGCTCGCAATCCCTTTTATTTAACCCTTGATGCGCAGGACTCATCCGCCTTGTCTTCCCATTGTGGATAACGGAGCCTCCACTTTCTAACCCGGGTAAGCCACCTTGACATGAAGGTCACAAGCATTTCCTTCCATCCCTACCCCCTCCTTATCTCATCTCATCCCAGTTCCTAATGCTATTCTTCTCTGTCCCTCAGGTCCATTATGTCCCCTCTCCTCCCCATTCTGGACGTGCCAGCTTTCCATCCTTAAGCGCTTCTGCAGGTACTCCACATAAGCCAGATGCGCACCGCCTGCATGTTGTTAATACCTCATTTTACATCTATTAGATGTATACGTTTATATACAATGTGATCAGGTGACAGCACCTGTTGATAACTCATTCCTCCACATTAGACACGTCGTCTTAAGGGCAAAAGTTTTTTATAGTCGGGTTTTACAACTTTGCATGCTGCATCGTGATCTCTCACTACTTCTGCATCACTATCATTGTTCGGTCTTTAGGTCTTTTCACGCGTAAAATAGATCCTTTCGACATCTTATTGAGTTTATTGGTAACTAAATGTAAACTTTACCCATGACTTATTATTCCTTTATTTTTCTCTCTCTCTTTCTCTCTCTATATCTAATGTTTCGTTAATATGATAATTTACAGGCATATGCTCTCAGGCACTTTAATCCACAGTCCTGAAGATGATCCAATATCTCACTGATAAGGATCGAAACGTCGTCGACACAGTTGTCAACCTTATACACTGAATGTTAATTTGTAATATGTGTAAAGGTGACCTTTTATGATTGTTGTTTCATTATCCGTGCAAATTCATTGAAACACATGTAAACTGCCTGAGCTTTTCTATGTTGTTTGTGTGTTTTGATCTGTGAGACTCTGGATACAGGCTTGTATCCCACTGTTATTTCTCTCACATTTCTTCAATTTTATTCAAACTACTGTGTATATTAAACTTGCCTCTGTCCGGCTGGACATGCGCTCAAATATAGTACTGATTGAGACTATATTCATTGTTTAATGAGATTTCCTTACTCAGGGACCACTGTCCTTTGTACTAATCTAGCTCCCAAGGTCCCTGACCTATTCTTTTTGGGTTCCCTTGTTTGTTATACATACTTAGCGCAATCGCTTGATTGCAAGGGTCTTTCCTTATTCCCCTTGTTTACAAGTGGGTTACTTCCTTGTCTCCCTTACTCCTACAGATCTTCACTGTCACAGACCTTCACCCTTTCTTCCTTTTTTTCATTGACACAGCTGTCTCTAAGTCATTAGGGTAATGTCAGATCACGCACCACTCTATACAGATGACTATATTAGAAAGATCTTAGAAGGACCCTCACTTTTCAGTGACATAGCGAATGCACCATCTGAAATTAACACCTCACTCCCTGAACAATTGGAGAAAATTAAAAAGAAAACTGTTAGATTGCAACTTATGATCCGCATGTTGACGGAATATTTAAAGGCAGAAATTATTCCCACTGGCCTACAAGTCAGGAATATACCGGGGATCTTTACGGACATCCCCAAGTATATTACAAACTTTAGTTATATCGGCACCACTTGCTCGAGACATTGGATGGTGCTCGGTATTGATATAGCAACCGAAGAGCTTAAAAAACTATTAGATGAAGTAACTGAGGTTGAAAAACAAATCAAAGAAAATAGCTCCATTGCCGATGGCAAGAAATTGTTAGACCAAGTACAGAAAACAGTTGATGAGTTTTTTAGACTAGAACAGAATAAAAAATCAGTTAAAGTTAAAAAGGACATTAAATCCTATACAACAGAGAGAGCTTACCCTTACCTGACCAAAGACTTCTACCTCAACAGATCATATAATAATCCACGCAACACCAGACCGTGGGGTAGATTCAATCGTAGGAATAACTTGGTAGGTTTCTCAGATACTTCAGCCGATTCATCGGACAATTCTGACCCAGGAGACGGTCCTAGCACATCCAATAGAGCAACAAACAACTCTTTTTAGGACGAGGCCAGCAAGAACCACAAAAGAAAGGCGGCCTAAAACGCACTCATTGGCAGAACCCTCCAGGGGAACGAAACACACGACGAAACCATTATCAATGGTAACTACCCCTCACTCCTACTCCAACCAGATAATGGTTCCTCTCACTTCAACTTTGACTGGGGACACTACCACATTTGATACACTTCCTAATTTGATGCTCCCTATTTTTAATCTAACTAAGCACCAACTGAATGTTTCTGAATTATCTATATTGAACAAAGGACTATCATTTGTTCCCACTACCCATACAAATTTTCTTGACCTCCAAACTGAGGTTTTAAGATTTTTTCGGAAAATAAGGCTACACAGCTATTTTTTGCTTAATCCTATGCCACTCAAAATATCTAACACTCCCCTTAGACCACCTTCCACTTTTTCCCCATCCTCGAATATGGTCCCCTCAGAAATTTCTACATTTGAAAAATTGGTACTTAACGATCTCTCAGAGATGGAGAAGGGTCGTCACTTTGTCCCATATAATATCTCTAGGGCAGAGAAATCTGCATTGAGCACGCTTAAATTGAACGATGACATCGTTATAAAGCCTGCAGACAAAGGTGGCGGTATAGTGCTACAAGAGCTAGCTAGCTATAAGAATGAGATAACTAAGCAACTACAGAATACTGATCATTATTGTAAATTGCCCACAAATCCCACTCTTGAACTTCAGAAACTTATTTTGCAGGTAACTACTGATGGCCTTGAGCAAGGTTTCTTGACCAAGTTGGAACATCAATTTCTCAATATCAAATCCCCACGCATACCTGTTATTTACACTCTTCCGAAGATACATAAAAACCAAGAAAACCCTCCGGGACGTCCCATTGTGTCAGGATGTGGTTCCATTTTGGAACCCCTTGGTCTTTATGTTGATTTCTTTATAAAAGAATTTGTTCCCATTACTACCTGCTATGTCAGAGATAGTATGCAGATGATATCCTTGGTTGAGAACCACCCCTTCAATCCACAAATTGACACTCTATGTACTTTGGACGTTGAGTCATTGTACACTAATATACCTCAAGTTGACTCTCTACATGTGATAGAAAATACCCTTGATAAACGCCCCAGACCACATGCAGTTCCCACAACTTTTATATTACAATTGTTGGAAATCTGCCTTACTAGGAATTTTTTCTTGTTCGATGGCCAATTCTATCAACAAACCAAGGGTACATCCATGGGGGCAGTTTTTGCCCCTAATTTGGCTATACTTTACATGGATGCCCTTGAAACTAACTATATACTTGCATTGGGGAACCCTTTCCATAACGCTATTGAAATATGGAAGCGTTATATTGACGATATTTTTATGATCTGGCACAATAACCAGGACATGTTGACCCAGTTCCTCCACTGGCTCAATAATAATTGTGGAGGTCTCAAATTCACTTTATCCCACAGTAAGACATCTATTCCTTTCCTAGATTTAAATATTGTACATAAGGAGGGCCGACTTATCACCAGCTTATTCAGAAAACCTACTGAACGAAACACTTTACTCAAATATGACAGTAATCATCCAAGAGCACTCAGAGACTCACTTCCGTATTCTCAGTTTCTTAGAATCAGACGCAATTGCACGTTGAAAGAAGACTATTTCACAGAAGCCAAAGTGCTCAGTTGCAAACTTACAGTCAGGGGCTATCCTAAAAGACTTGTACGTAATGCTCTGAAAAGAGCTTGGTATTGTCCCAGAGAGTGTCTGTTGGAACCAAAATCCAAACAACAAATGGAACGCATTGTATGTGTCACTACCTTTTCTCCATCCTCACACAAATTACGCAAGAGTATACTAAAGCACTGGAACGTAATCAATGCAGGAATACTGAATTTAGATAAACCCCTTTTTGCATTTAAGAAGAGTAAAAACATTAAGGACCATTTGGTTAGGGCAGCACTTCCATGCCCACACGTTCCCAACACTCTTGATGATCACTGGGGACTTCCACGCCTTATAGGACATGCTAAATGTGGCAACTGCACTGTGTGCAGATTTACCTCTGATTGTAAAGAATTTGTATTTGGCACCATTAAATCCACTCATAAAGAATTCTCCAATTGCAATACGAACAATGTTATTTACGCTATTTTGTGCCCATGCAATAAGATCTATATTGGTCAAACGACTCAAAAGATACGTATTAGGATCTGCCAACATCGGAGCAGACTTCGCTGCAAGACACCTAATGCCCCATTGGTGGAACATTTTGAAACTCTGGGACACACTGAGGACGACATCCGTTGGACAGTTGTGAGTGTGGTGAGGATACCCCCAAGAGGAGCTGATCTTACACAACTACTTAATAGAGAAGAACTAAAATGGATTTTACGTACTGGCAGTATCCATACGGGACTCAACCGATTGGAGGACTGGACAACATTGCTGTAGGTTGCTTAGCACTGCTACTGCAAAAACAATTGCCCAAGCTATGCATTAATTTGATTGTCCTAACTGCACTCTATTTCTCTATACAACTCTCAGTCCACTATTATGTCTGTGTTCAGAGATTACTGATTAAGTGGCCCTATTTTCCACGTCTATGTAATCAGTGCCCTTTAATTACCAAGCCCTTTCTGTTTGTATATTGGGTATTGCATTGACATTTACTTCCTCATTGAAACCTTGTGTCATTTCATTCTTTCGCTTAATTGTGAACTGATATCCAATATGGAAAACTATTTACTTATTTATGAATACTTTATATTGCATTATTCTCTTGCCTTTTTTATTTTTATTTCTGTTAGTAATTCCATGATCACTTTGTATATTACTTTACAGTTTGCGAAAATAATTGTCACTCTTTATGCGTTTTTGTCTGAAACTCTAGGCGTATCTACTATTATATCTATTACTTTGACTATCACTTTGCCTATTTCAAGATGGCCGCTGTGCCGATACTTCACCATACGCTGGATTACGCGCGACTCCTCCCACAATCGAAATCACATGATCTCCCATGCGGTCACGCGACCACTTACTGGTTGCCATATCTTTCGGTAAAGCGTCCCTTCCTCCAGCGTTCACCTCTTTTGCCTGCATGTTCCACTGGCACTACACCAGGTAAGCGTCCATTCTGGACTCCCGGTTTTTTCAACAACAGTACCTTGTTGCCAGATTGCAACCCCCTTGGCCCTCAATATTGTTTTTTAATTATATTTATTAGGCTCATCGCTAAACATCCAAATTGCATAGAGTTTATCCGACCCTGAAATAGGTAAGCGCGCACGCGTTCTCTCTCTCCCCCCCGACACCCCCCCCCGCCCCCCGTTTTCCCGCCACGCTTGTAAATTTACCGATTGTTCCCATCCAGGCTCGCAATCCCTTTTATTTAACCCTTGATGCGCAGGACTCATCCGCCTTGTCTTCCCATTGTGGATAACGGAGCCTCCACTTTCTAACCCGGGTAAGCCACCTTGACATGAAGGTCACAAGCATTTCCTTCCATCCCTACCCCCTCCTTATCTCATCTCATCCCAGTTCCTAATGCTATTCTTCTCTGTCCCTCAGGTCCATTATGTCCCCTCTCCTCCCCATTCTGGACGTGCCAGCTTTCCATCCTTAAGCGCTTCTGCAGGTACTCCACATAAGCCAGATGCGCACCGCCTGCATGTTGTTAATACCTCATTTTACATCTATTAGATGTATACGTTTATATACAATGTGATCAGGTGACAGCACCTGTTGATAACTCATTCCTCCACATTAGACACGTCGTCTTAAGGGCAAAAGTTTTTTATAGTCGGGTTTTACAACTTTGCATGCTGCATCGTGATCTCTCACTACTTCTGCATCACTATCATTGTTCGGTCTTTAGGTCTTTTCACGCGTAAAATAGATCCTTTCGACATCTTATTGAGTTTATTGGTAACTAAATGTAAACTTTACCCATGACTTATTATTCCTTTATTTTTCTCTCTCTCTTTCTCTCTCTATATCTAATGTTTCGTTAATATGATAATTTACAGGCATATGCTCTCAGGCACTTTAATCCACAGTCCTGAAGATGATCCAATATCTCACTGATAAGGATCGAAACGTCGTCGACACAGTTGTCAACCTTATACACTGAATGTTAATTTGTAATATGTGTAAAGGTGACCTTTTATGATTGTTGTTTCATTATCCGTGCAAATTCATTGAAACACATGTAAACTGCCTGAGCTTTTCTATGTTGTTTGTGTGTTTTGATCTGTGAGACTCTGGATACAGGCTTGTATCCCACTGTTATTTCTCTCACATTTCTTCAATTTTATTCAAACTACTGTGTATATTAAACTTGCCTCTGTCCGGCTGGACATGCGCTCAAATATAGTACTGATTGAGACTATATTCATTGTTTAATGAGATTTCCTTACTCAGGGACCACTGTCCTTTGTACTAATCTAGCTCCCAAGGTCCCTGACCTATTCTTTTTGGGTTCCCTTGTTTGTTATACATACTTAGCGCAATCGCTTGATTGCAAGGGTCTTTCCTTATTCCCCTTGTTTACAAGTGGGTTACTTCCTTGTCTCCCTTACTCCTACAGATCTTCACTGTCACAGACCTTCACCCTTTCTTCCTTTTTTTCATTGACACAGCTGTCTCTAAGTCATTAGGGTAATGTCAGATCACGCACCACTCTATACAGATGACTATATTAGAAAGATCTTAGAAGGACCCTCACTTTTCAGTGACATAGCGAATGCACCATCTGAAATTAACACCTCACTCCCTGAACAATTGGAGAAAATTAAAAAGAAAACTGTTAGATTGCAACTTATGATCCGCATGTTGACGGAATATTTAAAGGCAGAAATTATTCCCACTGGCCTACAAGTCAGGAATATACCGGGGATCTTTACGGACATCCCCAAGTATATTACAAACTTTAGTTATATCGGCACCACTTGCTCGAGACATTGGATGGTGCTCGGTATTGATATAGCAACCGAAGAGCTTAAAAAACTATTAGATGAAGTAACTGAGGTTGAAAAACAAATCAAAGAAAATAGCTCCATTGCCGATGGCAAGAAATTGTTAGACCAAGTACAGAAAACAGTTGATGAGTTTTTTAGACTAGAACAGAATAAAAAATCAGTTAAAGTTAAAAAGGACATTAAATCCTATACAACAGAGAGAGCTTACCCTTACCTGACCAAAGACTTCTACCTCAACAGATCATATAATAATCCACGCAACACCAGACCGTGGGGTAGATTCAATCGTAGGAATAACTTGGTAGGTTTCTCAGATACTTCAGCCGATTCATCGGACAATTCTGACCCAGGAGACGGTCCTAGCACATCCAATAGAGCAACAAACAACTCTTTTTAGGACGAGGCCAGCAAGAACCACAAAAGAAAGGCGGCCTAAAACGCACTCATTGGCAGAACCCTCCAGGGGAACGAAACACACGACGAAACCATTATCAATGGTAACTACCCCTCACTCCTACTCCAACCAGATAATGGTTCCTCTCACTTCAACTTTGACTGGGGACACTACCACATTTGATACACTTCCTAATTTGATGCTCCCTATTTTTAATCTAACTAAGCACCAACTGAATGTTTCTGAATTATCTATATTGAACAAAGGACTATCATTTGTTCCCACTACCCATACAAATTTTCTTGACCTCCAAACTGAGGTTTTAAGATTTTTTCGGAAAATAAGGCTACACAGCTATTTTTTGCTTAATCCTATGCCACTCAAAATATCTAACACTCCCCTTAGACCACCTTCCACTTTTTCCCCATCCTCGAATATGGTCCCCTCAGAAATTTCTACATTTGAAAAATTGGTACTTAACGATCTCTCAGAGATGGAGAAGGGTCGTCACTTTGTCCCATATAATATCTCTAGGGCAGAGAAATCTGCATTGAGCACGCTTAAATTGAACGATGACATCGTTATAAAGCCTGCAGACAAAGGTGGCGGTATAGTGCTACAAGAGCTAGCTAGCTATAAGAATGAGATAACTAAGCAACTACAGAATACTGATCATTATTGTAAATTGCCCACAAATCCCACTCTTGAACTTCAGAAACTTATTTTGCAGGTAACTACTGATGGCCTTGAGCAAGGTTTCTTGACCAAGTTGGAACATCAATTTCTCAATATCAAATCCCCACGCATACCTGTTATTTACACTCTTCCGAAGATACATAAAAACCAAGAAAACCCTCCGGGACGTCCCATTGTGTCAGGATGTGGTTCCATTTTGGAACCCCTTGGTCTTTATGTTGATTTCTTTATAAAAGAATTTGTTCCCATTACTACCTGCTATGTCAGAGATAGTATGCAGATGATATCCTTGGTTGAGAACCACCCCTTCAATCCACAAATTGACACTCTATGTACTTTGGACGTTGAGTCATTGTACACTAATATACCTCAAGTTGACTCTCTACATGTGATAGAAAATACCCTTGATAAACGCCCCAGACCACATGCAGTTCCCACAACTTTTATATTACAATTGTTGGAAATCTGCCTTACTAGGAATTTTTTCTTGTTCGATGGCCAATTCTATCAACAAACCAAGGGTACATCCATGGGGGCAGTTTTTGCCCCTAATTTGGCTATACTTTACATGGATGCCCTTGAAACTAACTATATACTTGCATTGGGGAACCCTTTCCATAACGCTATTGAAATATGGAAGCGTTATATTGACGATATTTTTATGATCTGGCACAATAACCAGGACATGTTGACCCAGTTCCTCCACTGGCTCAATAATAATTGTGGAGGTCTCAAATTCACTTTATCCCACAGTAAGACATCTATTCCTTTCCTAGATTTAAATATTGTACATAAGGAGGGCCGACTTATCACCAGCTTATTCAGAAAACCTACTGAACGAAACACTTTACTCAAATATGACAGTAATCATCCAAGAGCACTCAGAGACTCACTTCCGTATTCTCAGTTTCTTAGAATCAGACGCAATTGCACGTTGAAAGAAGACTATTTCACAGAAGCCAAAGTGCTCAGTTGCAAACTTACAGTCAGGGGCTATCCTAAAAGACTTGTACGTAATGCTCTGAAAAGAGCTTGGTATTGTCCCAGAGAGTGTCTGTTGGAACCAAAATCCAAACAACAAATGGAACGCATTGTATGTGTCACTACCTTTTCTCCATCCTCACACAAATTACGCAAGAGTATACTAAAGCACTGGAACGTAATCAATGCAGGAATACTGAATTTAGATAAACCCCTTTTTGCATTTAAGAAGAGTAAAAACATTAAGGACCATTTGGTTAGGGCAGCACTTCCATGCCCACACGTTCCCAACACTCTTGATGATCACTGGGGACTTCCACGCCTTATAGGACATGCTAAATGTGGCAACTGCACTGTGTGCAGATTTACCTCTGATTGTAAAGAATTTGTATTTGGCACCATTAAATCCACTCATAAAGAATTCTCCAATTGCAATACGAACAATGTTATTTACGCTATTTTGTGCCCATGCAATAAGATCTATATTGGTCAAACGACTCAAAAGATACGTATTAGGATCTGCCAACATCGGAGCAGACTTCGCTGCAAGACACCTAATGCCCCATTGGTGGAACATTTTGAAACTCTGGGACACACTGAGGACGACATCCGTTGGACAGTTGTGAGTGTGGTGAGGATACCCCCAAGAGGAGCTGATCTTACACAACTACTTAATAGAGAAGAACTAAAATGGATTTTACGTACTGGCAGTATCCATACGGGACTCAACCGATTGGAGGACTGGACAACATTGCTGTAGGTTGCTTAGCACTGCTACTGCAAAAACAATTGCCCAAGCTATGCATTAATTTGATTGTCCTAACTGCACTCTATTTCTCTATACAACTCTCAGTCCACTATTATGTCTGTGTTCAGAGATTACTGATTAAGTGGCCCTATTTTCCACGTCTATGTAATCAGTGCCCTTTAATTACCAAGCCCTTTCTGTTTGTATATTGGGTATTGCATTGACATTTACTTCCTCATTGAAACCTTGTGTCATTTCATTCTTTCGCTTAATTGTGAACTGATATCCAATATGGAAAACTATTTACTTATTTATGAATACTTTATATTGCATTATTCTCTTGCCTTTTTTATTTTTATTTCTGTTAGTAATTCCATGATCACTTTGTATATTACTTTACAGTTTGCGAAAATAATTGTCACTCTTTATGCGTTTTTGTCTGAAACTCTAGGCGTATCTACTATTATATCTATTACTTTGACTATCACTTTGCCTATTTCAAGATGGCCGCTGTGCCGATACTTCACCATACGCTGGATTACGCGCGACTCCTCCCACAATCGAAATCACATGATCTCCCATGCGGTCACGCGACCACTTACTGGTTGCCATATCTTTCGGTAAAGCGTCCCTTCCTCCAGCGTTCACCTCTTTTGCCTGCATGTTCCACTGGCACTACACCAGGTAAGCGTCCATTCTGGACTCCCGGTTTTTTCAACAACAGTACCTTGTTGCCAGATTGCAACCCCCTTGGCCCTCAATATTGTTTTTTAATTATATTTATTAGGCTCATCGCTAAACATCCAAATTGCATAGAGTTTATCCGACCCTGAAATAGGTAAGCGCGCACGCGTTCTCTCTCTCCCCCCGACACCCCCCCCCGCCCCCCGTTTTCCCGCCACGCTTGTAAATTTACCGATTGTTCCCATCCAGGCTCGCAATCCCTTTTATTTAACCCTTGATGCGCAGGACTCATCCGCCTTGTCTTCCCATTGTGGATAACGGAGCCTCCACTTTCTAACCCGGGTAAGCCACCTTGACATGAAGGTCACAAGCATTTCCTTCCATCCCTACCCCCTCCTTATCTCATCTCATCCCAGTTCCTAATGCTATTCTTCTCTGTCCCTCAGGTCCATTATGTCCCCTCTCCTCCCCATTCTGGACGTGCCAGCTTTCCATCCTTAAGCGCTTCTGCAGGTACTCCACATAAGCCAGATGCGCACCGCCTGCATGTTGTTAATACCTCATTTTACATCTATTAGATGTATACGTTTATATACAATGTGATCAGGTGACAGCACCTGTTGATAACTCATTCCTCCACATTAGACACGTCGTCTTAAGGGCAAAAGTTTTTTATAGTCGGGTTTTACAACTTTGCATGCTGCATCGTGATCTCTCACTACTTCTGCATCACTATCATTGTTCGGTCTTTAGGTCTTTTCACGCGTAAAATAGATCCTTTCGACATCTTATTGAGTTTATTGGTAACTAAATGTAAACTTTACCCATGACTTATTATTCCTTTATTTTTCTCTCTCTCTTTCTCTCTCTATATCTAATGTTTCGTTAATATGATAATTTACAGGCATATGCTCTCAGGCACTTTAATCCACAGTCCTGAAGATGATCCAATATCTCACTGATAAGGATCGAAACGTCGTCGACACAGTTGTCAACCTTATACACTGAATGTTAATTTGTAATATGTGTAAAGGTGACCTTTTATGATTGTTGTTTCATTATCCGTGCAAATTCATTGAAACACATGTAAACTGCCTGAGCTTTTCTATGTTGTTTGTGTGTTTTGATCTGTGAGACTCTGGATACAGGCTTGTATCCCACTGTTATTTCTCTCACATTTCTTCAATTTTATTCAAACTACTGTGTATATTAAACTTGCCTCTGTCCGGCTGGACATGCGCTCAAATATAGTACTGATTGAGACTATATTCATTGTTTAATGAGATTTCCTTACTCAGGGACCACTGTCCTTTGTACTAATCTAGCTCCCAAGGTCCCTGACCTATTCTTTTTGGGTTCCCTTGTTTGTTATACATACTTAGCGCAATCGCTTGATTGCAAGGGTCTTTCCTTATTCCCCTTGTTTACAAGTGGGTTACTTCCTTGTCTCCCTTACTCCTACAGATCTTCACTGTCACAGACCTTCACCCTTTCTTCCTTTTTTTCATTGACACAGCTGTCTCTAAGTCATTAGGGTAATGTCAGATCACGCACCACTCTATACAGATGACTATATTAGAAAGATCTTAGAAGGACCCTCACTTTTCAGTGACATAGCGAATGCACCATCTGAAATTAACACCTCACTCCCTGAACAATTGGAGAAAATTAAAAAGAAAACTGTTAGATTGCAACTTATGATCCGCATGTTGACGGAATATTTAAAGGCAGAAATTATTCCCACTGGCCTACAAGTCAGGAATATACCGGGGATCTTTACGGACATCCCCAAGTATATTACAAACTTTAGTTATATCGGCACCACTTGCTCGAGACATTGGATGGTGCTCGGTATTGATATAGCAACCGAAGAGCTTAAAAAACTATTAGATGAAGTAACTGAGGTTGAAAAACAAATCAAAGAAAATAGCTCCATTGCCGATGGCAAGAAATTGTTAGACCAAGTACAGAAAACAGTTGATGAGTTTTTTAGACTAGAACAGAATAAAAAATCAGTTAAAGTTAAAAAGGACATTAAATCCTATACAACAGAGAGAGCTTACCCTTACCTGACCAAAGACTTCTACCTCAACAGATCATATAATAATCCACGCAACACCAGACCGTGGGGTAGATTCAATCGTAGGAATAACTTGGTAGGTTTCTCAGATACTTCAGCCGATTCATCGGACAATTCTGACCCAGGAGACGGTCCTAGCACATCCAATAGAGCAACAAACAACTCTTTTTAGGACGAGGCCAGCAAGAACCACAAAAGAAAGGCGGCCTAAAACGCACTCATTGGCAGAACCCTCCAGGGGAACGAAACACACGACGAAACCATTATCAATGGTAACTACCCCTCACTCCTACTCCAACCAGATAATGGTTCCTCTCACTTCAACTTTGACTGGGGACACTACCACATTTGATACACTTCCTAATTTGATGCTCCCTATTTTTAATCTAACTAAGCACCAACTGAATGTTTCTGAATTATCTATATTGAACAAAGGACTATCATTTGTTCCCACTACCCATACAAATTTTCTTGACCTCCAAACTGAGGTTTTAAGATTTTTTCGGAAAATAAGGCTACACAGCTATTTTTTGCTTAATCCTATGCCACTCAAAATATCTAACACTCCCCTTAGACCACCTTCCACTTTTTCCCCATCCTCGAATATGGTCCCCTCAGAAATTTCTACATTTGAAAAATTGGTACTTAACGATCTCTCAGAGATGGAGAAGGGTCGTCACTTTGTCCCATATAATATCTCTAGGGCAGAGAAATCTGCATTGAGCACGCTTAAATTGAACGATGACATCGTTATAAAGCCTGCAGACAAAGGTGGCGGTATAGTGCTACAAGAGCTAGCTAGCTATAAGAATGAGATAACTAAGCAACTACAGAATACTGATCATTATTGTAAATTGCCCACAAATCCCACTCTTGAACTTCAGAAACTTATTTTGCAGGTAACTACTGATGGCCTTGAGCAAGGTTTCTTGACCAAGTTGGAACATCAATTTCTCAATATCAAATCCCCACGCATACCTGTTATTTACACTCTTCCGAAGATACATAAAAACCAAGAAAACCCTCCGGGACGTCCCATTGTGTCAGGATGTGGTTCCATTTTGGAACCCCTTGGTCTTTATGTTGATTTCTTTATAAAAGAATTTGTTCCCATTACTACCTGCTATGTCAGAGATAGTATGCAGATGATATCCTTGGTTGAGAACCACCCCTTCAATCCACAAATTGACACTCTATGTACTTTGGACGTTGAGTCATTGTACACTAATATACCTCAAGTTGACTCTCTACATGTGATAGAAAATACCCTTGATAAACGCCCCAGACCACATGCAGTTCCCACAACTTTTATATTACAATTGTTGGAAATCTGCCTTACTAGGAATTTTTTCTTGTTCGATGGCCAATTCTATCAACAAACCAAGGGTACATCCATGGGGGCAGTTTTTGCCCCTAATTTGGCTATACTTTACATGGATGCCCTTGAAACTAACTATATACTTGCATTGGGGAACCCTTTCCATAACGCTATTGAAATATGGAAGCGTTATATTGACGATATTTTTATGATCTGGCACAATAACCAGGACATGTTGACCCAGTTCCTCCACTGGCTCAATAATAATTGTGGAGG
Source organism: Calotriton arnoldi (assembly GCA_963921515.1). Taxonomy (NCBI): domain Eukaryota; kingdom Metazoa; phylum Chordata; class Amphibia; order Caudata; family Salamandridae; genus Calotriton; species Calotriton arnoldi. The sequence continues at coordinate 1,328,203 of CAWUFW010000511.1, forward strand.
TCTCAAATTCACTTTATCCCACAGTAAGACATCTATTCCTTTCCTAGATTTAAATATTGTACATAAGGAGGGCCGACTTATCACCAGCTTATTCAGAAAACCTACTGAACGAAACACTTTACTCAAATATGACAGTAATCATCCAAGAGCACTCAGAGACTCACTTCCGTATTCTCAGTTTCTTAGAATCAGACGCAATTGCACGTTGAAAGAAGACTATTTCACAGAAGCCAAAGTGCTCAGTTGCAAACTTACAGTCAGGGGCTATCCTAAAAGACTTGTACGTAATGCTCTGAAAAGAGCTTGGTATTGTCCCAGAGAGTGTCTGTTGGAACCAAAATCCAAACAACAAATGGAACGCATTGTATGTGTCACTACCTTTTCTCCATCCTCACACAAATTACGCAAGAGTATACTAAAGCACTGGAACGTAATCAATGCAGGAATACTGAATTTAGATAAACCCCTTTTTGCATTTAAGAAGAGTAAAAACATTAAGGACCATTTGGTTAGGGCAGCACTTCCATGCCCACACGTTCCCAACACTCTTGATGATCACTGGGGACTTCCACGCCTTATAGGACATGCTAAATGTGGCAACTGCACTGTGTGCAGATTTACCTCTGATTGTAAAGAATTTGTATTTGGCACCATTAAATCCACTCATAAAGAATTCTCCAATTGCAATACGAACAATGTTATTTACGCTATTTTGTGCCCATGCAATAAGATCTATATTGGTCAAACGACTCAAAAGATACGTATTAGGATCTGCCAACATCGGAGCAGACTTCGCTGCAAGACACCTAATGCCCCATTGGTGGAACATTTTGAAACTCTGGGACACACTGAGGACGACATCCGTTGGACAGTTGTGAGTGTGGTGAGGATACCCCCAAGAGGAGCTGATCTTACACAACTACTTAATAGAGAAGAACTAAAATGGATTTTACGTACTGGCAGTATCCATACGGGACTCAACCGATTGGAGGACTGGACAACATTGCTGTAGGTTGCTTAGCACTGCTACTGCAAAAACAATTGCCCAAGCTATGCATTAATTTGATTGTCCTAACTGCACTCTATTTCTCTATACAACTCTCAGTCCACTATTATGTCTGTGTTCAGAGATTACTGATTAAGTGGCCCTATTTTCCACGTCTATGTAATCAGTGCCCTTTAATTACCAAGCCCTTTCTGTTTGTATATTGGGTATTGCATTGACATTTACTTCCTCATTGAAACCTTGTGTCATTTCATTCTTTCGCTTAATTGTGAACTGATATCCAATATGGAAAACTATTTACTTATTTATGAATACTTTATATTGCATTATTCTCTTGCCTTTTTTATTTTTATTTCTGTTAGTAATTCCATGATCACTTTGTATATTACTTTACAGTTTGCGAAAATAATTGTCACTCTTTATGCGTTTTTGTCTGAAACTCTAGGCGTATCTACTATTATATCTATTACTTTGACTATCACTTTGCCTATTTCAAGATGGCCGCTGTGCCGATACTTCACCATACGCTGGATTACGCGCGACTCCTCCCACAATCGAAATCACATGATCTCCCATGCGGTCACGCGACCACTTACTGGTTGCCATATCTTTCGGTAAAGCGTCCCTTCCTCCAGCGTTCACCTCTTTTGCCTGCATGTTCCACTGGCACTACACCAGGTAAGCGTCCATTCTGGACTCCCGGTTTTTTCAACAACAGTACCTTGTTGCCAGATTGCAACCCCCTTGGCCCTCAATATTGTTTTTTAATTATATTTATTAGGCTCATCGCTAAACATCCAAATTGCATAGAGTTTATCCGACCCTGAAATAGGTAAGCGCGCACGCGTTCTCTCTCTCCCCCCCGACACCCCCCCCCGCCCCCCGTTTTCCCGCCACGCTTGTAAATTTACCGATTGTTCCCATCCAGGCTCGCAATCCCTTTTATTTAACCCTTGATGCGCAGGACTCATCCGCCTTGTCTTCCCATTGTGGATAACGGAGCCTCCACTTTCTAACCCGGGTAAGCCACCTTGACATGAAGGTCACAAGCATTTCCTTCCATCCCTACCCCCTCCTTATCTCATCTCATCCCAGTTCCTAATGCTATTCTTCTCTGTCCCTCAGGTCCATTATGTCCCCTCTCCTCCCCATTCTGGACGTGCCAGCTTTCCATCCTTAAGCGCTTCTGCAGGTACTCCACATAAGCCAGATGCGCACCGCCTGCATGTTGTTAATACCTCATTTTACATCTATTAGATGTATACGTTTATATACAATGTGATCAGGTGACAGCACCTGTTGATAACTCATTCCTCCACATTAGACACGTCGTCTTAAGGGCAAAAGTTTTTTATAGTCGGGTTTTACAACTTTGCATGCTGCATCGTGATCTCTCACTACTTCTGCATCACTATCATTGTTCGGTCTTTAGGTCTTTTCACGCGTAAAATAGATCCTTTCGACATCTTATTGAGTTTATTGGTAACTAAATGTAAACTTTACCCATGACTTATTATTCCTTTATTTTTCTCTCTCTCTTTCTCTCTCTATATCTAATGTTTCGTTAATATGATAATTTACAGGCATATGCTCTCAGGCACTTTAATCCACAGTCCTGAAGATGATCCAATATCTCACTGATAAGGATCGAAACGTCGTCGACACAGTTGTCAACCTTATACACTGAATGTTAATTTGTAATATGTGTAAAGGTGACCTTTTATGATTGTTGTTTCATTATCCGTGCAAATTCATTGAAACACATGTAAACTGCCTGAGCTTTTCTATGTTGTTTGTGTGTTTTGATCTGTGAGACTCTGGATACAGGCTTGTATCCCACTGTTATTTCTCTCACATTTCTTCAATTTTATTCAAACTACTGTGTATATTAAACTTGCCTCTGTCCGGCTGGACATGCGCTCAAATATAGTACTGATTGAGACTATATTCATTGTTTAATGAGATTTCCTTACTCAGGGACCACTGTCCTTTGTACTAATCTAGCTCCCAAGGTCCCTGACCTATTCTTTTTGGGTTCCCTTGTTTGTTATACATACTTAGCGCAATCGCTTGATTGCAAGGGTCTTTCCTTATTCCCCTTGTTTACAAGTGGGTTACTTCCTTGTCTCCCTTACTCCTACAGATCTTCACTGTCACAGACCTTCACCCTTTCTTCCTTTTTTTCATTGACACAGCTGTCTCTAAGTCATTAGGGTAATGTCAGATCACGCACCACTCTATACAGATGACTATATTAGAAAGATCTTAGAAGGACCCTCACTTTTCAGTGACATAGCGAATGCACCATCTGAAATTAACACCTCACTCCCTGAACAATTGGAGAAAATTAAAAAGAAAACTGTTAGATTGCAACTTATGATCCGCATGTTGACGGAATATTTAAAGGCAGAAATTATTCCCACTGGCCTACAAGTCAGGAATATACCGGGGATCTTTACGGACATCCCCAAGTATATTACAAACTTTAGTTATATCGGCACCACTTGCTCGAGACATTGGATGGTGCTCGGTATTGATATAGCAACCGAAGAGCTTAAAAAACTATTAGATGAAGTAACTGAGGTTGAAAAACAAATCAAAGAAAATAGCTCCATTGCCGATGGCAAGAAATTGTTAGACCAAGTACAGAAAACAGTTGATGAGTTTTTTAGACTAGAACAGAATAAAAAATCAGTTAAAGTTAAAAAGGACATTAAATCCTATACAACAGAGAGAGCTTACCCTTACCTGACCAAAGACTTCTACCTCAACAGATCATATAATAATCCACGCAACACCAGACCGTGGGGTAGATTCAATCGTAGGAATAACTTGGTAGGTTTCTCAGATACTTCAGCCGATTCATCGGACAATTCTGACCCAGGAGACGGTCCTAGCACATCCAATAGAGCAACAAACAACTCTTTTTAGGACGAGGCCAGCAAGAACCACAAAAGAAAGGCGGCCTAAAACGCACTCATTGGCAGAACCCTCCAGGGGAACGAAACACACGACGAAACCATTATCAATGGTAACTACCCCTCACTCCTACTCCAACCAGATAATGGTTCCTCTCACTTCAACTTTGACTGGGGACACTACCACATTTGATACACTTCCTAATTTGATGCTCCCTATTTTTAATCTAACTAAGCACCAACTGAATGTTTCTGAATTATCTATATTGAACAAAGGACTATCATTTGTTCCCACTACCCATACAAATTTTCTTGACCTCCAAACTGAGGTTTTAAGATTTTTTCGGAAAATAAGGCTACACAGCTATTTTTTGCTTAATCCTATGCCACTCAAAATATCTAACACTCCCCTTAGACCACCTTCCACTTTTTCCCCATCCTCGAATATGGTCCCCTCAGAAATTTCTACATTTGAAAAATTGGTACTTAACGATCTCTCAGAGATGGAGAAGGGTCGTCACTTTGTCCCATATAATATCTCTAGGGCAGAGAAATCTGCATTGAGCACGCTTAAATTGAACGATGACATCGTTATAAAGCCTGCAGACAAAGGTGGCGGTATAGTGCTACAAGAGCTAGCTAGCTATAAGAATGAGATAACTAAGCAACTACAGAATACTGATCATTATTGTAAATTGCCCACAAATCCCACTCTTGAACTTCAGAAACTTATTTTGCAGGTAACTACTGATGGCCTTGAGCAAGGTTTCTTGACCAAGTTGGAACATCAATTTCTCAATATCAAATCCCCACGCATACCTGTTATTTACACTCTTCCGAAGATACATAAAAACCAAGAAAACCCTCCGGGACGTCCCATTGTGTCAGGATGTGGTTCCATTTTGGAACCCCTTGGTCTTTATGTTGATTTCTTTATAAAAGAATTTGTTCCCATTACTACCTGCTATGTCAGAGATAGTATGCAGATGATATCCTTGGTTGAGAACCACCCCTTCAATCCACAAATTGACACTCTATGTACTTTGGACGTTGAGTCATTGTACACTAATATACCTCAAGTTGACTCTCTACATGTGATAGAAAATACCCTTGATAAACGCCCCAGACCACATGCAGTTCCCACAACTTTTATATTACAATTGTTGGAAATCTGCCTTACTAGGAATTTTTTCTTGTTCGATGGCCAATTCTATCAACAAACCAAGGGTACATCCATGGGGGCAGTTTTTGCCCCTAATTTGGCTATACTTTACATGGATGCCCTTGAAACTAACTATATACTTGCATTGGGGAACCCTTTCCATAACGCTATTGAAATATGGAAGCGTTATATTGACGATATTTTTATGATCTGGCACAATAACCAGGACATGTTGACCCAGTTCCTCCACTGGCTCAATAATAATTGTGGAGGTCTCAAATTCACTTTATCCCACAGTAAGACATCTATTCCTTTCCTAGATTTAAATATTGTACATAAGGAGGGCCGACTTATCACCAGCTTATTCAGAAAACCTACTGAACGAAACACTTTACTCAAATATGACAGTAATCATCCAAGAGCACTCAGAGACTCACTTCCGTATTCTCAGTTTCTTAGAATCAGACGCAATTGCACGTTGAAAGAAGACTATTTCACAGAAGCCAAAGTGCTCAGTTGCAAACTTACAGTCAGGGGCTATCCTAAAAGACTTGTACGTAATGCTCTGAAAAGAGCTTGGTATTGTCCCAGAGAGTGTCTGTTGGAACCAAAATCCAAACAACAAATGGAACGCATTGTATGTGTCACTACCTTTTCTCCATCCTCACACAAATTACGCAAGAGTATACTAAAGCACTGGAACGTAATCAATGCAGGAATACTGAATTTAGATAAACCCCTTTTTGCATTTAAGAAGAGTAAAAACATTAAGGACCATTTGGTTAGGGCAGCACTTCCATGCCCACACGTTCCCAACACTCTTGATGATCACTGGGGACTTCCACGCCTTATAGGACATGCTAAATGTGGCAACTGCACTGTGTGCAGATTTACCTCTGATTGTAAAGAATTTGTATTTGGCACCATTAAATCCACTCATAAAGAATTCTCCAATTGCAATACGAACAATGTTATTTACGCTATTTTGTGCCCATGCAATAAGATCTATATTGGTCAAACGACTCAAAAGATACGTATTAGGATCTGCCAACATCGGAGCAGACTTCGCTGCAAGACACCTAATGCCCCATTGGTGGAACATTTTGAAACTCTGGGACACACTGAGGACGACATCCGTTGGACAGTTGTGAGTGTGGTGAGGATACCCCCAAGAGGAGCTGATCTTACACAACTACTTAATAGAGAAGAACTAAAATGGATTTTACGTACTGGCAGTATCCATACGGGACTCAACCGATTGGAGGACTGGACAACATTGCTGTAGGTTGCTTAGCACTGCTACTGCAAAAACAATTGCCCAAGCTATGCATTAATTTGATTGTCCTAACTGCACTCTATTTCTCTATACAACTCTCAGTCCACTATTATGTCTGTGTTCAGAGATTACTGATTAAGTGGCCCTATTTTCCACGTCTATGTAATCAGTGCCCTTTAATTACCAAGCCCTTTCTGTTTGTATATTGGGTATTGCATTGACATTTACTTCCTCATTGAAACCTTGTGTCATTTCATTCTTTCGCTTAATTGTGAACTGATATCCAATATGGAAAACTATTTACTTATTTATGAATACTTTATATTGCATTATTCTCTTGCCTTTTTTATTTTTATTTCTGTTAGTAATTCCATGATCACTTTGTATATTACTTTACAGTTTGCGAAAATAATTGTCACTCTTTATGCGTTTTTGTCTGAAACTCTAGGCGTATCTACTATTATATCTATTACTTTGACTATCACTTTGCCTATTTCAAGATGGCCGCTGTGCCGATACTTCACCATACGCTGGATTACGCGCGACTCCTCCCACAATCGAAATCACATGATCTCCCATGCGGTCACGCGACCACTTACTGGTTGCCATATCTTTCGGTAAAGCGTCCCTTCCTCCAGCGTTCACCTCTTTTGCCTGCATGTTCCACTGGCACTACACCAGGTAAGCGTCCATTCTGGACTCCCGGTTTTTTCAACAACAGTACCTTGTTGCCAGATTGCAACCCCCTTGGCCCTCAATATTGTTTTTTAATTATATTTATTAGGCTCATCGCTAAACATCCAAATTGCATAGAGTTTATCCGACCCTGAAATAGGTAAGCGCGCACGCGTTCTCTCTCTCCCCCCCGACACCCCCCCCGCCCCCCGTTTTCCCGCCACGCTTGTAAATTTACCGATTGTTCCCATCCAGGCTCGCAATCCCTTTTATTTAACCCTTGATGCGCAGGACTCATCCGCCTTGTCTTCCCATTGTGGATAACGGAGCCTCCACTTTCTAACCCGGGTAAGCCACCTTGACATGAAGGTCACAAGCATTTCCTTCCATCCCTACCCCCTCCTTATCTCATCTCATCCCAGTTCCTAATGCTATTCTTCTCTGTCCCTCAGGTCCATTATGTCCCCTCTCCTCCCCATTCTGGACGTGCCAGCTTTCCATCCTTAAGCGCTTCTGCAGGTACTCCACATAAGCCAGATGCGCACCGCCTGCATGTTGTTAATACCTCATTTTACATCTATTAGATGTATACGTTTATATACAATGTGATCAGGTGACAGCACCTGTTGATAACTCATTCCTCCACATTAGACACGTCGTCTTAAGGGCAAAAGTTTTTTATAGTCGGGTTTTACAACTTTGCATGCTGCATCGTGATCTCTCACTACTTCTGCATCACTATCATTGTTCGGTCTTTAGGTCTTTTCACGCGTAAAATAGATCCTTTCGACATCTTATTGAGTTTATTGGTAACTAAATGTAAACTTTACCCATGACTTATTATTCCTTTATTTTTCTCTCTCTCTTTCTCTCTCTATATCTAATGTTTCGTTAATATGATAATTTACAGGCATATGCTCTCAGGCACTTTAATCCACAGTCCTGAAGATGATCCAATATCTCACTGATAAGGATCGAAACGTCGTCGACACAGTTGTCAACCTTATACACTGAATGTTAATTTGTAATATGTGTAAAGGTGACCTTTTATGATTGTTGTTTCATTATCCGTGCAAATTCATTGAAACACATGTAAACTGCCTGAGCTTTTCTATGTTGTTTGTGTGTTTTGATCTGTGAGACTCTGGATACAGGCTTGTATCCCACTGTTATTTCTCTCACATTTCTTCAATTTTATTCAAACTACTGTGTATATTAAACTTGCCTCTGTCCGGCTGGACATGCGCTCAAATATAGTACTGATTGAGACTATATTCATTGTTTAATGAGATTTCCTTACTCAGGGACCACTGTCCTTTGTACTAATCTAGCTCCCAAGGTCCCTGACCTATTCTTTTTGGGTTCCCTTGTTTGTTATACATACTTAGCGCAATCGCTTGATTGCAAGGGTCTTTCCTTATTCCCCTTGTTTACAAGTGGGTTACTTCCTTGTCTCCCTTACTCCTACAGATCTTCACTGTCACAGACCTTCACCCTTTCTTCCTTTTTTTCATTGACACAGCTGTCTCTAAGTCATTAGGGTAATGTCAGATCACGCACCACTCTATACAGATGACTATATTAGAAAGATCTTAGAAGGACCCTCACTTTTCAGTGACATAGCGAATGCACCATCTGAAATTAACACCTCACTCCCTGAACAATTGGAGAAAATTAAAAAGAAAACTGTTAGATTGCAACTTATGATCCGCATGTTGACGGAATATTTAAAGGCAGAAATTATTCCCACTGGCCTACAAGTCAGGAATATACCGGGGATCTTTACGGACATCCCCAAGTATATTACAAACTTTAGTTATATCGGCACCACTTGCTCGAGACATTGGATGGTGCTCGGTATTGATATAGCAACCGAAGAGCTTAAAAAACTATTAGATGAAGTAACTGAGGTTGAAAAACAAATCAAAGAAAATAGCTCCATTGCCGATGGCAAGAAATTGTTAGACCAAGTACAGAAAACAGTTGATGAGTTTTTTAGACTAGAACAGAATAAAAAATCAGTTAAAGTTAAAAAGGACATTAAATCCTATACAACAGAGAGAGCTTACCCTTACCTGACCAAAGACTTCTACCTCAACAGATCATATAATAATCCACGCAACACCAGACCGTGGGGTAGATTCAATCGTAGGAATAACTTGGTAGGTTTCTCAGATACTTCAGCCGATTCATCGGACAATTCTGACCCAGGAGACGGTCCTAGCACATCCAATAGAGCAACAAACAACTCTTTTTTAGGACGAGGCCAGCAAGAACCACAAAAGAAAGGCGGCCTAAAACGCACTCATTGGCAGAACCCTCCAGGGGAACGAAACACACGACGAAACCATTATCAATGGTAACTACCCCTCACTCCTACTCCAACCAGATAATGGTTCCTCTCACTTCAACTTTGACTGGGGACACTACCACATTTGATACACTTCCTAATTTGATGCTCCCTATTTTTAATCTAACTAAGCACCAACTGAATGTTTCTGAATTATCTATATTGAACAAAGGACTATCATTTGTTCCCACTACCCATACAAATTTTCTTGACCTCCAAACTGAGGTTTTAAGATTTTTTCGGAAAATAAGGCTACACAGCTATTTTTTGCTTAATCCTATGCCACTCAAAATATCTAACACTCCCCTTAGACCACCTTCCACTTTTTCCCCATCCTCGAATATGGTCCCCTCAGAAATTTCTACATTTGAAAAATTGGTACTTAACGATCTCTCAGAGATGGAGAAGGGTCGTCACTTTGTCCCATATAATATCTCTAGGGCAGAGAAATCTGCATTGAGCACGCTTAAATTGAACGATGACATCGTTATAAAGCCTGCAGACAAAGGTGGCGGTATAGTGCTACAAGAGCTAGCTAGCTATAAGAATGAGATAACTAAGCAACTACAGAATACTGATCATTATTGTAAATTGCCCACAAATCCCACTCTTGAACTTCAGAAACTTATTTTGCAGGTAACTACTGATGGCCTTGAGCAAGGTTTCTTGACCAAGTTGGAACATCAATTTCTCAATATCAAATCCCCACGCATACCTGTTATTTACACTCTTCCGAAGATACATAAAAACCAAGAAAACCCTCCGGGACGTCCCATTGTGTCAGGATGTGGTTCCATTTTGGAACCCCTTGGTCTTTATGTTGATTTCTTTATAAAAGAATTTGTTCCCATTACTACCTGCTATGTCAGAGATAGTATGCAGATGATATCCTTGGTTGAGAACCACCCCTTCAATCCACAAATTGACACTCTATGTACTTTGGACGTTGAGTCATTGTACACTAATATACCTCAAGTTGACTCTCTACATGTGATAGAAAATACCCTTGATAAACGCCCCAGACCACATGCAGTTCCCACAACTTTTATATTACAATTGTTGGAAATCTGCCTTACTAGGAATTTTTTCTTGTTCGATGGCCAATTCTATCAACAAACCAAGGGTACATCCATGGGGGCAGTTTTTGCCCCTAATTTGGCTATACTTTACATGGATGCCCTTGAAACTAACTATATACTTGCATTGGGGAACCCTTTCCATAACGCTATTGAAATATGGAAGCGTTATATTGACGATATTTTTATGATCTGGCACAATAACCAGGACATGTTGACCCAGTTCCTCCACTGGCTCAATAATAATTGTGGAGGTCTCAAATTCACTTTATCCCACAGTAAGACATCTATTCCTTTCCTAGATTTAAATATTGTACATAAGGAGGGCCGACTTATCACCAGCTTATTCAGAAAACCTACTGAACGAAACACTTTACTCAAATATGACAGTAATCATCCAAGAGCACTCAGAGACTCACTTCCGTATTCTCAGTTTCTTAGAATCAGACGCAATTGCACGTTGAAAGAAGACTATTTCACAGAAGCCAAAGTGCTCAGTTGCAAACTTACAGTCAGGGGCTATCCTAAAAGACTTGTACGTAATGCTCTGAAAAGAGCTTGGTATTGTCCCAGAGAGTGTCTGTTGGAACCAAAATCCAAACAACAAATGGAACGCATTGTATGTGTCACTACCTTTTCTCCATCCTCACACAAATTACGCAAGAGTATACTAAAGCACTGGAACGTAATCAATGCAGGAATACTGAATTTAGATAAACCCCTTTTTGCATTTAAGAAGAGTAAAAACATTAAGGACCATTTGGTTAGGGCAGCACTTCCATGCCCACACGTTCCCAACACTCTTGATGATCACTGGGGACTTCCACGCCTTATAGGACATGCTAAATGTGGCAACTGCACTGTGTGCAGATTTACCTCTGATTGTAAAGAATTTGTATTTGGCACCATTAAATCCACTCATAAAGAATTCTCCAATTGCAATACGAACAATGTTATTTACGCTATTTTGTGCCCATGCAATAAGATCTATATTGGTCAAACGACTCAAAAGATACGTATTAGGATCTGCCAACATCGGAGCAGACTTCGCTGCAAGACACCTAATGCCCCATTGGTGGAACATTTTGAAACTCTGGGACACACTGAGGACGACATCCGTTGGACAGTTGTGAGTGTGGTGAGGATACCCCCAAGAGGAGCTGATCTTACACAACTACTTAATAGAGAAGAACTAAAATGGATTTTACGTACTGGCAGTATCCATACGGGACTCAACCGATTGGAGGACTGGACAACATTGCTGTAGGTTGCTTAGCACTGCTACTGCAAAAACAATTGCCCAAGCTATGCATTAATTTGATTGTCCTAACTGCACTCTATTTCTCTATACAACTCTCAGTCCACTATTATGTCTGTGTTCAGAGATTACTGATTAAGTGGCCCTATTTTCCACGTCTATGTAATCAGTGCCCTTTAATTACCAAGCCCTTTCTGTTTGTATATTGGGTATTGCATTGACATTTACTTCCTCATTGAAACCTTGTGTCATTTCATTCTTTCGCTTAATTGTGAACTGATATCCAATATGGAAAACTATTTACTTATTTATGAATACTTTATATTGCATTATTCTCTTGCCTTTTTTATTTTTATTTCTGTTAGTAATTCCATGATCACTTTGTATATTACTTTACAGTTTGCGAAAATAATTGTCACTCTTTATGCGTTTTTGTCTGAAACTCTAGGCGTATCTACTATTATATCTATTACTTTGACTATCACTTTGCCTATTTCAAGATGGCCGCTGTGCCGATACTTCACCATACGCTGGATTACGCGCGACTCCTCCCACAATCGAAATCACATGATCTCCCATGCGGTCACGCGACCACTTACTGGTTGCCATATCTTTCGGTAAAGCGTCCCTTCCTCCAGCGTTCACCTCTTTTGCCTGCATGTTCCACTGGCACTACACCAGGTAAGCGTCCATTCTGGACTCCCGGTTTTTTCAACAACAGTACCTTGTTGCCAGATTGCAACCCCCTTGGCCCTCAATATTGTTTTTTAATTATATTTATTAGGCTCATCGCTAAACATCCAAATTGCATAGAGTTTATCCGACCCTGAAATAGGTAAGCGCGCACGCGTTCTCTCTCTCCCCCCGACACCCCCCCGCCCCCCGTTTTCCCGCCACGCTTGTAAATTTACCGATTGTTCCCATCCAGGCTCGCAATCCCTTTTATTTAACCCTTGATGCGCAGGACTCATCCGCCTTGTCTTCCCATTGTGGATAACGGAGCCTCCACTTTCTAACCCGGGTAAGCCACCTTGACATGAAGGTCACAAGCATTTCCTTCCATCCCTACCCCCTCCTTATCTCATCTCATCCCAGTTCCTAATGCTATTCTTCTCTGTCCCTCAGGTCCATTATGTCCCCTCTCCTCCCCATTCTGGACGTGCCAGCTTTCCATCCTTAAGCGCTTCTGCAGGTACTCCACATAAGCCAGATGCGCACCGCCTGCATGTTGTTAATACCTCATTTTACATCTATTAGATGTATACGTTTATATACAATGTGATCAGGTGACAGCACCTGTTGATAACTCATTCCTCCACATTAGACACGTCGTCTTAAGGGCAAAAGTTTTTTATAGTCGGGTTTTACAACTTTGCATGCTGCATCGTAATCTCTCACTACTTCTGCATCACTATCATTGTTCGGTCTTTAGGTCTTTTCACGCGTAAAATAGATCCTTTCGACATCTTATTGAGTTTATTGGTAACTAAATGTAAACTTTACCCATGACTTATTATTCCTTTATTTTTCTCTCTCTCTTTCTCTCTCTATATCTAATGTTTCGTTAATATGATAATTTACAGGCATATGCTCTCAGGCACTTTAATCCACAGTCCTGAAGATGATCCAATATCTCACTGATAAGGATCGAAACGTCGTCGACACAGTTGTCAACCTTATACACTGAATGTTAATTTGTAATATGTGTAAAGGTGACCTTTTATGATTGTTGTTTCATTATCCGTGCAAATTCATTGAAACACATGTAAACTGCCTGAGCTTTTCTATGTTGTTTGTGTGTTTTGATCTGTGAGACTCTGGATACAGGCTTGTATCCCACTGTTATTTCTCTCACATTTCTTCAATTTTATTCAAACTACTGTGTATATTAAACTTGCCTCTGTCCGGCTGGACATGCGCTCAAATATAGTACTGATTGAGACTATATTCATTGTTTAATGAGATTTCCTTACTCAGGGACCACTGTCCTTTGTACTAATCTAGCTCCCAAGGTCCCTGACCTATTCTTTTTGGGTTCCCTTGTTTGTTATACACACAGAACCGAGGTAAGAAGCGCAACTTATAACAATTTAATATCATTATTAAGGAACCTCCCTCTCTTCTCTTCCACAATAGTTTGATGCACTTAAATTATGCGAGAGGAAGGTGGTGCTGTCCAGATAGGCATAAGGGTCGTAAATGCTCTATCAGAGTTTATGGATGAAACCCAGCCTCTGCTTGCATGCTAATCAGTGGATCACAGAGCATCATTCTGTGCTACAGTGAGCACTTGGATTAATCTCTCAACCAGCCCCTCTCCCTCAAATCCCGAAGCCTATCAGAAATAGATGAGGACATGCCATGAAGGAATAAGAAGGGCAACAAGAGAATCTTCAGACGGAAACAACTTATTTCCAAAATTGAAGCTTGAGTCCATAGAAGGTCTTTGAACAGGCACTCATTGTACCACCTCGACCTGTCGATATTGGTCTTCCACCAGCATCCACAAGAAGGAGAAAAAGGGAAAGGAAGTAGAAAACAAAAGCCTAGGTCTAAACCCCACAAGCTAGAGGCAAGCGCAAGTCTTGTTTCTTGTTGCCCTCACACATCCCGAGGGATGTCATGCTTCATCATCGGGCGTTGCTCCTCGTCGGGCCAGCGCTGCAATGCCCAACGGGTCCCCCGAAGGGTCGCTTTAGCGGAGATCTTTTATTGGTACTGCCATATGATGAGTGAGGGTGTGAGATAAAGGGTTCTAAGAGAAGGGTGATTGGGTGAATGAATGATAAAACTAGCTAAGGGATACCAGGGTGAGTTGAGTTTAATATATAGGTTCCCTTGCCAGGTTAAAACCCCGTAGGTCGTGTGTTACTGATGGGGCGTAATGTGCCTTAGTAACTTTAGGTCGACATGTTTTGCGCCGTCTAGGTGGTCAGAACGATCCCTGGCGCTTCTTCAGGACCAATAACGTGAGTCAAAAGTGAGTAGAAGTGAGTGGGTCTAGAACCCTAATAAGGAGGAGCGATCCAACCTTGTGTGCAACTACAAGGTGGCTACAGCTCTATTGAATGGCCGCTCCTGTTGTAACCTAATCTAAGTTTGTTGGTTGCTCCATAGGCTAGCACGTGTAGTCACTCGCACCGTAACAGGGGTTTTCCGCTGGGTGCATTGCCTGCCAGCACCTACCCCTTACACGTCTGCCTGCATATTGGAGACCCAGGTCTGGAACAGTTACCCTTTGTTTGAATTGAGATTAACACAGGGAGCACAGGTACTGGACCATAACGAGCTCCTAGTCCCCCCCTCTTGTTCTTGGTACATATCTTCCACCAGCATCGTCAAGCCCCTTTAAGATTCAAAGACAGAAAGAGTGGATTCTTCAGGCACCAAATACACTTGCCAAGCCACAGACACCTCCCGCATAACATCCGGGGCACCTGCACCAGACTTCTTGCAAGACCATGACAAACATCTAGGAAGGTAGAAGCCACCTTAAAAGCCAATGCCAATCCCCCCCCTCCTCCTCTGCCCCAAAAGTGGAACCTTAGACAAAGAACACCCTTCTTTAGAGAACATACCAGATCCTCGACAGAGGCCCACCGCATCACAAGTTCCCATGAAATGAAGACAAACAAAACAAGCATACAAAGTTGAAAAAGGAGACTGGAAGATACACTGTGAAATTGTTGTAGCCATATTGGAATGAGTTAAAAATAAGTTTCACTTAAGGTCGATTCTCGCATGGTCACATTATAGTATTTCGTGCCATGTTAACATAAAATCAGATTTTTTAAAATAATCGAATGAGCTTTGCAGAATAATTCACTTCATGCTTTGAAGATTCTGTAATTAAACATAAAATCGTTCACTACGTGTTAGGAATGTGGCACATTGAAAATTCTGTCGTTTCTTGAAAGATTTCTAAGAATGCTTTTTGTAAAAAAATATATATTTTGCTTACATTACTTCAGTCTCCCTGAAGGTAAATGAAATACTGTAGTTTCGTTTGAGAGCGAGGTTCAACTCATTTACAGATTTCACAGAAAAAGTTGATGGTTTGGTCTAGTTTTATTCGCATTTTTTTCTTCAAGGGTTAGATTTGAACTTTATAAGTTATTGAATGCCAGAATAGAGTAGTGCAATTCATACTAAGCGCCTGTGGTGGTGTTAGAATTAGGATAAAAGATCAAAGGCCACCATGTTGTATTTTTGTTTATTTAAATCATACCCGAACAATGTCATTGTTATGATGGGGACACAAAATGAGTGCAAAAGTATTCTTTGTAACAAGATGTATCCCCTCCGCCCCCACACCCCTCCCCTCCCCACTCCCCCCTCCAGCTCATGTTCACTTCCCTCGACCCCTTGCAAGGGTTTTCTCCACCAGAATGAAGGCGTGACAAAACAGCCAGTATGCAAATTTTCAATTCATAACGCCACCTTTTTTAGTCTCACTGACTTACACAATACTTCAGAACACTGCCCTGTAATAATTTCAGGGTAACCATCAAGGCACTAAATTTGCTGGCGACAAACATCTCGCAAACCAGTTCAGCGATCACAGACGCGCCTCGCGCTGTCTGCGACTATTTGACAGCGCGAGACGCTTCTTAAAATAGAGCAACGGTCGCTGAGCTCTGGTTCAAGCCCTCGTAAACTTTATTTTTTCAATGCGATACGTTTGTTCCAAAACAAGCAGGGCCCTCTGCCTGTAGCTGCCGCTGCACACAGGCCCCGTTGTGCCAGCCGCGGTGAATCACTCTTCCTGCAGGCTGCTGAAACAGGCCCCTCTCCTGGGGCTGGCGGGCGGCCAGGGCGGGCTGCAGCTGGGCCCTTGCTGTCTGTTATTCAGGCCTGGGGGGCAGCATGGGTTGGCAGGGTTTGTCCGCGTGCGCTCACGAGCGCGCCCTATTATGGATGTTGCCTATACCCAATTTCCCCTCGTTCCACGCCTGTACCCACCCTGACCCCATCTTCTGCCTCTGGCTGTGGAGCTCTTCTCCCTGTTTCTACCTCGTCTCCCCCAAGCAGTGGCCGCACCTGGTACCCCCTCCAACCTCACACCCTTTTCCCTTCATGTCTAATGAACTGTGTTTCCGTCACTGCTCTCTCTCCCTGCCAGTGTCACCTTTCTCTCCCATTACCCTCTGTCTCTGACCCTTCCCCAATGGCTGTCTCTTCTTCTCTCCCTGGGACCCTGTCACCTCTGCAAGCGTCTCCTTTCTTCGTCCCCTCCCGTCCTTTGTTGACATTGTCACTCCCTGCTCTCCTCACGCGCCCTCTCTCCTGAAGTGTCAGTAATCGCAGCCGTTTCTCCCTCCCTTCACGTCTCTCCCTCCTTCCCTCGCTCTGTCTGTAACAGCGTCACTGCTTCTCCCGCTCCTGTCCGTGGGCGGCTCCTCCCACTCTCGCTGTCTGTCTGACACCCTCTATCCCATCCTGCCATCTCTCACCCCCTCTCCCATCCTGCCGTCTCTCTCATCCCCCTACCATCCCTCTCATCCCCTCTCCCATCCTGCCGTCTCTCTCATCCCCTCTCCCATCCTGCCGTCCCTCTCACCCTCTCTCCCATCCTGCCGTCCCTCTCATCCCCTCTCCCATCCTGCCGTCCCTCTCATCCCCTCTCCCATCCTGCCGTCCCTCTCATCCCCTCTCCCATCCTGCCATCTCTCTCACCCTCTCTCCCAGCTCGTCTGCCAGGCTCCCTCTGACAGCCTCCCCGCCTTCACTGCCCTCTTCTCTTTCTCTCTACCCTCTGTTTCCCCCCCCTCCGCTAGCCCGTCTGTCCTTCCACCCTTCCTTTAACAGTCTGCTTTTCTTCTCCTCCACTCCTCTCTTCCCCTCTTTTTCGCTGTCCTCCTCTGTGCCCTCCCTTTAGCCTGTCTGTCCTCGTTCTCTCGCGGCTCCTGCTGTGCACCATCTATGCCTCTCTATCCCATCCACCCCTCTCCTCTTCCTCTTCTCTCATTGTCTCTCCCTCCCCATCCTCTCTGCTACCACTTTCTCCCTCTTTCTATCACATCAACTATATACTGTTCTCTCTCTCTCTCTCTCTCTCTCTCTATCTATCTTATCTAACCCTTTTGTCTCTCTTGTTACTTATTTTCTCTTTCTCAAATTCTCCCTCTCTTTCTGTCTGGCTCTAACATCCCATCTATTATCCCTCGCGCCTGCTCTCCATGTCACAGTGGGAGAGTACTGTTCTCTCTCTCCTCTCCCATCTACTAGCCCTCTCTCTCTGACACCTAGAGACTGCTACTCTTTCTTTCTCCCTCTCTCATTCCCTCTGTGTGTTTCCCCTCTGCGTCCCTCTTTCTCCTCAGGGCCTTTCTCTCCCTCAGTCTTCCCCAGCTATGCCTCCTTAACTCTGTCCTTGAATAGGATGGTGGTGGGTAAGGTTAGGGCCACTGGAATTATGCGTTTCTGCTGCCCTGACGATTTTCGCATAATTATGTATTTGCCGCATTTGCCACATAATCCATCATCTGCTGCATAATCTGCAGATTGTAACAAAAACACATTTTCATGTTTTAAAAAAATGGTGTTCCTAGCTCAAAGGGATGGAAAGTTACAAAAACTATAGCGGCTAGAGGACGCTTTTCACTAGGTTTGACTGGTCATCTTTAAGTTACTTATTGCTGTATTTGGGTGTTAAATTGTAACTAATAAAGTGCACTCTATTCCCAGACACTATTATTACCAGGTGTAAAAATGACAAAACAATGAAGTGATACTAATGGATGTAGGGTTTTTAAAGAGGAAGCTTGGCGCTCTAGCTAATATGCGTTGTGTGTGTGGTGTTGCGAGTAAGGACGGTGCCACCAGGTCGGGGGAAATACCCTGTAACCCCCGTAAATGTGTGAGTCGTGGAACTCACACCAGAAATGTGAACAGAATCCTGGGCACACGTTAAGGGGATGTCTATATTAGTAGAAATGTCTCGTATGATCTCAAGTTCTTAGTGGTCAACACCAGAGTAATCTTTCAAAAGTATTTATTTGAGCAACCACATAAAGAAAACAACCAGCCGACACGTGTTTCGTCACACTAGGGAGGTATCCTGTGACTCTTCAGGACTCAGCGGGAACTCTGAGTATAGAGTATCCGGAAAGCCAACGGACCCAGTGTCGGATTTCCCGCTTTGCTCGAAACAGAGTTGGCCGTTTCACCCGCCTTCAACACGCCCATTGACACTGGACATCCTCACACATGTTTTCATACGGTACACTCACCTGTCCAACAGCATACCCGCCATTCACTTTCATCTATTGTGGCATCAGTCGTCTTGCAAGCCGGGCTTGAAGTTACCCTGTCGAGTCCACTCTCTCCAGCAATCCTCTCATCAGTCTCCCAGGCTCTATACTCAGAGTTCCCGCTGAGCCCTGAAGAGTCACGATCATACGAGACATTTCTACTAATATAGACATCCCCTTAACGTGTGCCCAGGATTCTGTTCACAATGAAGTGATACTATCATAAAATGTGGCACATTATGCCGCATAATTTGCCTTTTCTTGCTGCATAATTTGTGCAATCCTGCCACATAATTTGATCCTCTTCCGCTGCATAATTCCAGTGGCCCTGGGTAAGGTGTAAAGCCAATGGTAGGCACAGTAGGCTTCATGGGTTCACCGGAAAAGTCATGCCAGATTTCATAGGCTTGATCTGTTCATCATGAAACATTATGACAAAGCCAGCAGGCCTTTCCTATCTGATGTGAAAAGCAAGGGTTAAAGATAATAGGGTTTTAAGGATGGATTGTGCTAAAGGCTGTAGGCAGGTATTTTGTTACACGGAATCTCACAGATTGCCGTGGTAGACAAGGGTTTTGCTATATGCTATCTATCCGAACAAACCCGTTAGGATATGCCTGATGGTTGTCTTGTGGAAAGAAGACAATGATAAAGGCTATAGGCCTGATTCTTTACTATGAAAAGTTACGATAAAGGCAATAGGCCTCACATATTGATTCTGAAATGTATATGTTAAAGTAAATAGGCATTTAGGGTGGCTAGTTAGTTCCTAAAATGAAAGTTTACAGACAGGTTTTTTGTTACATTGAATCTCACAGGTCGTTTTAAAAAAAAAAAGTTTTATGCAGCGTGAACTCGACCCAAAGGTATTGGAGCACTTTACATGAGCACCAGTTACGTTACAGAAGGACACATTCATTTTTGGTAGGCACGGGGAGATTAAGGGATTTGCCCAGAATCAAAGGATGTTGAACAGGCGCCGAGACTCGAACCTGGTTCCCCAGCTCCAAAGTCGGCAGCTCTGGCCATTACGCCACATCCTCTTAGTTTGCCTTAGTAGACAAGGATTTCGCTGTTTGGTTACAACCTGTGACAAACCATGGGTATAGAAGATTTGCATTGTGAGAACCCTTGTTAAGCCCTGTTAGGACACATAGGGGCCGATTCCGATTCGGGCCGGAAATCTCTCCGACCGAGCCGGACCCGGAGAGATTACCGACCGAATCGGACCCTAGCAGCCCGACCGAACGAGTACGATGCTTACGTATGCCATCGGACTCGAATCGGTCGGACTCCCATTGAAGTCAATGGGAGCCTGTCGTACAACTCGTACGCGGGCTCCCATTGACTCAATGGGTGCGAGGCGAACAAGGGCGCCCCCTACAGCGCGTACGCGTCGAAGCGACTCGCGCCGTACATGCACAGGTAGGGGGGACCCATGGGTCCCCCCTGTGTGCGACTCGCGCGGCTACGCGTACAGGGGGGTCCGACACGGACCCCCAAAGTACGGCTCCGACTGCTTTTTGGAGCCGGACGGCGCGAGTCGGTCGGACTGTTCGCGGCGCGCATCGTACTTGCCCGGCCGGTGAACGTCTCCATTGCGCGGTGCGAGGCGCATCCGAGCGAGTCGGTCGGTGCGGTTGGGACGGGCGTACGAGTCGGTCGGGAGTCGCACGCGCTCGCATCGTACTCGCTCGCCCGGACGCACTTACGAATCGGTCGGGAAAGAGGGCTCCGAATCGGATCCGGTTAAGCCGAATCCGATTCGGTGCCCTACCGGCCGAGATCGGAATCGGCCCCATAGTATTTTGCATTGCCAACTGTAATTTTGTATACATGTGCAATGTTGTTACTGTATATCTGGTGGCTGCCTTGTGGGAATGCGTATGCACAGTAGAGTAGGCCTGAGTTGGTTTTGGTGAGTGAAAAGCCAATTATAACAGCTATAGGATTGCGTGGTGCGCAAGGAAATGTTATGTCAAATGCAATTGGTCTGGTCTGCTTATTATGAAAAGTTATGACTAAGGCAGTAGACCTGGCTTATTCATTGTAAAAAACATACGTTAAAGTCAATAGGCCACCAACAGTGGATAGTTATCACAGTATGTTACAGGCCAGAGAAAGGTATGTGGTTACATGTAATTTCACAGATTACCATAGTAGGCAAGGGTTATTGTGTTGGTCACTCACAATGACAAACCCTCGGAGTAGAACTGCACTGTGATGATTCTTGTCAGGCTCTATTGAAGGGCTGTATATTGTTTTGAAGGCTGTAATTTTGTATGTTTGTAATTTTATACATGTATGCCTGATGGTTGTCGGTTTATGCTCCCTTCAGTAGGTGTGAACTGTATATAGTGTCAAGCCATTGTTAAAGACCAGAGGTCTCATATGTTCACTGGGAAACGTTATGTCAGATGCCTTAGGTATGATCTGTTTATAATGAAAAATTATGACAAAGCAAGTAGGCTTTGCGTATATATTGTGAAAAGCATGTGTTAAAGGAAATAGGCTTTTAAGTGTGGATTGTTCTTACACTGTACAAAAGCCTATAGGCAGATGTTTTACAATAGTATGCAAGGGTTTTGGTCCTGGTTACTCCCTCTGACAAACCGTAGGTATAGAAGATTTTCACTGTCAGAATCCTTGTTAGGTCCTCTTAGGAGAGATAGTAGTTTGCTTTGCTAACTGTAATTTTATAACTATATGCCTGGTGGTTGCCTTGTTGAAAAGCTTGATCTCAGTACGGGAGGCTGCAGTTGGTTATGGTGACAAGCCAATGAAAACAGCTAGAGGCCTGATTGGTTAAGTAGAAAATAATGTTTCCGATGACATAGGTCTGATCTGTTTAGTATGAAAATCTATGATAAACACAGTAGGCTCTACATATTGATTTTGAAAAGCATATATTAAGGGCAATGGGCATTTAAGAGTGGATTGGTATTTCTCTCTATTAAAGCCTAGAGATAGGTATTTTGCTATATAAAATGTTACAGATTACCTTTATAGGGAAGGAATTTGTTGTTGGTAAAAGCCTTTGACAAACTCTGAGTAGAAGATTTGTGCTGTACTAATTCTCGCTAGAATCTCTTCTTAGCTGTCTGCCAGGATCTTGTAATGAAGAAAAAAATTACATACATCGATATAAACAAATATATAACCATATAGATACTGTAAGAAATTCCATTATTATTATTATTATTTGATACACACCTCAAGGAATAATCACAACCCTTGACAGGGTGAAACTAAATTAACCTGAGCTCAACCCCCTGGTAGCTAAGGCACAGAGTAGATAAGCTTAACTTTGGGTAAAGTGTAAAGTATTTATGCCTTACTTAAACTTTAATAAAGACAAATTGCAAAATAATAAAAATCCTAAACCGAATTAGAAAAATAGAGTAAAATGTAATGAACAAAATTACAAAATCCAATAGGAGAACTGGAGATATGAATTTTTAAAGTTTTAAGTAGCAATAGTTCCAAGAAGGACAAAGTGCCAATGATTACCAACGGTTGTGGTAGAACAGGACTTAGGCTCAATTTGACGCTGACCAAGATGGAGTGTGGGTTGGATACACCAACCAAGTTTGTTTTGGTCAAAGATTTTACCTTCTGCCTTTAGTCCCTTAAGTCTCAATTCATCACAGCAGAACACTTCTAAAGCCCCACAGGACTATAAAGGAGGCACTTAGAGACTCAAAGTGTGCTAGGCACAGGCCAACAACAGGGTCCAGCCCAGGTCCAGTTGTCACTGGTCAGTTGGACAGTTGCAAGAAGGCTTCTAGAAGCTTGTTGTATTCCTATAGCTTTAACAGGGGTTCAGCCTTGTGGCTCTTGGAATCCACTTCATTGCCTTGGGTACAAAAGTGAGCAGATCCAGTCCCTCATGGCTCCTATCAGGTAACAGACAGCAGGTCCAGTTCGCTTCTGTTCTTTCGCAGGGCCAGGAAGTGCTTTGAAGTAGATGCCTGGAGATGCCACATGTATGCCTGGAAGAAACTAGTGGGCGGGAATGACTCCTGGGCACGCCCTAATGGCTTAAACATTCCTGAGGCCATCCTTACCCACTTTGGTCATTTTGAAGTCGGCAAAAGTCTTCCTCCACACTCAACTTGGGCTCTTAGGGCTAGGGGTATGCGTTGGGAGTGTACTATGGTAATCTAAGAGTCGTGCCATATCTAAAACCAAAATCCAGTTTGAAGCAGCCACGGTACCCCCAATAAACCCAGAGACAGAAGTTTGGTAGGGCAACAAATGGTTCAACACCAATCAGACAGTGGATACACAAGAATTGTCTTGCCAACCTGTTCCTGTCCTTTCAAGTGAGCCCCATGTATGATTTGAAAACTAGCAGACCAGTCAATTAGGAGTTAACATTCAAGCAGGATTTGACACTGTAATGTCAAAAAGGATGCTCACAACTCCCACCATGCCTATTCTGTGAGTTTCAGAGATATCATCTCTACCTATTCAGTTCAGCCTATTGGTTGTTCCCGGGAGGCATTTCACACCTTTTTCACACCTATTCAAATGATAATCTCTGGATGAGAGAAGTTTGAGAGCAAATGTAAATCTAGCCTCTAGGAAGTTAGGGCTGAGAAAAGGTAACTTTCTAAAAGTTAGTTTTCCTTCATATTTGTTAAAAATCTGACTTCCCCATTGAATGGAAGTTTTAATCACTATTAAAATATGTGTTTAATTATTTTCTTAGCTAGTCCCATTCCTGAGGTACAGTATTAGGATTTTTAATCTGTACTCTGGTTTTGTACATAAGACAGTTAGGTCTTTCACAGTGGAAAAATAGCTTTTGGATGCTAGTCACTGTAAGGACATGTTATCATAAATTTCTACAAGTCCTACTTTTCAAAACCATGCAGCCTACCTCGTGGGCTTCAACACCTGCATGGGGTGACTTTTTAATATTTAAAAGGGAGGTTTTGACCTGTCAAAAGTGTTTATTTTGACAGGTTGGATTGCAGTTTTTACACTGCTACAGTCAAGCTACACTAGTGGGCCTGAAGCCATGTTTGCTCTGCCACTATAGTAGACTGCAAAATAGGTGCTGCAGTCCACTGGTGGCATTTAACGTCCATGCCCTGGATACAACTTGTGCGTTATATACAAGAGAATTATAGGTAAGTTAAATATACCAATTAGGAATATGCCAATTTGATCAGGTTTAAAGGGGGACACCAGGCAGTTCACTACTGGCTAACATGGGTAAAGTGCACAGAGTTCTAAAACCAGAAAAACTATGATTATGGTTTCCAGAAGAAGCTAGAAATCTGGGTTGACCACAAAGAAAAGGTGTATTTCCTATAGATATAGAGAAGGCCTTTGGGTCAGCTGTCTACTGAGATTGGTCTGTCATTTGCACTCTGCTTCCATCCATGACAGTGTACTACATGGGATAAGGGTTTAGTCCACATCCTTCACACACTCTCTTGTCCTGTGAATGACTGGATTTTCTGACCATCTGTACATCCGCCTGACAATGTGTATGCTTCAGTGTCAGGGATGGCTGGCCAGTCCTTTAGTTTTCGTTTTTCTCCCTTTATAGTTCCTCTTTCATTTCTTTCCTTCTCCTCTTTTTATTGCAATGTTTCTTAAGAGGATACCACAGCTCTCAAGGCAGTGCTAATGGGTCACTTGATTGCCGCTTATTTCATCTGCAGTGCGCCACATCTCACACGGTCAGCTCCTCTAAGACAGGCGACCATTATGGAATGTTCAAGATGGCCAACACATTGTTTCTAATTGTGGCGGCCATGCTGGAACTCTAAAAACAATCATATACTATTTACAATACTTCTACAAAAACGGACACCTGCTGCCTTGTTCAGTTAAGTTATTGCAAGCATGTGTCTGATGTGTTTAGATGGCATCATGTTTTCTTTTCTTTACATGGAATCTTTTAATTTATCATGCATATGATGTTGAATTTGTGTATGTTTTATAGCGGTTGTGTCAGAGGATGAACGTAAGAATGAGTTAGTTTGAAGATCAATAGATGTATGATTACAAAGATGAGGGACAGAGTACATGTATGGGGACTTATTGAGTGCCTAAACCCATCAATGACACAAAAGGCAATTTTGTTCATAAGCCAGACCTAAGGCATTGCCAATGCTTGTTCACCTTTGGCGCAAAGTGTGTCATGGCTAATGCTCTCACCCACATTTTTCTCATGCTCTATCTTTAACTCTTGGGGTATGTGTTCCCACTTCCTCTGCCTAACCCTGCCGTCTAGGTTAGCAGCTGCCACTTATCTCGCACTGCATTGTCTTTATTGACTGACTCCGTCCCTCCTCCATTTCCAAACAGCGCCCTCCTCAGCGCCTGAAGTAGCTGACTGCTGCTTCTCGCTACTTCCCACACCAGCCACTCCACTTCCCTCCTATTACTCTACAATCCACTCTGGCATCTGCCTTTCAGCCCCTTCCCTCCTCTTTTGTCTGTCCTTTACTTCTCTCCCCTCTCTCACCTAACAGTAAAACATAAATATGCTTTATTGTGATGACTAAGTGCACAAGTTCAGTAATTAAGCTGACAACTCCCTCAGACCATGCCTCAAAAATTCTTGACGCTAGGAAATTTTAATGTGTGGGTGGAATCCTCTGTAAATAAACAGGCAAAATAATTTATTGAGAAGCTGGACATACTGATGACAGCTGGTAACAGACGGCACCTGGGGCCCGGCTTAGAAGTGGGTAGTAAATTGGAAATCTTTACGTCATTTGTTTGAGTGGTAACCCTGAAGGAGAATCCACTGGCAGAATTGTCACCCCTCTTTCCACCCTGTAGTGGAGAAAAGTTTGCTGTTGGACTTTCCACCATTCTATCAATGTAGAGCAGGCTATGGTGAGACTGACCTTTGGTGCCAGATGAGGGACGGGCAATCTGAAGCTGCAATCCCAGGAGAATAATCAACAGTAAAATCCATCAGGCCCCCAAAACTGAGTCCCTTCTCTTTCCCATGAGTGTGTGTTGGACTTGACTTGAGTGTGTGTGTGATTTGCATGGAGACCGGGTGTGGTATGAATGGTATTCTCAGCCAGCACATACTGAGTGCAGCACAGGATGGTGGATCCTTGACAGGCAAAGGCCAATCTGGCTTCATTAAGCTAGTAGCAACCACTAGGGTCAAACACAGGGACCCCAGCAGCTTGAACACGGACTAGGGTCTCACTGACTGCCATACACATTCAGCTCAGAGTCCTGTCTGACCACAAAGGACTGACTAAAGCTGGCTAAGCCTTTTTTCCTGCTATGTCTATAGTTCTGTCTGGAGAAATGGTGATTCTTGTCCTCTGCCCACCCCCACACGTACAGTGTCTGATTTTCATGAGGCCTATGACTTTCTGTGTCCCTCATCCCCAGATGTGCTGTCAGGGGCTCTTTGGAAATCACTAGTACTCCAGTCAGTAGTCTGCACTGCCTCCCAGAATCCCCACTTCGTGACCATTGGCATCTACCCTACCTCACCATGGTGTGGGCCTGGGAAGAAAGCTTCCGAAGAAGCTCTCCATTCTCATTGACTGTGGATTTTATCTTTGAAACTGACACCCAACCTAGCTTTAGCTAAATACTGGCATCCCTGGACCAGTAGATTGTATTTCTTGTCTTGTCTGGAGAAACTCTGATGCAGCAGGATGCCTGCCCAGGAATTGGATGATGCATATTGCTGATTTCCTTCAAGGGCAGGACATGATCTAGCACTCTGGTAGAAGCCCTGCTGCTGCAACCAGTCCCCTTCCCAATGTTGAAAGAAGCGAAAACCTGACCAAGCAGACACAAGCAAAAGCTAGCAGACTGAAGCCTGTGTACATCATCTAAGTAAATGAACCACCCTTGAGCCACATGCCCAACTGTGCAGCACCAACTCAAGGACTTTGACATTGTCACTGTGATCAGAGATCGGCATAGAGCATTCCAAGATTACAAGTGCATTGAGCATCCATCATTTCCAACCTTTCCCTTACTGTTGATGAAGCGTAAATGTTAAATGACGGTTGCCACTTTAAAAAACGATTTACGATAATATTTCTTGATGAAAACATGAAAAAACATCGGAAAACGTGAGATTTCATACTGCATCGTAGAAGCAGGCCGAAGGGTTTGAAAAATGGAAATGTGAAAACATAAACAGAGAGAAACAATGGCTATTTACCTATGCATGAAATCACTTGTTTGAGAAATTAAAACCTAATTAACATAGAAAGTGTGGTGACGATAACTTCTAAAATGTGCCAAATTGAAATAATGTCTGCATAATAAAGCATCTGAAATGATTAAAATGCCTAAATCAGAAATAATCGATAGTATGTAAACCTGCAGCTTATTCTAACGTTATGTGATAAAAAACATGAACTTCAGAATGACACGTTAAATATTGTTTTGAAAATTATAAACATGCAAATGATTTTTTTAGTACTGCCTAATATTGACATATAACCTTTAAAAAGAATAACGATTGAATTAATTAAGAAAATTGAAATACTTATATTAATGTGTGTTTTGTATTAATCATAACGTGGTAATGATTCAGCGAAATTTCATGCAGGCCTCAGATGCTTTTCTCTTTTTCTTGTTCAAAAGGCAGAATCTAGCTGCTGAAGTAGTCACTTTAGACGCTGAGAGAACTTTTCATGAAGTTTCTTTTCTGTATTTTACAACAATGGACTCACTTTTGATTTAGCAACACATTCGACAGAAATGTATCAATGTTACTGCAAACTCAGAGAGAGCGCCTGGGAATGGACAGACTGTGAGCAAAGTGAAGTTTCTTACTTCTGAGGAAAGGATAATTATGATATAATTGGAACTTAATGGATTTGCAAAAGGATTACTTAATGCTTCCGGATTTTTAGTGTGGTATTGATCACTTTGTGGGTGTAAACCGTGAACTTTTGGAAGTATAATTGCCCCTTGGAGGAGGAGTCGGGGCTGGCTGTCATTTCCAATTTCCCTGCCTAGCATGCTGTCGGACTGACCTCTAATTTTCCCTTAATGTCAAACTTTTGAACAGAACTTTCCTGACTTTTCTGGAACCTGCACTTTGCCGGATGGTAAAGTTGAGCAGGAAATAACCTTTCGGCTGAAGGGTTAACTGACTCCTTTCTGCGGCACGCTGTGTTTCAGTACTGACTTATTCAGATCTCTATCAAAGACGGACAATATCTCAATCATATTTGGTTTGTATGATCTAAACGCTGATTCTCGATTTTTCTCATGTATTTCTCTCTTTATGGGCAACCAGCAAATGTTCTTATTGAATCTGTGCTATATTGTGTGGCTGTTTTAACTAATTATTTGCTATTAAATCTGATTATGAAATGCAATTTCATGTTCTGACCATTCAAACTGAGGCTTTAGATTAAGGTTTTCCATGACCAATCTTTATCATACGTGTGTCATTTCTTGGAGATAAACTTTCTTGTCTTAAGGTATGTGCATTGATGCATCTGTGTATTGGTGATGAAATAGGCATCGTATTTGGCATTTTTTTATTCCAGGTCCTCATAAGGAAGTTGCCTCACGTTCTCTAAATATCCAAGTCCCTGTTAGCTCAACAAAAAGATCCATTGAAGGACAGAGTTGAATGATTTGTTAAAGTAAGGGAAGTGATATGTTTATAGGCCCGGTGATGATGGTGAATAATTGTAGTGAGATGATAATTTGCTAAGCTTTCCGCTGCATCACTATCATTGACTTTGTGGGAGCCCATATTTCATTGTTTCCAGCCCTGGAGAGACTTTGGTTTGCCCTCTTTGCCCAAGGCCTAGAGGAGTGTTGTGTTGTCTTTGTCTTGAAGCTTTGGGTCCAGAACTATTCGGACCATCTCTACAGTCTACTGTGTTCTGGAGATAGTTGAATCCTAACTCTAAATCTTGACTTCCTAGTTCCAACTGGTGAACTGGCGGTGCCAGAGGGTACCCCTGCCAACCAAAATTCGGACTGCTGCGTGCTACTTTCAAGACATGGGACTGTGAAAGTTGGTATCACCAGGGACGTATTTTGGCTGCCAAGCCAACTCTAGTACCAGTAGTCCCACTGTATTAACTTTGAGTTTCGAAGGGCCTATAACTGGTCTCTCCTGGACTTGTTTGGTGCTCCAGACATTGACTATCCAATCCACAATAGCTCTTACAAAAATTACACCGAGGCCCTTGGCTTGGGAACCAGCCTTCGGTATCCAGAAACTATTAACATTCATCTGGATGGGATCAGTTAAGTGTCAAAGGTACTACGGGCATTATTTGAAATAAGGATCTCCTCCCAACCGCAATTTAATATTGTTAGTGAAAGACATACATAATTGAACTGCACAGGGCCCTTCACAGCCCTGCACCCGGGTGCCACTGCACCTGCTACACTATTAATAGATATGCCCCTGGGTCTAATCTCTGACCATTTCAGGTGGTAGGCATTGTGAGTGACATGATTTTTGGGTTATTTGTGCCTTTTCACAGCCACCTAGGCTCCAACCCACAGAACTGTCTTGCCTTGCAAACAGGGCAACTAAAGGTAGGTCAAGATTGATGCATAGTATAGGTTGCAGGCCCATGCAGGAGACCTCCATATTGTGAGCTGGAATGTTAGGGGTGCGTTGGACAAGGTGAAGAGGGGGGCCATCCTCCAGCAGGCCAAACGCTATCAGGCTGATGTCCTGATGCTGCAGGAGACACACCTATTGGGAACAAAGGCCCTATGCCTCCATAGATATGGGTATTTGCAGGTGTTCCACTCTGGGTTCACGAAGCGATCCCGGGGGGTCGCCATTCTTATCCATCGGAGGGTCCCATATAAACACTCCAAGACGTGGGTAGATACTCAAGGGAGGTACGTCTTCATTCAGGGTACTATCTATGAGGAACAGGTGATATTGGGTAGTGTCTATGCCCCCCACCATTGTCCTGGACGTTGGTTGAGCGCCTCACGACCCTGTGGGAAGACAGACCGGATGGGTTGGCAATTATAGGGGGGGATTGGAATGATGTGATGGATATGGCTAGGGATAGATGGAGACAGGGAGGCCAGCCCACTGTTTGTAAACCCACCAAATTATATTCCCTGGTGTCAGGGTTGGGCTGGGTGGATTCTTGGCGTAGGTTGCATAAGGGAGGAACAGGGCTACACATATTTCTCAGCAGTACACAAATCATTTTCAAGATTGGACTATATATTTGTGCCATCAGGTGCAGCGGGTAGAGTGAGGGATGCAGAAATTCTCCCGAGGGGACTATCGGATCATTCTCCAGTTGCGCTTATGATGCAACTTGGCCCCGCGAAGTCACCCTTTCGATGGTGCCACTCCCCCTGGAATTTGCAGGATGAGAAGTATAGAGAACATTTAGGGCAGGCAATCGATCAATATTTGGAGATTAACGTAGGGTCGGTGGCAGCAGCTCAACCCCTATGGGAGGCAATGAAGTCGACCATACGAGGCATTGATATCTCGTATTGCTCCGCGGCACGTCGGGCCCGAAAGGAGTCGCTCCTGAGGTCTGAGGCCCATATTATAGAACTTGAGCGGGACAGTAGGGAGGAAGGGGGTGGCCTGGCGCGCCGTCAGTTGCTGATGGCGAGACAAACGCATGCGGAGCTGTTGATGGATGAGGCTCGACTGGCATGGTTGGCGTCCCGTAGTAGGATTTACCAGTGGGGGGGACAAATCTAGCAAACTACTCCATCATCTGTGCCAGGGGGCCCTGCGCCCCCTGGTCCTTCCTGGTATCTCAGGACCTGATGGGAAGACTCTCTGGATCCCTCTTCGATTGCGGAGAGTTTTTCACATTACTACGCGGAACTATACACCCCGAAGGAATCCCTACCAGTAGATCTGGTACACCGCTTCATAGGGGACCTTCCGCCCCGGACCCTCTCTGATGAGGCTCGGGCAGAACTAGACCTTCCGCTTACGGAGGAGGAGCTGGGCTCAGCTCTAGGAGACCTTAACTCTGGGAAAGCCCCGGGCCCTAATGGGTACCCATGTGAGTTATTTAAGAGATATTCCACGAAATTGGGACCCCATCTCCTTGGGGTGGTAGAGGAGGCACGGGAACGCGGATGCCTCCCGCTGGACTGGAGGCATGCTGAGGTGGTCATGTTTCATAAACCGGGTTGACCCCCAGACCAGCACGCTTCATATCGCCCTATCTCATTACTGAATATAGAGGCTAAAATCTTGGCTAAAGCTCTGGCCAACCGCCTCCAATCCCATATCACTTCCTTGGTCCATCCAGACCAGGCCGGCTTCATGCCTCAGAGAGCGACGCGGCACAACATTCGTCGAGCACACATTGCCATTGCCACTATTCGGGGGCTGGATGTGCCAGCAGCACTCCTGTTGGCAGATATGGATCAAGCATTTGATTTCCTTAGCTGGACGTATTTATTCGCCCTTCTAGATCGCCTGAATATGGGTCCACGCTTCTTGTCCTATTTGAAATTGTTATATACGGCCCACACGGCCTAAGTCCGTATCGCAGGGTCTGCCTCCTTCACTTTCTCTATTGGACGGGGTGTCCGGCAGGGTTGCCCATTGTCACCATTTCTGTTTGCCTTAGCAATGGAGCCCTTGGCAGCTTGGGTTCAGATGGATGCGCAGGTGGCAGGTTTGAGTGGGCCCAGGGACTGGCGGACCACATCGCATTATATGCCGATGATGTCCTATTCTTCTTGACGGACATTAACAGAACAGGGCCAAGGCTGCTTCGTATCATGCAAATCTTTGGGGAATCTTCGGGTTTGTTTATGAATCCCTGTAAGTCCACTCTGTGGATTCTGGGGAAACAAATAGAACTGGGTACTTGGGCTTCGGCGGTGCAGGTTACTACAGTGGGAGTAAAGTTCCTGGGTGTCTTCCTATCAGACTTATCAAGTGTGTCCTGGGATCGTAACATTGTGCCGGTGTGGGCGCGGGTGCGCGAAGAACTGAGAGCCTGGGCTCATATGCCCCTTTCCATCCCTGGTCGATCGGTCATCTTCAAGATGGTCTCGCTCCCGCGGCTGCTCTATCAATTGCAGAATTATCCCTTCCCCATCCCCCCTTCGTGGTTTCGCCAAGTCAACTCGGCCTTGGGTCAGTTTTTGTGGGCAGGAAAGACACCCAGAGTGGCGTTGCGGACATGTTTCCAGTAGACATACTGTGGTGGGTTGGCCACCTCGGATGTCCACTCATACTGTATGGCCTCGCACCTACTGATATTAAATGACTGGTGGTATGGGGACAGGACGGACCCTGCGTATGCGGTAGAATGAAGATGCATGGGAACTACCACTCTACATACTATCTTATACTTGGCTTCTGTGCGCAATACCCTGCCGTCGGCCACCAGACTGGTATTCCAAGTGTGGAAACACGCTCTGCGGAGGATGGGGTGGTGGGGTAGATTGACGAAGGAGACTCCCCTCTGGTCTAATGGGAGATTGCCTCAATTAGCTCCTCTAGTGGGCTTCCGGGGTTGGGACAATATAGGGATTTCTACTCTAGGAGATGTGATGAGGGGCACGGTTCTGAAGTCTTTTCAGGATCTCCAGCGGGAATATCAGATGCCAAAGACCCAATTTTATAAATACCTTCAGTTTCGGCATGCCCTCCTCCCCAGTGTTACGGGACTCGAGTCCCTCCCGGATTTTAGCCCCATTGAAGCCAAACTGTTTATGGGAGACCTACAGGATCATAAAATGTATCAGTCTCTAGTAACGAATTGTCCCACCACACTAGATAAACTTAGGGAGGCGTGGGAGGAGGACCTTGGCCCATTGGATGGAGATGATTGGACGGAGGCGCTGGCCTCCCCTTGGGAGGCGGCGATCGCAATGCGGCTCCGCCTAATCCAATTTAATTACCTACTCCGGGTATATTATACTAGGGTCAGGCTGTGGAGGGCAGGCTTGGTGGCATCTCCAACTTGCCTACAATGCGGTCAGGAGGAGGGCACCTTATTTCACACGGTCTGGCAGTGTACAGCGATTGCAAAGTTCTGGCGGGGCGTTTTGGCCTGTATTGCAGAGGTGTTGGGGTGGGAGCTTCCCTTCTCGTCTAAATTAGTGCTTTTACATATCATGGAGGGTGTGGGGGGCAATATTTATAAACGCCACCTAATGCTATTGGGATTTACACTAGCTAAACTAGACATTGCACGTAAGTGGAAGGCAGAGGTCCCGCCTTCATTGTCAGCATGGAAAAATGGTCTTGATTTTAACATGGGATTGGAGGTTCCTATCTTTAAAGCAGGGGGGTGCCCGCAAAAGCATTCCAAGATCTGGAAGCGATGGGCGGACTATAGAGGCCTCTACCTGGAGCCCATTTCTTCTGGAGATGCTACGGTTTTGGGATGAGTGCGCAGGCCGGAGGTGCAAGGGACCAGTGGTTAAGCGGAAACTGTTATTGATGCAGTGGGAGTGGAGGCGATGCTGGAGATGCAGTGCAGAGACAGTGCAATGGGGGAGGTTATACTGGTTATGTATAATTGTTTTTTGTTGAAAAATGTATATTTTAAATGTCAATGCAAATTTTTTGTACTTTACAGTGTAGCAGATAGCCTCTGGGTTACAGAGCTCTGCATTGTATTTGACACTTGACGCAATAAAATATGGTTCTAAAAAAAAAGTTTGATGCATAGTAGTTCTCTGTTAAATGTTGTTGCATTGCTAGAACTTGTAAAAATAGCACACACTAAGGGGCACATGCATCAAAGGTTTTTGCGATCGCAAACGGTGCGATTCGCAAAAATCGGCCGTTTGCGATCGCAAAATTACCTTTTGCGATGCATCAAGGGTCAAGGCCCTCGCAATTTGAGAATTCGCAATTAATTGCGAATTCT
Organism: Calotriton arnoldi; assembly: GCA_963921515.1. Taxonomy (NCBI): domain Eukaryota; kingdom Metazoa; phylum Chordata; class Amphibia; order Caudata; family Salamandridae; genus Calotriton; species Calotriton arnoldi. The sequence goes on from CAWUFW010000511.1 coordinate 1,362,011, forward strand.
CAAATTGCGATTACATTTAAGGAATCGCAAATTGAGATTCCTTAAATGCAATGCATTAAAGTAAAAAAATTAGCGATTTCGCTAAAAGGGCGTAAATTACCATGAAGTTGAACTTCATGGTAATGTGCAAAAACTTTGAAAAATGCACTAAAGTGCATTTTTCAAAGTTCCATTTACACACACACATGCCCTTGGGGCATGTGTGTGTGCAAGATGTACTCATATGCAGATTTCAGGGGTGCAACAGCGGGTCCTTTTGACACCCTGGCACCCTTGAAATTGCATTCTCAATTTGCGATTCTCTAATTGCGAATCGCAAATTGAGAATGTCTTCCCATTCATTCCTATGGGCCTCTAGGCCCATAGGAATTAATGGGAGGTATTCTTAATTGCGACTCGCAATTAGCGAGTCGTAATTAAGGAATGTTTAGGAATCGCTATTTTTATAGCGATTCCTACATGCATAGGCTTTTGCGATTCCTTAATTGCGATTCCTTAATAATCGCAATTAAGGAATCGCAAAGCTCTACCTTGTTGCATGTGCCAGTAAATGTCCAGAGACCTCAGAGATCTCAAAGTTAGCAACAGATACCAGAACTCTTCTCCATAGGATACCATTAACAGTAGAAATTAAGGTCCTTTTTATTGTAATGCCTTATCACGTAAGGCCATGATTGTGTTTGACATTATATCTCTGCCCCAAAATGTGCTATGACATTCTATTTTTTATGGGTTTCTTACTTTGGCTGCCCTTTATTTGTAAACAAAATACACATGCATCTTAAAAGACGTAGGGCCTGATGTGCTAAAGCATTTTGCTGTCCCAAATCCCGAAATTGGCAGACTCACGGGGTTTGCCACCGCAAAATTGACATTTTATCACTTCCTAAACACCATTGTTTGTTTCCCTATTTTTTAAAGCTGCATCAGTTTCTTTAATGAATACAGGCTGCTTTAAAATGTTCCCATTTAGGAATACAAACAGGGATATTGGTCTGCTGTTCCTTGCAGGCCACCATTCCATTTGTTTGTGGTCTATCAAACCAGGTTTAGGGGGCCACAGGGCGGGTTGGGGTCTTTTGTCGCTGGTGTCCTGGGGTACGCCCTGCTTTGGAGTTGTAAACTGAGCTTAGAAGCCACATACAGTACTTGACTCTCAAGGCAGTGATGGTAAGCATTCCAAAGCATCCCAGGGAGGTAGTGTGGGAGATAAAGGCTCAGAAGGCAATAAGTCAAGCAATAAGTGAATGTCCAGCCAGTGCTTAGGAGAAAGAGAAGTACTTTAACCACACAACAACTCAATACTATGCATAAGGAGCATGCAGCTCTACAGATAAGGTGCTACGGTAGTTGCTCCAGAGGCAAATAGAAGCTTTTGAGCTAAGCACAGGTGCAGGCTTGCTAGGGTGAAATGGAACAGCCTTCCTGAGTTATGTGGCCTGCACATCAGCCTGTGTGCTTTGACTAGGCATTTCTCTTACACAGGCGGCAATGATCTCAACTGAGTCCCACCAAAATCTGTTAGTCAAGTTCTCAGTCATTATTCTGTTCAGGTGTAAGTATTACCTTGAACTGAAGCAGACTTGAGATCATCATGCATGGGTGTGCAGTCTTCAACCACACAATACGGCTTTGGTCCAGCCGTCATGCTTAAACAGTCTGCTACCTTATCTCTCCGCATCCGACTGATTTCAGCTGCAGCAGCAAGGGCGAAGGCAGGTCTGGCAATCGAGCCTAGGGTATTCCTTGCTCCAGTTTGTGGTGCAGAGTAGTGGTCCCGGGGTACAGCAAAGCTAGCGTCAGCACAGGTCCTCTGGTCTTCATCTGTGGTGTTCACTGGAGCGAGCCACTGACACATCACAGGCTCACATTGGCTTATGTTGGACATGTAGGGACTATGGGTACTCCGGTCCAATGCAGGCACACTCCCACAGCAGTCTTCTTCTTCTGGGCTGCTCCTCTCTCTAGACTCAGTGCCACAACTTCTCCTCCTTGGGCAGACAATTCCTGTGGGTCAAGTCATTCCTTCCTCCCTCCCAGCAGGCAGGCAGGTTCCAGGTCTCAGACAGAGCCACGGCTCTCCAGCAGCAGTCTTGGAACTGATGTCCCCTCACCTCTGGGAGACTGGCTATCAGTGATGCCAGCCCTGGATCGTAGCAGCTGCCAGAGGTCTGCAGAGCACCCTCGTCCTTGGTCAGTGAAGAAGCTTGGAACTAGAACAAAGTTGGAAAGTTTGGTTCCCACTTTTTTTTGCAATTTCCAGACCGGGTGAGGATCCACTGTCTAATTTCTAGGGTGGCTCCTGTTCATATTTCTGACTACAACATAGACACAGTCTTTGTGTATGGTAATAGCAATCGCAGCAGGCAGTGAGGAGGCAGACTTTAAATAGGAATACCCTTTTTGTACACACAATGAATGTTAAGCACTGCATCTGCCTTCCTGGATGGTCAACTCACGGGGAAGACAACAGAACCAGGCTCTGCTTAGAAGCTTCTCTCCCTCTCACAGCTGAATTTTCTGACACGCTCCGATTATCTCTCCATCAAACAAATGGCAGTGCTGAGGAAGGACTAATCAGCAATCTCCTTCTACAAAGGCTACCACATAATTTCTAAAGGCAGCTCTTTCTCCATCCCTTCACCCTCCAACCCAGGAATGCAGGCAATACACTTTGGCTGTCTGGGGAGGCCGTATCACAACCTCCATCTTGTGACATGTCAAAGCTGTGGCATTCAAAATGGATACCACTGGCTTCCACATTCAAACATGGAACCCTGCTATCATTTTCCATCCATACATATGCATTTGACATAAATGCATGGATGTCAGCGCAAGGTCTTGGCATCACATGTTTTGTGGAACTTTACACAAGTGGGCTGTAGGCACTGTGCTTTCACCTTGGATCAAGTAAAAAAGCCTGTCCAGCAACAAGTATATGTGAGAAGTTGGCCTGGTATATGCTGTCCACTAATTAAAGTGGGCACCTTGCACCAGTCCAAACGACCTTTATTGATGATTAGATTAAAGACAACCTTTATTGAAAGCTATCCCAGTGGTAGCTATGGAGAGCAGCCTTCAGGCTAAGTCTCGAAGGAATGTAAAGCAGCTTGTTTTACCAGTATATAACCTCCTGAATGACCAAATGAAAGGAGAACCACACAAGGTATATATAAAATATATGTATTTATTACTAAACACTCTCTACTAACCTCTTTATGAGATTAGCAAGACACACAATATTAAATCACTAGAACGACAGTAAATAGCACAATACACAGCGGGCTCCAGGGGGAGACTGAACCATATACTAAGAAAGTAGTATAAGAACCACGACTTGACTAGACACAGTGCCTAGAGCACGTAGAATCGCTGGGACCCCAAGGAACCACCCAAGGTAGTGACACGGGGGACCCACGGAGGAAGGGTGCAGTGTGGGAACACAGACGCGAGCTCCGTACAACTCTATGGGAAAGTCGCGGTTGAGAATTTAAAGATTAAGGACACTTAGGAGCGGACTTTCAGCAAACCCAGCTAAACATAGAAGGTTCTAAGGCCAGCACCCTTGAGAGTACCGAGATACCCGTGGTACCTATCCCAGAGGAGCCGGGTGCATAGGGGTCAAGTGGTGTCGGAAACCCTCGTTTTTTTCAATGGCGTAATGCGAAAAAGTACTGCTGCCGTGGAGAAGAAAAGTGTCCGGTGTGATCCAAGCCTGGATCGGAGATGAGAAGAACCTGAAAGCAGAGGGGACAAAGTCTGGGTCACTTCACGTGACCAGGAGCGGAGCAATCGAATGCCCACCGATGTCGGGTGCTTCAGGTGAGATGAGGTGAAGCTTGACTCTGCAGCCACGGGGACCAGGAGACGTCGACGATGACCACAGTCCGGATTTGAGTTGTCCCACGAAGGATGTCGAGTGCTGGGGGGTCAGTGTCCGGATTGAACACCAACAAGCCTTGGCAACAGCAACCCACGCGGTCAGAGAAAAGATGCTTCTGCGAGGACCAGCAAGGTCCTGGGGACTCTCCAAGTGATGGAGAGTCAGGGCACGTCTGGAGCAACCAGGGAAGCCCACTGAAAGTTAAAGTTGCCTTCTCAGGGACCCACAGGCCAACGGACCAGGGATCGCGAAGGGACCTCGAGCTGAATCACGAAATACCAGCCCACGGAACACTCGTGGAGTGTAGGCCGGAAATCTTCAGTGGAATTACTGCTCGAGGTCAGGACTACAAGTAGCCCAAAGCACAGCTTCAGGGATCACCGAAAAGCATATGCTGCTGCAAATGTACACGGTGCCCAGGGGTACGGGTTTCATGGTCCCCACGAGGGATACGGGCCTCAGGATTGCTGAGAGCGCAGATCGACCTCGGAGACCTCGGGAACCCACCTCTTGTGTTGCAGAAATCTTCGGAGTCCTTCAGGAGCTTCGTAGCTGCAAACCGGTCAGATGCGTTTAGGTGCCTGCTCAGCAGGGGAGTAACTCCTTTACTCCAAGGGAGATTCTTCAGTCGTCCACCAAAGCGTAGATCGTCGAAGGATACTTGGTTTCTGTAGCAGAGTTTAGTCCAGGTAAATCTAAAGTCCTGTAGTCAGGGGTTCCTACTTTATACCCAAGGAAGGGGTTGGACAAACTCTGGGGACCCACCTATGGGAGGGTCAGGACAGAGGGGTGGCTACACCCATGTCCTTTGTCCAGTTTCACGCCAGAGCACGAGCAAATGGCTCCTGCAACCGGTTTGAGCTGGACTATGCACAGGGACACCAAATGTGCCCCCAGTGCAGACATCAAAGCACTCTGAGAGTGCACCCACCCAGCCCCAATACACTAAAGCCTGTCTGGGAGGTGGTCACACCTCCCTGTGACAGGAAACCTATTGTCAAGCCTTCCCCTGCCGGAGTTTCGTCCAGCAGCAGGAGGGCAGACTCGTGTCTGTGGCTGGCAGCATCCATTTTGTGATGCCAGGGTCAAGAAAGCTGGTACCGGGTGTACCGGTGCTGTCATATTTCTCCCTCTAGGAGGGTGGAATCATACCTCCCACACCAGTTACTGGTGTGGAGGTATGATTCCAAGGTGTTTGACACCAAACACGACATGTTTCCATGCAGCCATATTAAAGTTAGCATTTACCGCGAGGTTATAATGCACTTAAGTATATATGGTTGGCTGCATCACAAACAACCCCGGAATATAGGTTCCGAAGGCTGCAGAGGGGCTCTGCTCATGCATGGGCACCCTCTCACATAAAACCCAGCACCCTGCCTTCAGTATTGATAAGGCCTGCTATAGGGGTGACTGATAGGTTTATATGTGCAGTGATTAGGATAGATATAGTGAACCTATATCTAAGTAAGGGGTGCATGCACCACCTTACCCAGGCTGCAGTAGCAGACCTGTGGTGTCATTTTGAATGGTCTCTCAGGGGTGGCATAATACATGCTGCAGCCCCTGGGAGGCCTCTGGGGTACCTATGCCCTGGGTACATAGTATACCATATACTAGGGACTTATAAGGGTACCCCAGAATCCAATCTGGAGTGTACCTAAAGTACATGTACAACCAATTTAGGGAGTAAGCAGATAAACTGGGGTCCTGATTAGCAGGATCCCAGTCAGACTAGTCAAAAACCAGCAAAACACCAGGAAAAAAAGTGGGGGTAACCATGCAGTCAGATTCCACCTTCCTACATAACCCCCCCCCCAAATGAAAGGAGATAAGGCTAACCTTGCCCAGTTAAGCCTTTATTGACTAAGTGGCCATATAAGGAAGATCCTGCACTAGCATGGATACCCCCTGTCTTATGGTCCACTAAGCAGTCCCTACCCCTAAGGGTAGGGGATGGTCTCCAAAAGTTGGGATTTCTACCTGTAGGGTGTTTTGGCAAAGTAAAAGGCTGGTGGGGTGGCTGAGTAGAGAAGTGAGGCCCTAATAAAGTTGGCCTCAGCTTCCTCAGATCACTGGTCATCATGGAGGCCTTTCTTTCCATGACTGAGTTGTATCTGGCCCTAAGGGTCAACCTCTGGCTGCCTACAGCTGGGGGTTGGGTCCCTTTGGTTGGAACACTGGAGGGACATGGTAGGTTTGGGACCACTTGGTCCCAGGTTTGCCTTTGCCCAACAGAGTCCATCTGGGGGTGGTCCTTATTCAATGGTAAGAGGGATCCCTCAGTGGGTTGAGGAATTTTCACCTGGCTAGGGCTACTAGACTGGGTGCCCCTAATCTGCTGATGAGGGTGTTCCTCTGGACAGTGGGCCCTTAGGGGTCCACTGACCTCCCTGACCTCTGCAGCCCTAGGCTGATTGAGGTAGGGTAGAGAGGGGCAGGATACCTGCTCCATGCTGGGTACCACCTTGGAAGGTTCCCCTGCCATCAGGGGTGTTGCCAGGCCAGGCCTGACCACCTCTGGGGCAGTTCCTTCACTAGGGGTAGTATCAGTTCCCTGAGGAAGCTGACCCTTACCTATAGTCTAGGGGGAAGAAGACTTTTCTTCAACCCTTCTGCTCTCTTGTGGAGTAGAGTGGGCCATTCTTTCAGGCTCCACCTCTCCAAAATTTCCCTGGGATGGGGCTGAGGCCCTAAGAGCCCCACCAACTTTCTCAGGGAGGCCTAACATTCTTAAATGGGCCTCGTATTCAACTTCAGCCCAGGCTGAAGTTTCCAGATCATTGCCCAACAGGCAATCTACAGGCAAGTTTGGGGACACTGCCACTCTCTTTGGGCCAGTGACCCCTCCCCAGCTGAGATTGACTATGGCCATGGGATGATCTGTTTTAATACCATCAATGTTGGTCACCTGGTACTTAAACTCAGGTAAAAGCTGTTGAGGGGGGACTAGTTTCCCTGTCACCATGGTGACACTAGCCCCTGTGTCTTTGAATGCCACAGCTTTCTGACCATTTATCAGGGGCTCCTGTCTGTACTTGCCCAAAGAATTAGGACTGACAGTAAAAGTGGCAAATCCCATGCCACCATCACAGACTAAGGAGGCCTGTGAGGAGGACCTTGATAAGCTGGGGTCCACCTCAGTTCCCCATACCAACCCACCTAACTTTTTGGGTGCATTACTACCACCTGGGGGATTACTACTTGTAGTACCAGGAGGAGTGGTAGTATTGCTGGGAGGAAAATTTTCCTTATTGCTGGCATTAGGGCAACTGGGGTCATTTTTCCAGTGGCCAGGCTTCTTACATATATGGCAATAAGGTTTCTTTTCAGGGGAGGAAGGAGTTTGGGACCCACCCCCAGAAGAGGAATTTTGGGGCCCTGTAGTGGATTTATCTTTTGATTTATCCCCACCTTTCTCTTGGTTTTTGGAAGAATCTTTCGTCTGGTCACCACCCTGATTCTTTGGCTTTACTCTGGTTCTGACCCATTTGTCTGCCTTCTTTCCCAATTCTTGGGGAGAGGTCAGATCAGAGTCCACCAGGTACTGGTGTAAAAGCTGGTTTTGACAATTATTAAGGATCTGCTCCCTCATAATCAAATTGTACAATCCTAAAAAGTCATGCACCTTGTTGCCATGTATCCAACCTTCCAGAGCCTTAGTAGCACATTCTACAAAGTCAACCCAGTCCTGAGTCTGTGCCTTTTCGGTGTCTCTGAACTTTATCCTGTATTGTTCAGTGGTTAAGCCAAACCCATCAATCAGAGCACTCTTCAGGACTTTGTAATTATCAGCATCCTCTTCTCTTACAGTGAGGAGCTTGTCTCTACCTTTGTCTGCAAAGGAGAGCCACAAGATTGCTGCCCACTGCTCCTGAGGGACCCTCTGTACCTTACAGGCCCTCTCCAGTGCAGTTATCCATTTGTGGATGTCATCCCCACTCTGGTAGGGAGGGACAATCTTGTTCAGGTTCCTATGGTCATGAGTATGTTCTCTACCTCTAGGGACACTGTTGCTGCCACCATGGGGCTCTAGCCCCAACTTCTGAGAAGCTCTCTGAAGCTCCAGGGATTCCCTATCTAAGGCCAATTGCTCTCTCTTGATTCTGAGCTTAGCTCTCTCAAACTCAAGCAGTTGGCACTTCTTCTCATAAGAGGACTACCTTTTATGAGAAGCAGAGGTCCTATGAGAAACAGAGCTCCCTACAGATGTACCAGAATGATTAGATTCCTGAGAAGGAGATCTTGATCTTCTTGGTAAACTGTTAACCCTTCCAGGTGGGGTAAAGAGAGGGCCATTGAGGCCTCCTTCCTCACCTTCAGGAAGAATTGGATTTTCCAGGGTAGAATCATTTTGATCCTCCTGGCCAGCATCAGAGTCCAGGTCATTGAAGTTCTCACTTCCTGTCCTTTCCTCTTCTGCTGTCCCACCCCCTTTGCCTGCCTTATCAGACCCTGGGGTCTTTCTGAGGTCATCTAAAAGCAAAGTCTCTATGAGACGTTGAGTGTTTGGGTTTTTCCCTGTCTTCAGTTTCCTAGATGTACACATGGCTCTCAATTCTTGGAATGAGAGATGGTCATACTTAGTTGGCAAGGAGCCACTGGCTTCAGGCCTAGAAGACATGCTAGTGTGGTGTGGTGTATGCCCCTACCTACCCTAGTGGGAACTGAAACTCTCTTGAGTTGGAGAAAGGGTGTGCTAGGCCCTTGACTTACCCAACTCTAAGTTCAGTAGAACTTACTTTATTCTAGTCTTGATTTATATGTACCTAAGTACCTTTAGTGGTTTTCAGTTAGTCACTCAATGAGATTATCTGGTAAAACAATAGCAAGCTTGAATCCCAACCGCTGCACACCAATGTGAGAAGTTGGCCTGGTATATGCTGTCCACTAATTAAAGTGGGCACCTTGCACCAGTCCAAACGACCTTTATTGATGATTAGGTTAAAGACAACCTTTATTGAAAGCTATCCTAGTGGTAGCTATGGAGAGCAGCCTTCAGGCTAAGTCTCGAAGGAATGTAAAGCAGCTTGTTTTACCAGTATATAACCTCCTGAATGACCAAATGAAAGGAGAACCACACAAGGTATATATAAAATATATGTATTTATTACTAAACACTCTCTACTAACCTCTTTATGAGATTAGAGAACAAGACACACAATATTAAATCACTAGAACGACAGTAAATAGCACAATACACAGCAGGCTCCAGGGGAGACCGAACCATATACTAAGAAAGTGGTATAAGAACCACGACTTGACTAGACACAGTGCCTAGAGCACGTAGAATCGCTGGGACCCCAAGGAACCACCCAAGGTAGTGACACAGGGGACACACGGAGGACGGATGCAGTGTGGGAACACAGACGCGAGCTCCATACAACTCTATGGGAAAGTCGCAATTGAGAATTTAAAGATTAAGGACACTTAGGAGCGGACTTTCAGCAAACCAAGCTAAACATAGAAGGTTCTAAGGCCAGCACCCTTGAGAGTACCGAGGTACCCGTGTTACCTATCCCAGAGGAGCCGGGTGCATAGGGGTCAAGTGGTGTCGGAAACCCTCGTCGTTTTCAATGGCGTAATGCGAAAAAGTACTGCTGCTGTGGAGAAGAAAAGTGTCCGGTGTGATCCAAGCCTGGATCGGAGATGAGAAGAACCTGAAAGCAAAGGGGACAAAGTCTGGGTCACTTCACGTGACCAGGAGCGGAGCAATCGAATGCCCACCGATGTCGGGTGCTTCAGGTGAGATGAGGTGAAGCTTGACTCTGCAGCCACGGGGACCAGGAGACATCAACGATGACCACAGTCCGGATTTGAGCTGTCCCACGAAGGATGTCGAGTGCTGGGGGGTCAGTGTCCGGATTGAACACCAACAAGCCTTGGCAACGGCAACCCACGCGGTCAGAGGAAAGATGCTTCTGCGAGGACCAGCAAGGTCTTGGGGACTCTCCAAGCGATGGAGAGTCAGGGCATGTCTGGAGCAACCAGGGAAGCCCACTGAAAGTTAAAGTTGCCTTCGCAGGGACCAACAGGCCAACGGACCACGGATCGCGAAGGGACCTCGAGCTGAATCACGAAATACCAGCCCACGGAACACTCGTGGAGTGTAGGCCGGAAATCTTGAGTGGAATTACTGCTCGGGGTCAGGACTACAAGTAGCCCAAAGCACAGCTTCAGGGATCGCCGAAAAGCATATGCTGCTGCAAATGTACACGGTGCCCAGGGGTACGGGTTTCACGGTCCCCACGAGGGATACGGGCCTCAGGATTGCTGAGAGCGTAGATAAACCTCGGAGACCTCGGGAACCTACCTCCTGTGTTGCAGAAATCTTCGGAGTCCTTCAGGAGCTTCGTAGCTGCAAACCGGTCAGATGCGTTTAGGTGCCTGCTCAGCAGGGGAGTAACTCCTTTACTCCAAGGGAGATTCTTCAGTCGTCCAGCAAAGCGTAGATCGTCGAAGGATACTTGGTTTCTGTAGCAGAGTTTAGTCCAGGTAAATCCAAAGTCCTGTAGTCGGGGGTTCCTACTTTATACCCAAGGAAGGGGTGGGACAAACTCTGGGGACCCACCTATGGGAGGGTCAGGTCAGAGGGGTGGCTACACCCATGTCCTTTGTCCAGCTTCGCGCTAGAGCAGGAGCAAATGGCTCCTGCAGCCGGTTTGAGCTGGACTATGCACAGGGACACCAAATGTGCCCCCAGTGCAGACATCAAAGCACTCTGAGAGTGCACCCACCCAGACCCAATACACTAAAGCCTGTCTGGGAGGTGGTCACACCTCCCTGTGACAGGAAACCTATTGTCAAGCCTTCCCCTGCCGGAGTTTCGTCCAGCAGCAGGAGGGCAGACTCGTGTCTGTGGCTGGCAGCATCCATTTTGTGATGCCAGGGTCAAGAAAGCTGGTACCGGGTGTACCTTTGCTGTCATATTTCTCCCTCTAGGAGGGTGGAATCATACCTCCCACACCAGTTACTGGTGTGGAGGTATGATTCCAAGGTGTTTGACACCAAACACGACATGTTTCCATGCAGCCATATTAAAGTTAGCATTTACCGCGAGGTTATAATGCACTTAAGTATATATGGTTGGCTGCATCACAAACAACCCCGGAATATAGGTTCCGAAGGCTGCAGAGGGGCTCTGCTCATGCATGGGCACCCTCTCACATAAAACCCAGCACCCTGCCTTCAGAATTGATAAGGCTTCCTATAGGGGTGACTGATAGGTTTATATGTGCAGTGATTAGGATAGATATAGTGAACCTATATCTAAGTAAGGGGTGCATGCACCACCTTACCCAGGCTGCAGTAGCAGACCTGTGGTGTCATTTTGAATGGTCTCTCAGGGGTGGCATAATACATGCTGCAGCCCCTGGGAGGCCTCTGGGGTACCTATGCCCTGGGTACATAGTATACCATATACTAGGGACTTATAAGGGTACCCCAGAATCCAATCTGGAGTGTACCTAAAGTACATGTACAACCAATTTAGGGAGTAAGCAGATAAACTGGGGTCCTGATTAGCAGGATCCCAGTCAGACTAGTGAAAAACCAGCAAAACACCAGGAAAAAAAGTGGGGGTAACCATGCAGTCAGATTCCACCTTCCTACAGTATACAAAAAAGGTACACTGCTGCCACCACCACTTACGGTACATATCCCAAATGACACAGACTGTAGTCTTGTGTCTGCCTGAGAGTATTCTTTTGGCACCCCTTCTGCCTTAAAACCAGGCCCTGGGCCTCGTGGTAAATTTCAGACCTAGACCTCATTTTGTGACTTAAGAGTTTGCGATGTGACCTAAATGTACATAGATTGCATCGCAAAATTAAAGATTGGTAAAAGAAAAGTTTCCACGCAATTTGCAGTCGCTTTTGGCACCAGTCTTTTAGTACATCAGGCCCATATTTCTGACTTGACATTGAGTTTGAACGTAATTACTTACGTCATATAATACCAGAGTTCCAAACCCTCTGCCACCTCCAGAAGTGAGTAACTGGGATACTGAATTTAAATCAAGTTGAAGGAGACCAGTGCTAAACAACATTAACTAACACACATACAATCCAGTAACTGCTCCTGGACATGAAAAAAAGATAAAACAATCCTCACATTGGTCCAAAAGAGGCATACCTTCAGTTCCAGGCTTCAAGAGCCATGTGATAACACCAAAAAGACCCTGGAAGAATTTGCAGTCACAGGTGAGTTACAAGAGGACTGAAACTAAACAGTGTGAACAGTCACTGGGAAATCCTGTCTATAGATGAGCCTAGAAGAATGTATAAGAAGAGCAAACATCCTTATAGGAACTAGTTAAAGGAAATGCTTTTGGCATTATTGCCTGAGACAGGAAAGTTTTCCTCTTTGTTCATGACCTTAGCCTTGTGCCACCTTGACTGTGGTTGATCATTATGATATTGAGTTTCTGGGAGAACTACTCATCCCTGACAGTCCAACAGGTGTCAAAGATTGAATATGTGTTTGGACACGAATCCTAAATCCATCCCTGTTTCTCAGTTCCAACCAGTGAAGTAGGGAGTGTACCGGGTATCATGGTCACCCCTGCCAACAGATAATCAAAACCCCGACTGGTCAGTTTCGAGTGAGGGCACATGAAATTTGGTACCCTGCCATCTTACCACTCTCCATGGGAAGTACTTTGAGTGCTTGTGAAATTCCAGCATCTGTTGTCCACCTGCAACTTATCTTTGACAGCACTTGGGTGTATTACTGGTCTTCCAGTGGCAGATACCAACTAATAGGTTCCTGATGGTCCAGTTAACTACGAATGACAACTCTTTGACTACGGGAATTAGAGCTGTGACACATGGAAATCAGCATTTTTAAGTTGGGTGGGATATCCTGATCATTTCGGATGATTATCTTTTGCGTGACCACATTTTGGAAATGTTTGCAAATTCTTAGTAACCTTTGAGAAACCTCGCTGCAGTGCCTCTAGTGGCACCTAGGACCACTGAGAAACTATGGTGAAGAGCAGACTTATCATTGCAGGCTTGACACATTATAGGATTCTGCCTACCAACGTTTTCCCATTGACTGGAACGTATAACCATAGCTCTTAGTGAAAGACTTGAGACCTGTGTGTGCCCAGCATTTGCCGAGGACACTACTCAGTCTATTCTCCATTGGATTATTTGTAACATGTCACCTAATGTTCTTTGAATTTGCATGTAAGCACTATAGTGGTGTTTACGGGATGCATCTTGGTCCAGGAAGTGCTAGGATCTTCTGATGTTTGGCATTTAGCAGCCATACTTTCATTTAAGCAAAGATCAACTCTCTTTAAAATACAGTTCTGAAGGAAAATTGAGTTTATTAAGAGCAACTACTTGTGTCATACAGTATCTGAGGTACATCCCCTCTAGCTGTTCCTGGAGTGAGCCTTCTCTGCACACTCTCACTGTTCTTTGAAACACAAGTGTACAAAGGGGGTACATTTGTTATCCAGCTGCACTGCAATAGTATCTGGGGTCCTGAGGTCCTGGGACTGGTTAATGGCAGTTCCTACCGAAGATATATGCCCAGTAACCTCTCACTGCCCAAGACCTAACAAAATGTTTTGCATTTGATGTGCTATTAAGACATTCTGACCACTAAACCGTGGTCCTGATGTCTCAAAGGATTTTACCCATTCTGTGCTTATGTGTAAATATGCTAGAACATATGGGCCCATATTATGTATCTCTTTTAATGATTTCTACAGCGCTGGATTGTGATTCAAAGTCCACTTTGTAGTGCTTGGCCTTTTTTTAAAGTCATAGTTGCATTTTTAGGACAGTCTTATACTGAAACAGCAGTGGCAGACAGAACCACAGATTCGGGGTGTTTCCCCAATGTTTGTTTGTTGCCACTCCGCCAGTAGATAAATCTCATCTTTTAATAGGGCCCAGGCCTCTGTGAAGAGGGGAGGATGGTCTTGGTGACTTGGAGGAAGTCAGAGAACGCTTCTCACTTTTTAATAATGTTAAATGTTTGAGATCTAAAGCTGGGCACCTACAGGTCTGATAGTTCAGTTCAGAGTCAGAATAGTCTCCAGTTTTCGGGGTAAGCAAAGAAATACGACCACTTCCCAGAGACATGGACAGATGGGGGGGGGGGGGCTTCTTTGATAAATACATTGGTTTTTCCTTGAGGAGAAGTAGAGCAATCGTATGGCTCATCTTGGTGGCAGGTCGAATTTATTGACAAAAAAGAATGAAAAAATGCCAGAAATGTGGTGCTCTTGCAGCCAAATTTGTATTTTTCTTGCGCTATTGAACATTCTTGCATTGTTCCTTGTTAACACTCCCTTCAGGGTTTACCCAGCAGGAAGATCCATAGTCAAGCAGTCAAAAAACTATAATTCCACACAAGATACACCTGTGGGTCAGTGTCGGCTCCTTCGCTGAAGTGGAGGAGCGTCGCCCAACTGCATTTCAGCAGTGCAAAGAAGGAAAAATTAAATGATAACAATACAATGTTGCTATCACTTTATTTTTCTGTGCTGAAGCAGGTTTTGGGGTGGGCTTGGCTGTCGTCACAGCCATCAAGGGGAGGAGGAAATATGTGCCCTTAATTGCGCATGACGGTTTGGCCGGCCGTCTTGGGCCTGCAAAACAGTCATGCGCACTTAGCATGTTCTCCACCAGGCTGTAATACACAGCTTGGGTGAAGAACATGCACAGGCTCCCACCCCATGTCTGAGCGCCGAACCACGGCACTCAGACCAATCACAACGCTGCATTGTAGCATTGTGATTTGCTTAGGGGAGCCTGTGTGCTTCCTGACTCCGGGCCGGAAGAGAAGCGGATGAGAGACGACGACAGAGGAGACACAGCGGCCTTACAAAGGTAAGTGAGATTTATTTTTTTACCCCTCTCCGCCCCGCCACCCTTGTTCATTATCAGCCGCCACTGCTATGGACACTGATTCTATAACCGCTACAGCGGCTGCACTCAGGCGCTCTGGGCCAATGTCTACTGGAGGTAAGTGACGCCTAGCATAGGTCAGGGGCAAGGGGAGCTCGGGTACTGACACTGGGCAGATGTGAGAATGGGAGGATATAGAGGTGTTCATAGTACATAGAAATCTGCACTATGTGTACATCAACCTAATATTCTCATTAATCTAGTTGTGACATCGCTAATCACCTAAGAAGTTAGATAATGTCCTCAAATTAGTTATTTTAGTTTATCACAATGCCTAACTCCCGAGCAGGTGAACTGTGTGAAAAGCAGGTCACTGAGCAGAACTACTGTTGTTTAAACAAAAAAAGTGTAAAATAGCCTTTCAAGAACATCTGAAATATTTCCATAAACAAATTAGTCTTTAGAAGTAAGACATTTATGGCACTATGTTTATGTTTTTGAACAACTAAAGATCCTTAGAAGAAAGCTGGAATATTTTCCCATTTTACCACACATTGTGGATCACAGCCATTTTTGAAAGTGACCAAAAATTAAACTGCTCCTAACATGTTTTGAAACAATTACAAGCAGCAAATTAAAGCATTTAATTTTGTGCTACAGATTCCTCATATATTCAACATTTAAATAACTATACTATCTCTTTCATATGAAAGAGAAGGAGATCACAGATTTAAGTTTTGGTGGGAAAGTTAAAGAGTGCCCATGCATATTAAAGAATAAAATACCCTCTGCCATGTGCTAAAACTATATGGCGACTCATCTCAAATTTTCATTACCTTAAAAAGAAATTCGGACTTCGCCTCATTCTTCTATATGGTCACAGAACTCCTCAGTGGCTTGAAATATGCTTGCAATATATGGGAAAAATAACTTTATCGCATATGTTCTGCACTATTAGCTCAGGCACCTATGGTGTCTCCCAAGGAGAGTCACATGATGGCTGTAATGTTCCCTGAAGTCAATCAATCAATCTGGATTTATATAGCACGGTTATTCCCCTGTGAGGATATCCAGGTGCTGAGAGTGCTGCTGAGGGTGGGGGCTCAGTCAAACAGCAGATCTTGAGTCCTTTTCTGAATTCCAGCAGAGAGGATGAGGGCCGTAGATGAAGTGGGAGGTTGTTCCTGGAGTTTGCAGCAAAGTAGGAGAAGGAGCGCCTCCACTGTTGCTGCGGCGGATGCGGGGAGTATATGCAAGCAGTGGGAGGCCGAGTGCAGGTGTCTGGATGGAAGGTGGAAGTTCAGTCAGTGGTTGATGTAAGCTGGACCCTGGTTTGTGGAGAGCTTTGAAGGTGTGGATCAACATTTTGAAGTAGCATCTCTTCTGGATGGGGAGGTAGTAGAGCTTCTTGAGGTGGGGAGTGATGTGGGTCCATTTAGGGAGGTCCAGGATGAGTCTGGTCGCAGAGTTCTGAATAGTTTGCAGTCTCTTTAGGAGGTGTGAGGTGATTCCTATGTAGAGTGCATTGCCGTAGTCCAATCGGCTGGTGACAAGGGCTTGCGTGACCGTCCGCCTGGTGTCGATGGGGAGCCAGTTGATCTTGAGGAGCATGTGAAGGGTGAGGAAGCAGGCAGATGAAACTGCATTGATCTGTCTTTTCAAAGTGAGTTTACTGTCCAGGATGATTCTGAGGTTGCAGGCATGTTCGGTCAGAGTGGGTGAGGGTCCTAGGTCAGGAAGCCACCAGGCGTTGTTCCACGGGGAGGTGTTGTTCCCGAAGATCAGTACTTATGTCTTGTCTGTGTTGAGTTTTAGGCAGTTGTCTCTCTTCCAGTCGGTGAGGCTTGTCATGTACCTGCGGAAGTTGATCAGCATGTTGCAAGGATCTTCTGATAGTGAGAGAATGAGCTGGGTATCGTTCGTGTAGGATATGATGTTGAGTCCATGCTATCTGATGAGGTTGGCCAGGGGGTCATATAGGTGTTGAACAGTGTGGGGCTGAGGGACGAACCTTGAGGGATGCCGCAGATGGTGTTCTTGGGTTTCGAGGTAAAGGGAGGAAGGCCGATTCTCTGGATTCTCCCGGTGAGGAAGCAGGCGATCCACTTGAGGGCGCCTCCTTGGATTCCAATGTTATGAAGTCTTTTGATCAGGGTGTGGTGTGATACAGTGTTGAACGCTGCTGAGATGTCAAGGAAGATCAGGGCTGCCATTTTTCCTTGGTCAAGGAGGGATCTGATGTCATCTGTGGCTGCAATCAGGACAGTTTCTGTGCTGTGGTTAGTGCAGGATCCAAATTCGGAAGTGTCCATAAGATTGCTTTTCTCCAGGTGTTCTGTGAGTCGGCAGTTGATGGCCTTCTCGAGGACTTTGCAGGAAAAGGCAGCAGAGAGATGGGGTCAATCAATCAGGGAATTGTAAGCGCGCTACTCACCCGTGAGGGTCTCAAGGCGCTGAGGGGGGTCCGCAGATCTGTTTAGCCGAAGAGCCAGGTCTTGAGGGTCTTCCTGAAGGTGTTCAGGAGAGGGCGCGTCTGATGTCTGCCGGTAGCTCGTTCCAGGTCTTGGCTGCAATGTGAGAGAAGGATCTTCCGCCTGCTCTGGCTCTGTGGATGCGCGGGGTTTCGGCCAGTGCGGGGTTGGAAGATCGGAGGTTTCTTTTGGGTACGTGGAAGTTGATTCTGTCGTTGAGGTATTTGGGTCCGTTGTTGTGTAGGCATTTGTAGACGTGAGTGAGGATTTTGAAAGTTACTCTTTTCTCCACGGGGAGCCAGTGGAGACTTCGTAGGTGTTGGCTGATGTGTTCGTGTCGGGGTGCCGAGGACGAGTCTGGCGGCGGTGTTCTGTATTGTTTGGAGTTTGCGGAGTAGGGACTTGTTGATGCCGGCGTAGAGTGCGTTTCCATAGTCCAGTCTGCTGGCGATGAGTGCGTGGGTGACTGTCTTCCTTGACTCAGGGGGGATCCACTTGAAGGTCTTGCGGAGGATGTGGAGGGTGTTGAAGCAGCTGGAGGTGACGGCGTTGACCTGTCGGTTTATGGTGAGTGATGAGTCGAGTACGATGCCGAGGGGTGGTAGTTCTTGAGTTTGTGGGGGCCAGCGGATGGTTTCTTGAGTAGGGGATTGACTTCTGCATGTTTCTATTTTTCAGGGAAGGTGGCTGTGGTGATTGATCTGTTGAAGATGGCGGTGAGCTTGCTGCTGATCGTCTTACTCCCAAGGTTGAAGATGTGGTGGGGGCAGGGGTTGGTAGGTGTTCCTGAGTGGACAGAGTTCCTGATGGCTGTGGTGTCATGCGTGGTGAACTGGTCCCAGGTGGTGAGCAAAGTGAACAAAAGACAACCTGGGCACGCATTACTGAAGTGCCCTGGGGGCACAAGGGACATCTGCAACTGCTTTGTGCACTCCCGGGGCACTTTGGTATTTCAGAAGAGGCCGCAGATGCTTGTGCAGCCTCTTCTGTAATATAGATACCGCTGGTGCACATGTAGCTCCAACGCTATCAAGAGAAGGCATTTCCTCATTTGCATGGGGGTGTGGCTTCATGCAAATGAGGGAATCACATTGCCTCTGCACATGCGTCATATTACCGACATGGGCGCAGAGGCAAACATGCCTTTAGGAGGCGCATTGAATGTGTGCCACAAAAAGGTGGCACACTTTCAGTGTGCCTCCTAAAGGCAGCCCTCTGAAGGGGAGAAAGGGGGTCCCATGGACCCTCCAGACATCCCCTTGCAGGCGGGTGCAGTCACTCACTTGACCTGCCTGCAAGAGGATCTCTCTCCCCTCTTGACAGAGCAGGCGTGTTGCCGCCTGCACAGAGAAACACGGAGCAGCTTTTGAACAGCTGCTCGTATTTCTCTTGAATGCGCTGCCCTGATGGCAGCACATTCTTCCTAATGGGGTGCAGTTTCCCTGTTGGCACCTGGCTCACCTGCTTTAAGGTTGTGACGCATACAGGAAAAATGCGCCCTATCTTTCATAGGGCCCCTGGTGGTAAAAAACACTTTTTTTTTTTTAAGGCAAGCGCCATGCATCTACTGGAAAGCACTCACAATGTGCACAGTCTAAAAATCACACACAAGTAACATTCCACACCAATGACACACAGTCAACACAACATGTGGGGGAAGTAAGAACCCCACTAATGGGAAACTAGAGGGAGCTTAAGGCAGTAGCCAATAGCCTAACTCTCCTATAATGCAAAAAGGCCTGTACCCTGAACTAGAAAAAGTCACTGCCGGTCTTAAGATATCCCCATATACTTGTTCAAGGGTCGGTAACCATCCTTGACTAGGATGGCTATCCACTAGGATGCAGCCCTAACCTAAAGAGCCAGGTGCTGTGCCATTGAACATACCGAAATTATCAAACATCTCCTGCTGACTGACAGAAACAAAGGGCAGGCCAGAAAAAGTAGGGACACAGGGCAGAGCTGGGCCAGTTTTTGCTATCCACAAAATGGCGAAGACTATATTGAGCATACTGTCTCCCTCACGTGCAGAGCCATGTACCAGATAATAGTGGTGCAGCTTTTCAATGTTATAAAGTCAGGTGAAGTAAGTGACTACAGGAATTAATGACTTTAATAAATTAAGTGAGCAAAACCTTTGATGACTAGCATTGTTCGGTGATATCAGGGGCTGAGGGGAAGGGGGAGGAGGTCTACCATCTCCTATTTTGCCTTCTTTTTTTATTACAGCTGCATGCAGCAGATCAAACAGTGAACCTTCCAATACGAAACTACTTGCATCAACTCAATTCCCCAAAGATGAGAGCTGTCACCTCCTCGACAACTCTACATGTCCTTTATAACCCTTATCATGACTCCCACTTCATCTACTAACACCTCTGTGCAGTCAAAAGCCAGGACTGCCACAGACTCAGAGTGGTATCAGGGGAATGTCAAAAAGTTGCAAGGGGCCATAAGGATGTCTGCATTGGATGAAGCAAACTGGCTATGCCCCAATGGCCAGAAAATAGAGAACTTGCTCATGGGCCAAATGGAAATCCTCCTTACTCCTGTTCCTCTGGCCATACTCTTTACAACCTCCTCATCAGCCAGACCGAGTGGAAAGAATACGGTTCCATCTTAGCCAGATATAAGGGGTATCCGCCTCGCTGATCGTCCATCCAGATCCGATCACTACGAAACATTAAACATTATACATGCCAGCAAAAATCCCAATCCAAAGTTATTTTGGTCGCTTGTGAATAAGAGGACACTGGGTCCTAGAGGGCAAGGCAGTGCAAACATAAGCGAAGCCGAATGGGTATTCTTTTTAACGGACCATTTTAAGGAATCCAAAAACGGAGAGGAACGACTTAACAAGTTTACATCACCTGAATCTTTGCATCCCCTATTGGAAATAACGAGCGCCAGAGAGCAAACCCAGCAAAATGAACCGGCTGCTCATGCTCAAGTCACTGACACTATCGATCTTGTGAACCAGGAAGAAGAGCTCCTGTCCATGGCTCCAAAGGCTCCTGAAGCTCTGAAACAAAAAACTGCACGCATTATAAATAACGCCCGGTCGGATGGGGCTCCTGGGCCCAACGGTCTTCCCCAGGCCATGTTTAAAGCAGATTCTAAGCTGTGGTCTGAACATCTAGCCTCTTTATTCTCTTATTGCTGGCTCAGCCATCACATACCAGAGTCGTGGAAAGGAGCCATTATCCATCCTATTTTTAAAGGAGGTAAGAGAGCAGACTCCAAAAATTACAGGACGATAGCTCTCCTGGACGTTGAATCTAAATATTATGCTAGTCTGCTGCTTGAAGAGCTGTCAACTTGGGCACACAAAAACCATTGTCTACCTTTTAACCAGACCGGATTTGTGGCTAAATCAGGAACCACTAGTAATCTGCTCGCTTTATCCGTATTGACGGAGAAAGCATCAGTTCTCGGAATGCCACTTCATTGCTGCTTCATTGACTTTAAAGTGGCTTTTGACCGGGTGCCCAGGGGTCTGCTATGGCATAAACTGCAGAAATGGGGAATTCCTCCTGCCCTTTTAAAGGCAATAATCCAACTCCATTCAAATACTTGGATCCCCATAAAGTTGGGAGAGGGATCTCACGTCTCAAGGAAAATACAAACCTCCTGTGGCGTCAAACAAGGATGCGTGCTGGCACCCCTCCTTTTTATTTCTGACTTATCACAGTTATTGGACAATGTTAATTCCCACTCTCCTCAACTAGGCGGAACCTGCATAAGTAATCTGTTATATGCAGACGACCTTGTTTTATTTACAAGGGTAGGTCTACAGAGGCTTCTCGACCAGCTGCTTCCCTATACAACAAGCAATGACCTGGAATTAAACTTATCGAAAACAAAGATAATTTCTTTTGGGAAACGGAAGCAGCTGAGTGGTGGGTGGTTTTTTAATGGCAAAACCATAGAAACAACGACATCCTATAAATATTTGGGGGTTTACATGGACCTAAAGGGAACTTTCTCAAAACAGAAGGAAGTGGTTGAGGCAAAAGCCCTGTCAATCAAGGCAGCTTTAACTAAGCTTGCGAGGCAGCTACTTGGACCAAGCCTAACCCCGCTCTTAACAGTTATGAAAGCTAAGACCATAAATTACTTATCATATGGCCAAGAGATAATGCTGGGAGCAATTTCAAAACGGTGAACAAAATAATAACAAGAATTTTCAAGCGAGTATGGCACCTGCTGAAATCTTCATCCCCAGCACAGATAAGACTTGAGTTTGGCTTATTAGATCATCAAGGGGTTGGGGCCGGTGCCTTCATCAAGCTGTGCAACAGACTACGTATTTCACGGGAAGGAAGTCTGGAGGCTAGGCTGTGGCAAGAAATAGCTTCGAGCCAAATAGGACAAAAACATCGACGCTACTTAGAACACTCTCTGCATCTGCTTGAAGTAAATGAATACTGGGGATCTAATCCACCGCAGCAGGCTCTAAAAATATCCATCAAAAGAAGAGTCTGACTCTGTTCTTTTCATTCAGATAGGGCACTACTGGCCAAAAGAAAACATGCCTGGACAGTCCTGCTGGGGTTCAAGCCCAGCGTAGAGGTACCCTATTTATCAAGCACTTACTCGGTTCTATGGAAAAAAAGGTTTCTGGCACTGACAATGGGTGAATTGCCTTTTTTGCATCTTCCAGACTGGCGTCGTTCAAGTGCCAACATCGAGGGCAGGGGGTGTGGGTGCCACTCGGAATCGATTGAGCACGTGGTATGTGTGAGAAGTTGGCCTGGCATATGCTGTCCACTAATTATAGTGGGCACCTTGCACCAGTCCAAACAACCCCTTATTGGAGATAGGTTAAAGACAACCTTATTGAAAGCTATCCTAGTGGTAGCTATGGAGAGCAGCCTTCAGGCTAAGTCTTGAAGGAATGTAAAGCAGCTTGTTTTACCAGTCTATAATCTCTTGAGTGATCAAATGAAAGAGCACCACACCAGGTATATATTCAAAATATATGTATTTATTGCTAAACACACCCCTCTAGTCTCTTTATGAGGCTAGAGTTCGAAGTACATAAGTTAGAAGTTATTTAAACACAGTAATAGCACAAATACACGTTTGGGCCCTAGGGGCGTACCAAACCATATACCAATAAAGTGGTATGCGAACCACGACTGAACTAGACACTAGGCCTAGAGCCTCTAGAAGTGCTTGGACCACAAGGAACCACCCAAGGTAGTGACACAGGGGACCCACGGGAGACGCGTGCAGTGTAAATACACAACCGCGATACGCCGTTGACTTCTATGGAGAAAGTCGTGATCGGGAAATTAGAGAAAAGGGACACTTTAAAGAGGACTTGGACCAAACCCTTTGAGATCTAGGACTTTGAAGAGTCTCTACCCACGGGAGCACCGGAGTACTCGTGTTACCTCACCCAGGGAAGCCGGGTGCATAGGTGCCTTTCGGGGTCGGGTTTCGTCGTCGATTTGAATGGCGATCTGCTGCAAAGTGCTGCTGGCGACCAAGTGAAAAGTGTCCGGGTGGATCCAAGAGTGGATCGGAGTTCTGAAGAACCTGAAAGCAGAGGGGACAGAGTCTGGGTCACTAGCCAGTGACCAGGAAGGCGATGGACAGATGCCCACCGATGTCGAGTGCTTCAGGTGCGTTGACGGTCGTCTTGACTCTTCAGCCACGAGGTCCAGGAGGTGTTGTCGGCGACCAGGAGCAGGATTCGGGCTGGTACACGATGTCTGTCGAGTGCTGAGGTGTCGGCGACCGGATTGGACCCAACAAGCCTTGGCAACGGCAAGTCTCGATGCAGAGGAAGATCGTCGATGGTGCAGACCAGCAAGGTCTGGGGAACTCACCCAGCGAGGGTAAGTGAGGGCAGGTCTGGAGCAACCAGGATGCCAAGTTAGAAAAGGATTGGCCTTCGTTAAGGGCTACTAGCCAACGGGCTAGCGACCGCGAAGGAGCCTCGTGACGCCGCACGTGGATCTGGCTTACAGGACACTCGTGGAGTGGGGGCCAGTGATCTTCGGTGCAGGTGGTGCTGGAGGCTAGGGCTACTCGGAGCCCAAAGCACGACTTCTTGGGAGACCCAGAAGAGGATGCACTTGCAAATGTGCTCGGTGTCCAGGGGTCACAGTCTCAAGTCACCCACGATAGCCACGGGCCTCAGCTTTGCTGGGGACTCAGGGTAGCCTCGGGGAAGTCTGAGAATCCACCTCTGGTGATGCGATGACTTCGGCGTCCGACGGAGCTTCAGAAATGCGAACCGGACAGATGCTTCTTTGGTGCCTGCCAAGCAGGGGAGTCACTCCTTGACCCCAAGGGAGATTCTTCTGTCCTCTAATCGTGAGTAGAGCGTCGAAGGTCCAGGATTCACTTTCAGAGTTTCGTCCAGGGATAATCTAAAGTCCTAAGGACTGGGTTCCTATCTTTATACTAAAGATAGGGGTTGGACTACTCTGTGGCCCCACCTATGGGTGGGTCAGGGCAGAGGGGTGGCTACACCCCTTTCCCTTTGTCCAGTTCGTGCCAAAGCAGGGGCTGCAAGCCCCTGATCCGGTTTGAACTGGGGTATGCACAGGGACACCAAATGTGCCCCCAGTGCAGGACTTCAAAGCACACAGATGGTGCTCCCGCCCAGCCCCAATACACATTATCCTGTCTGGGGAGGTGGTCACACCTCCCTGGGACAGGAAACCTATTGTCCAGGCCTCCCCTGCCGGAGTTTCGTCCAGCAGCAGGAGGCCAGACTCGTGTCTGTGGCAGCAGCATCCATTTTGTGATGCCAGAGCTTTGGAAAGAAGTTACCGGGTTTAGTCAGAGTTAACATGTCTTTCCCTCTAGAAGGGTGGAATGCTACCCCCGCCGCCAGAATTGGCGGGGGTAGTATTCCAAGATGTTTGACACCAAACACGACATGTTTAGGTGCAGCCATTCCAAAGTTAGCATTTTACCGCGAGGATATAATGCGCTTAAGAGTATATGGTCAGGCTGCACTACAAACAGCATCAGAGATGGTCTCCGAACGCTGCAGAGGGGCCCTGCTCATGCAGGGGCACCCTCTCACATAGGAACCATGCACTCTGCCTTTAGGATTGATAAGGCCTGCCTTAGGAGTGACTTATAGGTTTATATGTGTGTATGCATTTAGTGATATAGGTAACCTATATCACAGTAAGGGGTGCATGCACCACCTTACCCAGGCTGCAGTAGCAGACCTGTTGTGTCAGTTTGGATGGCCTTCCAGGGGTGGCATAATACATGCTGCAGCCCCTGGCAGGCCTCTGAGGTACCTATGCCCTTGGTACATAGTATACCATATACTAGGGACTTATAAGGGCACTCCAGATTCCAATCAGAGATGTGCCTAAGGCACATGGAAACCTTTTACAGAGAAAGCAGATAGACTGGGGCCCTGAATAGCAGGATCCCAGTCCAACTAAGTCATAAACCAGCAAAACACCATAAAAAAGTGGGGGCAACCATATAGTCAGATTCCACCTTCCTACATAACCCCCCAAACGAAAGGAGATAAGGCTAACCTTGGCCAGTTGAGCCTTCATTGACTAAGTGGTCATATAAGGAAGCACCTGCACTAGCATGGTTGCCCCCTGTCTTATGGTCCACTAAGCAATCCCTCACCCTAAGGGTATAAGAGGGTCTCCACCATGGGGAATCACTACCTGTGGTGTGCTTAGGTAAAGTACAAGGCTGGTGAGGTTTCTGAGTAGGGAAGTGAGGCCCTAGGAATGTTGGCCTCAGTTTCCTCAGATCACTGGTCACCATGTATGCCTGTCTTTCCATGACTGAGTTGCACTTTGCTCTAAGGGTCAACCTTTGGCTGCCTACAGCTGGGGGTTGGGTCCCTTTGGATGGACTACTGGAGGGACAGGGCAGGTTTGGAACCTTCAGGTCCCAGGTTTGCCCTTGCCTACCAGAGTCCTTCTGGGGGAGGTCCCTACATAAAGGCATGGGGATCCCTCAGTGTGTAGAGGAGTTTTCACCTGGCTAGGGCTACTAGACTGGGTGCCCCTAATCTGCTGATGGGGGTTCCTCTGGACAGGGGGCCCTGGGGGTCCACTGACCTCCCTGACCTCTGCAGCCCTGGGCTGGCTGAGGCAGGGTAGAGAGGGGCAGGTTACCTGCTCCAGACTGGGTACCACCTTGGAAGGGTCCTCTGCCATCAGGGGTGTGGCCAGGCCAGGCCCGACTACCTCTGGGGCAGTTCCTTCACTAGGGGTAGGGTCAGTTCCCTGAGGAGGCTGATCCTTACCTACTGTCTGGAGGGAAGAAGACTTTTCTTCAACCCTTGTGCTCTCTTTTGGGGGAGAGTGGGCCATTCTTTCAGGCTCCATCTCTCCAAATTCTTGGGCTGGGGCTGTGGCCATTACAGCCCCACTAACCCCAGGGACGCCCAGCATCCTGAAATGGGTTTGGTGTTCAACTTCAGCCCAGGCTGAAATTTCCAGATCATTGCCCATCAGGCAATCTACAGGTAGGGTTGGGGACACTGCCACTCTTTTTGGGCCTGTGACCCCCTCCCAGCTGAGATTGACTATGGCCATGGGGTGATCTGTTCTGACACCATCAATGTTGGTCACCTGGTATTTAAACTCAGGTAAAAGCTGGTGAGGGGGGACTAGTTTCCCTGCCACCATGGTGACACTAGCCCCTGTGTCCCTAAATGCCACAGCTTTCTGACCATTAATTATTGGCTCCAATCTGTACCTGCCCAATGCTATGGGACCCATGGTAAAGGTGGCAAATCCTATACCACCATCAGAGTCAGAGGAGTCTGTTGAGGGGTCCCTGTCTAAACTAGGGCCCACCTCTGTTCCTCTTGCAAAAGCACCTAACTTTTTGGGTGCACTACTCCCAACTGGAGGATTACTACTGGTAGTACCAGGAGGGGTGGTAGTAGTTGTGGGAGGAACATTTTCTTTATTGCCAATCCTGGGGCAACTGGGATCAGTTTTCCAGTGCCCAGGCTTTTTACAGACATGGCAATATGGTTTCTTTTCAGGAGAGGAAGGAGTTTGGGACCCAACCCCAGAAGAGGAATTTTGGGGCCCTGTAGGGGACTTATCCTTAGATTTATCCCCACCTTTCTCTTGGGACTTAGTAGAATCTTTCTTCTGGTCACCACCCTGATTTCTAGTTTTTACTCTGGTTCTGACCCATTTGTCTGCCTTCTTTCCCAATTCTTGGGGAGAGGTCAGATCAGAGTCCACCAGATACTGGTGCAAAAGCTGGTTTTGACAATTATTAAGGATCTGCTCCCTCATAATCAAATTGTACAATCCTAAAAAGTCATGCACTTTGTTGCCATGTATCCAACCTTCCAGAGCCTTTGTAGCACAATCTACAAAATCAACCCAGTCTTGAGTCTGAGCTTTTGGGTGTCTCTGAACTTCAACCTATACTGTTCAGTGGTTAGTCCAAACCCATCTATCAGAGCACTCTTCAAGACTGTGTAATTGTCAGCATCCTCTTCTCTTACAGTGAGGAGCTTGTCTCTACCTTTGTCTGCAAAGGAGAGCCACAAGATTGCTGCCCACTGCCTCTGGGGGACCTTCTGAACTTTACAGGCCCTCTCCAGTGTAGTTATCCATTTGTGGATGTCATCCCCACTCTGGTAGGGAGGGACAATCTTGTTTAGGTTTCTATGGTCATAAGACCTGTCCCTATCTCTAGGGATATTGCTGCCACCATGGGACTCTAGTCCCAACTTTCTTTTCTCTCTAAAGAGATCTAGGGACTCCCTGTCTAAGGCTACTTGCTTCCTTCTGAGTTCAAGCTGAGCTTCCTCATATTGAATCAGCCTCTTTCTTCTCTCATGAGAGGATTCCCTCCTATGAGATGAGACAGAGCTCCCTATTGAGGTGCCAGAGTGGTTAGACTCCTGAGAAGAAGATCTAGACCTTCTGGGCACACTCACAATCCTTCCTGGGGGACAAAGGGAGCATCATTCTGATCCTCCTCTTCATCTTCCTCAGGAGGGGTTGGATTATCCAGGTCAGGGCCATTGTCGCCCTCCTGGCCAGTTTCAGAGGGGGGCTGGGGGTACTTGTACCCCCATTCCCAACCTCATCTTCTGCCCCACCCTCAGCTCCTACCCCTTCAGTCCCCAAGGGCTTACTAAGGTCATAAGCCACCAACAACTCCTTGAGGTGTTGGGTGGTGGGGCTTTGGCCTGTCCTTATTTTTCTCAAGTTGCATAAAGCTCTCAATTCCAAGAATGGGAGTGTATCATACTTGGAGGGTGGAAGCTCAATGGCTTCCTGCAAGGATTCTTTGGATCCTGCCCTTAAAGACATTACTAGTGTGGTGTGGTGTGGTGTATGCACTACCTACTCTAGTGTGGCCTACTAAACTCTCTTGAGTTGTAGAAAGGGTTGTGCTATCCCTTAACACACAACTCTAAGTTCAGTAGAACTTACTGTATTCTAAGCTTAAATTATATGTACCTTAGGTACCTTTAGTGGTTTTCAGTTGATCAATTCAATTGAGATTATCTGGTAAAACAATAGCAAGCTGGAATCCCACACGCTGCACACCAATGTGAGAAGTTGGCCTGGCATATGCTGTCCACTAATTATAGTGGGCACCTTGCACCAGTCCAAACAACCCCTTATTGGAGATAGGTTAAAGACAACCTTATTGAAAGCTATCCTAGTGGTAGCTATGGAGAGCAGCCTTCAGGCTAAGTCTTGAAGGAATGTAAAGCAGCTTGTTTTACCAGTCTATAATCTCTTGAGTGATCAAATGAAAGAGCACCACACCAGGTATATATTCAAAATATATGTATTTATTGCTAAACACACCCCTCTAGTCTCTTTATGAGGCTAGAGTTCGAAGTACATAAGTTAGAAGTTATTTAAACACAGTAATAGCACAAATACACGTTTGGGCCCTAGGGGCGTACCAAACCATATACCAATAAAGTGGTATGCGAACCACGACTGAACTAGACACTAGGCCTAGAGCCTCTAGAAGTGCTTGGACCACAAGGAACCACCCAAGGTAGTGACACAGGGGACCCACGGGAGACGTGTGCAGTGTAAATACACAACCGCGATACGCCGTTGACTTCTATGGAGAAAGTCGTGATCGGGAAATTAGAGAAAAGGGACACTTAAAAGAGGACTTGGACCAAACCCTTTGAGATCTAGGACTTTGAAGAGTCTCTACCCACGGGAGCACCGGAGTACTCGTGTTACCTCACCCAGGAAGCCGGGTGCATAGGTGCCTTTCGGGGTCGGGTTTCGTCGTCGATTTGAATGGCGATCTGCTGCAAAGTGCTGCTGGCGACCAAGTGAAAAGTGTCCGGGTGGATCCAAGAGTGGATCGGAGTTCTGAAGAACCTGAAAGCAGAGGGGACAGAGTCTGGGTCACTAGCCAGTGACCAGGAAGGCGATGGACAGATGCCCACCGATGTCGAGTGCTTCAGGTGCGTTGACGGTCGTCTTGACTCTTCAGCCACGAGGTCCAGGAGGCGTTGTCGGCGACCAGGAGCAGGATTCGGGCTGGTACACGATGTCTGTCGAGTGCTGAGGTGTCGGCGACCGGATTGGACCCAACAAGCCTTGGCAACGGCAAGTCTCGATGCAGAGGAAGATCGTCGATGGTGCAGACCAGCAAGGTCTGGGGAACTCACCCAGCGAGGGTAAGTGAGGGCAGGCCTGGAGCAACCAGGATGCCAAGTTAGAAAAGGATTGGCCTTCGTTAAGGGCTACTAGCCAACGGGCTAGCGACCGCGAAGGAACCTCGTGACGCCGCACGTGGATCTGGCTTACAGGACACTCGTGGAGTGGGGGCCAGTGATCTTCGGTGCAGGTGGTGCTGGAGGCTAGGGCTACTCGGAGCCCAAAGCACGACTTCTTGGGAGACCCAGAAGAGGATGCACTTGCAAATGTGCTCGGTGTCCAGGGGTCACGGTCTCAAGTCACCCACGATAGCCACGGGCCTCAGCTTTGCTGGGGACTCAGGGTAGCCTCGGGAAGTCTGAGAATCCACCTCTGGTGATGCGATGACTTCGGCGTCCGACGGGAGCTTCAGAAATGCGAACCGGACAGATGCTTCTTTGGTGCCTGCCAAGCAGGGGAGTCACTCCTTGACCCCAAGGGAGATTCTTCTGTCCTCTAATCGTGAGTAGAGCGTCGAAGGTCCAGGATTCAGTTTCAGAGTTTCGTCCAGGGATAATCTAAAGTCCTAAGGACTGGGTTCCTATCTTTATACTAAAGATAGGGGTTGGACTACTTCTGTGGCCCCACCTATGGGTGGGTCAGGGCAGAGGGGTGGCTACACCCCTTTCCCTTTGTCCAGTTCGTGCCAAAGCAGGGGCTGCAAGCCCCTGATCCGGTTTGAACTGGGGTATGCACAGGGACACCAAATGTGCCCCCAGTGCAGGACTTCAAAGCACACAGATGGTGCTCCCGCCCAGACCCAATACACATTATCCTGTCTGGGGAGGTGGTCACACCTCCCTGGGACAGGAAACCTATTGTCCAGGCCTCCCCTGCCGGAGTTTCGTCCAGCAGCAGGAGGCCAGACTCGTGTCTGTGGCAGCAGCATCCATTTTGTGATGCCAGAGCTTTGGAAAGAAGTTACCGGGTTTAGTCAGAGTTAACATGTCTTTCCCTCTAGAAGGGTGGAATGCTACCCCCGCCGCCAGAATTGGCGGGGGATAGTATTCCAAGATGTTTGACACCAAACACGACATGTTTAGGTGCAGCCATTCCAAAGTTAGCATTTTACCGCGAGGATATAATGCGCTTAAGAGTATATGGTCAGGCTGCACTACAAACAGCATCAGAGATGGTCTCCGAACGCTGCAGAGGGGCCCTGCTCATGCAGGGGCACCCTCTCACATAGGAACCATGCACTCTGCCTTTAGGATTGATAAGGCCTGCCTTAGGAGTGACTTATAGGTTTATATGTGTGTATGCATTTAGTGATATAGGTAACCTATATCACAGTAAGGGGTGCATGCACCACCTTACCCAGGCTGCAGTAGCAGACCTGTTGTGTCAGTTTGGATGGCCTTCCAGGGGTGGCATAATACATGCTGCAGCCCCTGGCAGGCCTCTGAGGTACCTATGCCCTTGGTACATAGTATACCATATACTAGGGACTTATAAGGGCACTCCAGATTCCAATCAGAGATGTGCCTAAGGCACATGGAAACCTTTTACAGAGAAAGCAGATAGACTGGGGCCCTGAATAGCAGGATCCCAGTCCAACTAAGTCATAAACCAGCAAAACACCATAAAAAAGTGGGGGCAACCATATAGTCAGATTCCACCTTCCTACAGTATGTGTCTGTCCTGTCCTACTCAACGATAGAAGGATTCTGCTGCGGGGCAAACTGAACAAACTTGGTGTCCGATCGTGCCGACAAGCCATCATAGCAGCCATGAATCCAGAAAACACAATGCTTAACATCCGGTTCACCAAATTCGTTTCAAGAGCAGCCAAAAATCTCAGCGCAGCAGGATTGCAAGTTCCTCTGCTCCAGTTTGTACATCCCTGGCGAAACCCGAGCTCACTCAGATCTTTCGAATCTTCAGAGATAAGTCCCAAGTCAGCATCCCCTTTTCTTCTTTTTTTCCTTTTCCCTTGTTCACGCCGAGATTGTTCCCTCAAATTAACAATGAAGTTTTAGTCCCTGCTGGCTTACACCTCTCATCAGATAAATTATGCCGCTGGGAAATTGCGTATATTTGATACCTGGGACACTACGCCTTAATGAAATTTAGAAATGTTATAGTCTTGTTTAACTTTTGTATTAATGGCTCTGCTTTTTTAATGTTTTTTTATATATAGAATGTATTTTCTAATTGTAATGATTTTAAATAATCAAACAAATCTCAAATTTCAAAAAAAATTCAAAAATTTAAATTTAAAAAAATTTCAAATTATACTGTGGGCTCCCAAAACAATTGCTCTTAAAGCCCCTCAGACAGGAACCAGCATATACAAATAAGCATTGGTCCTACTTGAGTGTGAACAGTCCTGCCTGAACTGCCAGGTCAAGTCTGCTCTGCGTGGGAACACAAGCAATACCAGACTAGTTTTGGCCTATTTGGGCTTTATTAGTAGGGTGGATCTTGAGCCCTAAGCCACAGTGAGCATGCAACCCATGTCTGGACATGGACGTCTTTCTATTAATCATTTATGACAAGGTCCTTATGACAAAATCAATTCTAGGACACAAAACCGCTCTGATAGAACTGAGTCGAGTCATGTACCGGGGTGTGTATGTAGAGCAAAAAGGTATGGCACTGATGGATAATACACCTCAAAATAAAGGAATGTTAATAAAAAATATTGGAAGTGCCTCATGTAAATGCCCACCACGGGCCTGTTGGCTGATATTTACAAATGGGCTCACTGCATCATCACTGGCACGTCCCTATTATAGCAGGAGGAACCCAAATAGTGTGAATGTACCAAATGATACTGGGTGTATGTGATGGACTGATCGGAGCCTCAGAAGTTACATCAATCTCCTGCACCCAATTGTATGCGGGTCCCCAAAATCCGAGAGTTGGTACCTTCCTCTCGGTGTAAAAATTCATAAAAATCAGTCCATATGGCATGTCTCACATTCTTTACTATATATGCCCAGGCTCATGATTAAAACCACTCTAATATGTTTAGACCAAAATGTTACGGTTGGCATGTTTCATTGCCAATAATCTACTTACAGGCAAATTCATCAGGGCATGAAGACCCATGTGTCACCCAAATGTACACCGTACCACAAAGCCACCAAGTGAACGCCTAAGGACCTTGAGTTGCCTACGGTGCTGGCAGACTGTGATTTAGCAAAACGCCTTTTTGCTCTACATACACACCCTGGTAGATGACCCGACTCTGAGTTGTACCAGAGCGGTTTTGTATCCTAGAATTGATTTTGTCATAAGGACATTGTAATAAAAGACTAATAGAAAGATTTGAATGGGGTGATTGACATTGGGGTTTCGTTTTTTCTGATTTGGTTTTGAGTGGCAGGCGCCCCTCTGTCTTACTGTCCTTCTTCAGCTCCTTTGTGTGTGCCTACTTATAGATTAACCAGGTTTTCATCTTTTACAAATAATTGTACCCCGGCAGAATAACATACTGTTTTGTTCAGGATTTGAACGTATTACCTGGAGAAATGTCCAGCCCTTGCACATAATTTGTTATATGTAAAACATTGTAAATATTTGTCCTAGCTCATATATACAATTTCATCATACTTAAAATATTGTAATATGAACAAAGAAATCTAACGAAGTTATTAAATCTAAAGATTGTTTCAGGACAATTTAAATATCTGTGTCTCCTGTGATTTGAGTATTCCCCAAATTTTTTTAGGATTCTTGCTCAAAATTTAATGAACAATGAAGCATTAAATGTTGGAAGTGCCGGGGTACAATTATTTGTAAAAGTATAGCACGAGGATCTGTTAGACAATCGTGTATTTACACCCAAGGTAGTGGGGTGTTTTGTTACCCCGAGTGGCACCAATACTTTGTATTTCTTGCCAATTGAATTTATCAGTACTACATTGCCCACATAAATTTGTCTTTAAGACTGAGGTGCGACTCTTCTTTCCACCACTACCCCTCGCTAGTATTGCAGATTTTAATCTTCTTCATACAGAGCAGTTGCACATACTGCCTTTTTATATGTAAGTGAGTCTGTTCAAAAGCCTTAGGTCCAAGCAAGAGGTACTTCACACACACACACACGAGTGCTAAAACACCCTAAAGAAATTAAAACCATGCAACACTTAACCCTAGCCCATCTCTTGTCCCCTGGCACCCCACTGTTGCAAATATGCATCCCGAGGGCCTGCTTGGTCTAGGCATTGTATATAAATTGATCATCTCAATTCGGGCCATTATAGACACTGTCTTCAGTCCTGAACTTTTCACCTACAAATTATTGATTTCAATGTGTTAGTCTAATTAGTTCCACAGCAGCAAAGCAAGACAATAAGAACCAGAATGTATTAGGTGACCACACGAACGTTCAGGGATGGAAGCAGCGTCTGGATCAATGTGATCATCTTAATTGCATCTAGGATTAACGGATGAGTATCTCGTGGCTGGGCTGGGGGTGCACTATTTGGAACACCATGATGTTGTTAGAGGACTTCAGTTTCCATGCTCTTTATCTTGAAGTCCAGTTCTTTAAATGGGCCGGTACTGTCTGGTGCTGAGTACCAGCACTTTTTTATTTTGAGAAGGAGAGTACCGCACTTCTCAACGGAAACGTAATACTTTTAATTGGAGAGTACTGGCACTTCTCAGAAACAAGCAGGTACTCTGGCAGTTTGCTTAACACAGGGCCCGCAGCCCCCGCAGTGCGGGGGGCCAAGTTCCAGGGGGCCCCCCTCAGCACAGTACTCTGCCCGGAGAGCTCCTTAATGTATTCGGAGGGGGCCCCTCCACGTACCATGCAGCGGAGCCCTCTCAAGTTTCGTTACGCCAGTGCACTCTGGT
The DNA here is from genome assembly GCA_963921515.1 of Calotriton arnoldi. NCBI lineage: Eukaryota > Metazoa > Chordata > Amphibia > Caudata > Salamandridae > Calotriton > Calotriton arnoldi. The sequence goes on from CAWUFW010000511.1 coordinate 1,395,708, forward strand.
ACAGAGTACCTGCACTTCTATTTTTCCATCTCAAGCACCGTTGAAGTCCATTGTTTCCTCCTACTTTTGCATCTTGTTCTCATCATTTCCCCTGCCCTTTCCCATTCCTCCCTTGTACCATACTATCTTCCCTGTACTTCTTTCTTTATTCATCTTCTTTTTCTTGTACCTGGTACCAGAGACCCCGTCTCTCCACTCTCCTCCTTCTTTCCCCTCTGTCTTCGGTCACCTCAGTGACGCAGCATGGGTAACGCTGCCCTTATGCAACCAAGACAAATGCCCCCACCCCTTCCTTGTTTGGAAGTAAATAAAAAAGCTATTGTTGAAGTGCAGTGTACCCCTCATAACCCTGGGCCCCAGTGCCACTATACCTGCTGCACTATTGATAGCTAAACCCTTGTGTCTCCTTCTGAGCTCTTACTTCTCTTATCTTCTCGTTTCTATCTCCTCCTCGCCCATTGTTTCTTCCCGACACCCCCTTAAATCTCTTGCTCTGTCCCTGCTTTTTCTTCTCACCTCACCTCGATCTTTACCCCCATTATGTTCTCCCCTCCTCAGTCTTTTCGTCCCTCTCCCCATCTAGCCCTCCTCTGCGCCCGCCTCTCTTTTTCAGCCAAGAGTGTGATTGGCCGTTTACGCTCAAAGACACAGTGCAGGCTGTCAACAGCCTCCTCTCCCATCGCTTCCTCTGCCTTGTCCCGCCCCCTCCCGCGACCCTCTCTCCTTTCCACTTCTCCAAGTGCCCCTCCCTGATGCTGTAGCTCCTCCCCTCTCCGTCCCACGCCCCGCCCAGCCCTTCTCTCTCTCCGCCCCCTCCTTCCCTTCACCCCACCGCCCTCCTTCCTCAGCTGAGAGAACGGCGTGTAAGGCTCTTTATACTCGGTTGCAGCCCGGGTTCCTTCCCTCCTCCCTGGGCAGCTCTCGTCCTTTCGCTCCTGGAGTGGAGCCCTCGGGTCTTCATGCCTCCCCCCCGGGCTTCCAGCAGGTGAGTGCCGCAGCAGCGCCCGCCCCCTTCACAGACAGGACTTTGCCTTCGCTGCAGTGATTTCCCCCTCACTGCCCAGGTGCGCTGCCCCTAGGCCGCGCTCCTCTACCCAGGATTGTGCAGCCGCCCCACCTAGGTGTGCTGCCTCCGGCCCCCGCACAGCCACAAAAGCCCCTCCCGTACTCCGGCAAAGAATGTGGCCCCTCATCTTCTGCCATCCCTGGTGTGCATCCCCGCTGCGATCCTTAGGCGCTACGTACCTAGCCAGCAGCGTTAGTCCCACCGCCAAGGTTAGCTGTTTTAAACTTGTGTGTGTGTGTGTGTTGCCCCCAAGCGCCCGAAGGTCAGGCGCCTGTCTCTCTTGTTCAGTCCTGGATTAAGACCTGTCTCAATAAGTGGCCGCTTGGCTATGAAGCTTGTGCGCATTCCCTCCCTCTGACTGTTCATCTCTTTCTCTCCGTGACTCTCAGCACTATCTGTCTTTGTGGCTCCCAGGGCAGTATTTGGCTGCCTGAACAGTGCATTGCTTTGTGTCTCCTTGCATAGCTTGGCTCTGGGCAGTATCTGCCTTTGTCTATCCGTGGGGCAGGATTTGGCTGCCTTGTCCCTGCTGTCCTTGGACAGCTTGTGTAGCCCCTGAGCAATATTTGGCTGTCTGGGAAGTATCTGCGTTTGCCTGCGCAGTATCTTTCCTAGTGACTCCCTGGGGAGCTTTTCATTTTCTGATTGCCTGTCTCTTCGAGACGCCTTTCCTCCTAGAGTGAGGGGGGCCTGCTTGGCCCTTTGCCTGAAATCCTCCCCAGTTGTTTGGCATTTTCCTCATTATTTCCTGTCTGCTGGTGGCAAGGTTCTCTCTGCTGCCACCTTCATGCCCCTGCTGGTTGAGTCTTCCACAGCTCTTCCGTGTCTCCTGGCGGCTGTGGTCGCCTTTGCTGTCTACCTCTTGATGGCCGAGGCTTCATTTGTGCTGATTACCAGTGGCTGAGGTTGTCTCTGAGTCCCAATGAGGTTCTCTCTGCTGCCCCCCTTGCTGACTGTGGTTTCTTCTATTCCCCCCTTGCTGCTGAAGTTCCGTCTGCTGGGGCCCCCACCACCCCTCCCCGCAGAAACTGAGGTTCCCTGTTGTTGCGCCCCCGGGCCGAGGTTACTTCCGCTGTTCCGTGTCGCTTTCTGCTGGTTGTTTGAGGCACTCGGTGCTTTTCTCATCGTTACAGACCTCTCGTTGTCCTTTGTTTTTGTTATACCCTGTGCTCTGCCAGGCGCTGCCGGTCTCATTCCTCCCATTGGCGGTATTTGGATGACGTATGATGCGACGTCCAATAATGTATTTATTGATTATTGTAGGCGTCCCCTGGTTTATACGTACCACAACCTATCAGCAGTGCACTTTCTGACCGGTTGACTCGGCACTTGTCTGTAATAAGCGCCACACAGCACCGCAAAGAGTCATTCATTCAGCACCAGAGGCTGAGACCTGTTTACGTTTTCATGTTCATGTGGTGACAGGAAAGAGCATCATTCCTCTGAGGCAGAGCGTGCCGGGTAGGAAACCCGAGGATTGCACGTTGTTCCACACACGGGGGCAGGGGTGAGGGTGGAGCGTTCTGCCCTTGACGATTGATTAATAAAGAAATGTTCTATTCTCATTGGCTGGCGGAGTAAAAAAAATCATAGGCAGTGACAAAGTATTTAATAATGGGTAATATGTAATTGTAGCCTGCAGAACTTCAACCAGGTGGAAATTATAGGTCCATTTTGCAAAAGCCTTCGTGATTACGTGAAGTAGTGGTACATGTTAACTCTTACATGCCTTTGTGAATTTGCCCCAAAAGGTCCGTCGCTCTATTGATAAAAATACAAAGAGTGACTGTCATTTCGTTTTGTACTATATGTGAAGAGTCCCAATTTAGGTGTTTTGGGTCAAGTCACAAAGACATTTACAAGTATGTGAAAGCAGTATTGTAGGAGTTTTGGCCGCTTTGGAAATAAAATTCTGTTAAAGTGAGTACTCCTGGAATCAGACCGTTGTAGAGTTCCTTTCGTATTACTGGCATTTTAGTGAATTCCACAAAAGTCGGACTTTTGCTCCAAATATACTTGTAGCCCCATGGGAGCAAAATGCAAATTTTCCAACGTAATCATTTGTGAATGAGGCTTATTGTAACAAGGTAAACTTGTTTTGATTTCTTGCATGCTCACAATCTACAATCTTGGACAGAGAAGATGGATAATTCTGTTACTTTACATATCGTGAAGTGCTATACCATTAACAAACTTAGCATAGCACTATAATCAGCAGTATCACACAACCGGGCCGCTTTAACCAGTGATTCTCACTAGATTGCTAGCTGAGACACAGAAATACCTTGTAAAATGTAAACATAGTTCGTGAAAGATTTTGCTGGCCTAGATAAGCTGTTTCTCATTTACTTTTCTTCATTTCCATTTCTTCACTTCGTTTCTCCGCCTTATGGCTACTGTACATCCTTATGTCGCATCTTTGGCCTCCTATGTGCTACTGCTCTGGTGATGCGTATGTAGAAACTGTCTGCCTGGCTCAGTGCGGCCAAAAGAGACCCCATTTAAGGGGGATACAATACTTTTGCTAATAAATTTCAAAGGTGCAAGAAATTGGTTTAGGGCAGCAGTTTATCACAGTAGAAGAGCCACCTGCTGAACCTCATTCGATCTGAGCAAAATCCCTGGCCCTGTCTTTGCCTTTTGCCAGAATTCTATGTTTATTTTTTTTTGCAAATGACAATATGACAACTGTGTAGCCTGTTCTCTCCGGAGGCTGAAAGATGTGTAAACCTGCTGCCTGCCAGGGTAGAAGGGAGTCTTGGGGTTTTAAGAACTGAGATACAAGATTGTGCTGTGCTTTAGCAGAAAATATGTTGTTTCCTTTTATTTATTGCGCGACTGTCACTGGTCCAGCAGTCCAGGGTGACATTCCCATCGGATCTGAGGTTTCCATCGTATACTGGAGTCTGCTTCGGCTTGTGAAGATGTGTTATTTGTAGTGTGAGTGGTTGTGGTTCTATATGTTAAGTGACTGGATCAACCCCACTGTGTTGTGAAAGGGTTTTGTTGATGGGCGAGGCTGCCTATACTGAATTGCTTGTTCATCTTTTAGGTTGGTATGCTTGCCCGTTGCCCGGAACGAAGATGGAAGTGTAAGATAACTTGTAGTGACGAGTGCTGTTCCTGTCTAGCAAGCAGACCCTGTGAAAGGCAGCGAGTCTTCTAAGACCCTCAATGCTGCCCGGTGCAGGGTTCCACCTCTAATTCACTTTGGGTTCGCTATCAAAATAATGAGGCAAGCGCTGGAAACTGGAAGAGAAGAAAATGGTTTATTTCTCATGAGGAGATCACGTCAACTGAGACACCGGGGTGTCTGAGGGAAGTGTTCTTCTGACAACTCCCTTGGCTCTTCCTTTTATACAGGTTTGACACAATGCATTTGTTTGATCAACATGGTTACAAAAGCTTGGGGTCCCCGCCCCGGGCAGGTTGTCACACAAGCCCAACAGTAATTCTCTTCCCACCCAGGCCAAACAGACAATCTTATCTTGCAGCTGGACCTTGCTTCAGGGTCTAAAACATGTGAGACCGGTCAGATCTAAGAGTCCGTTCTGTTGATAAAAACAGGTCCCATTGTTGGTAATAACAAGTCTTGCTGTTTGCAGTGCAATAAATCATTTTGCAAGAGTCTTTTTGGTGTTTGGAACCTGTTTGTGTAACTAGGTGTAGTGAAGGGTAGTGCGTCCAAAGGCTTGTCTGAAAACAGGGATGAGGGGAAAAACGAGTTTGTGGCAGCAAGTGGCGCTGAGGTTTGTTGTGGCAATAGAGTTTATAGCCCCCAGCACACATACCAGGTCGGTCAGAGGGTCAGAGGGATGCTAGTAAGGGCAGGGTGAAACAAAGGTGACCAACAGAGTACAAAATGGCTGTGATAGATTAAAATGACTGCAACTTATGTGCACATAGAATTCCACCAGACAAGATGGCGCAGGTAATGTTCATGATTATTGTTTTGCTTTTAACAGTGGCCCCTTTGAACATAACTAGCCAGCTTGTCAGTCTATTTCGATCTCCATAATGTCCCGTATCTCTTGATCATACATTACTCTCATTTTTGTTAGCTGAGTGTCCATAGTCTTAGGGTGCAAGGTAGTTATGCAAACATAACACAAAGGTGGTATACAGTGTATACCCAAACAACAACCACATATTGTCAATACTGGGACCAAGAGAATCATTGATATTTTCCAACCCCACTCCTTCAGGATGCCCCAAAGCCAACTTCCAACTGTCCAAGTCTCTGATCCTTGATGAATTTCTGAAGATAGTCTATGGAGATGTTCGATTGCTTCATAGACAGAAGGTGAATTATCAGGAATGTATACACAGCAGCTGGCACCGATGATGCGGCATGCTCCTCCACGGTCCGCTAGTACCACGTCCAGGACCATGCGATTTTGCAGGGTAACCAGACGGACCGCTTGGAGCTCAGCATTGTTGTTGGTGAGGATGCCAGCAGTGACGTTCAGGGCGGTCTCTACCGCTTGGGACAGATGTCTGATGGCTCGGCTGTTTGCCATCGGACCCCATAGCGGGACGAGCCCTTTTGCTGCGTCGAGGAACTGTGATGAGGCAGAGTCTGCTTGATCAATGTCTTTAGAACGCTTTTCTCGATGATGCTCTGCAGGGGCTGTGTAGGTTGGTGGCAAAACAAAGGCGATGTAGCATGTGCCCCCAGTTTCTTGGGAGCCAGGTGTAGGCTTTGGTTCCTCAAACAAAGTACATATTGGGTGATGCAACAAGCGCTGGGGGTTGGCAGTGTTCAAAGTCCTTACAATGCTACAGGTGCTGTGACCCACATTCTTAGTCCCACGGCCTTCAATGCATACAAGGCCAGAGACGTTCACCACAGAGAGGGCCACAGTCAGTGTTGCAGCAGTTCTTTTCTTCAGGTAGGAAAATGTGGCTCTGTTAGGATTATTGAACACTTGCATTTCCACTCGTTCTTTGGCGGGGACATCAATCTGGAATGTCGCATTGAAGGTGTGAGGGCAGAAGGGGCGGCTGTCGTTCCTGTTTTGTTTCGCCAGAACTCGTTGTAGAACTGGGCGATTGTTCCGTCGGAAGTGGCATTGTCTTTGTAACTTTCTTGTAGGAGCATCATCCAGGCAAGGCAAGATCCGTGAATAGAAAAGGGCGAAGGGATGAAAGGGATGGAATGTTCAGTGGCATGTGGTAACAGCCCACAGACCCAACAGTTGGTAGCATTGGTGGCAAGATTGTGTTGGTGCAACATCTGCACGAAAGAATTATTCCAGAATTCTTTGCGTCGTTCTCGGAGATGTGGCGGTAGTGATACCAGGTAGTGTTCTTTCTTGGTGGTTGGTTGCATGGTGGGTGACAATGTTCTGTATGCAGGTGCATTCTCTTCAATGATCCAGAGTGCGACCATTAGCAGGAGACAGGTGAGAAATGCGGCTACAAGTGCAATTGTCTTTGTGCTGTGCAGGTTAGCAGTCTTGGTGTCTTTGCGGTGGTTTTGCAGGTGTTCAGTTTCTTCCATCATCTTCGAGGAGCTCAACAACTGTTAGGACCAGAGACTTTTGTCTGGCGCTTTCCTGGTAGCGTTGTTTGACTGTGCTACCGATCTGAGACCTTGACTCAGTTAGTGGCCTGGTCGTTGGAGCTCCCTCCTTTCGTCGATCTTAGGTTGTACCCTTTCCTGGATGGCACCGTGGGGTCGGGAAATTCTGATAGTTCGAGGGTGTCTTCTTGTGGGTAGCAACTCAGAGCTGGTCGGTCTCTCGCGAGTACTTCCTCTTGCACCTCCACCCCTTCACAGGTTGCCAGGGTTGGAGGGACTCATTTGCAGTGATGGGCATGCAGCCAGTTTCGTTTTCCTTGCACTCGGAGGGCAGTTCGGGTGGTGATCAGGACTTGCCAGGGCGTCCACCTAGGCTCCAGATTCTTCGTTCTTTGGAAGTTGCGAATTAATATATGGTCGCCTGGCTTTATTTCATGTCCCGGGCCCCTGGATACGTCAGGCAAGGCTTGCTGCACCTGTTGGTGGATAAATGTTAGCTCGTTTGTCAATTTATGCAAGTAATCCGACATTAATATGTTCGGGATATCGTTAATGGAGGTGGGTCTTGGTGCCGCCCAAATGCTCATAGGCCTGCCGAAGACCATCTCATACGGGGTCAGTCTGTGTTTGGTTGGGGTGGAGCGCATCGATAACAATGCCAATGGGAGGGCGTCGGGCCATTTCAACCCGGTCGTGGCAACTATTTTGGCTAGTTTTAGTTTCAATGTTGCATTGTGTCTCTCTACCAGGCCCGCTGATTGGGGGTGGAAGACGGCATGGAAATTTTGTTTTACCCCCAACCCTCTCAGTATGTTCTGTATCACCTCGGCTACGAAGTGGGGGCCGTTGTTGCTCCATAAAATTCTGCAAAGGCCGTATCGGGGGAAGAATTCTTTCAGCAATACTTTTGCAGTGGCTAAGGCGGTATTGTCGCGGGTGGGATAGGCCTCCACCCATTTGCTAAAAGCGCACACAACCACCAGGACATATTTTAGACCAAAGCGACACCAAAGGGGATGATGGACGGAGCGCTTGAGCTAATCAAACACTCACCCCCAGTCAACTGATCTGGGTTTAATCCATCATCATTCTTTAGCTCACTCCACCACCCCAGTTCAGACATGGCCATATGCAAATCAGTCTGACCCTGTGCCTCATGGGAACAGTCCAGCCCGAACTGCCAAGCCATGTCTTCCCTGGAACGGAAACAAGCATCCTGGGACCGGTTTCTGGCTATTCAGCCGTCATCAGCCAGGCTAGCTTGAATCCAGTGGCAAAGTGAACAAGGGACCCACGTCTGGGCATACCCTGCTAACTCAGGGCGAACAAAGCGACACCAAAGGGGATGATGGACGGAGCGCTTGAGCTAATCAAACACTCACCCCCAGTCAACTGATCTGGGTTTAATCCATCATCATTCTTTAGCTCACTCCACCACCCCAGTTCAGACATGGCCATATGCAAATCAGTCTGACCCTGTACCTCATGGGAACAGTCCAGCCCGAACTGCCAAGCCATGTCTTCCCTGGACCGGAAACAAGCATCCTGGGACCGGTTTCTGGCTATTCAGCCGTCATCAGCCAGGCTAGCTTGAATCCAGTGGCAAAGTGAACAAGGGACCCACGTCTGGGCATACCCTGCCAACTCAGGGCGAACAAAGCGACACCAAAGGGGATGATGGACGGAGCGCTTGAGCTAATCAAACACTCACCCCCAGTCAACTGATCTGGGTTTAATCCATCATCATTCTTTAGCTCACTCCACCACCCCAGTTCAGACATGGCCATATGCAAATCAGTCTGACCCTGTGCCTCATGGGAACAGTCCAGCCCGAACTGCCAAGCCATGTCTTCCCTGGACCGGAAACAAGCATCCTAGGACCGGTTTCTGGCATTTCAGCCGTCATCAGCCAGGCTTGCTTGAATCCAGTGGCAAAGTGAGCAAGGGACCCACGTCTGGGCATACCCCCGCCAACTTAGGGCGACAAAAGCGATACAAAAGGGGAAGTTGGCGGGGGTATGCCCAGACGTGGGTCCCTTGCTCACTTTGCCACTGGATTCAAGCAAGCCTGGCTGATGACGGCTGGAATGCCAGAAACCGGTCCTAGGATGTTTGTTTCCGGTCCAGGGAAGACATGGCTTGGCAGTTCGGGCTGGACTGTTCCCATGAGGCACAGGGTCAGACTGATTTGCATATGGCCATGTCTGAACTGGGGTGGTGGAGTGAGCTAAAGAATGATGATGGATTAAACCCAGATCAGTTGACTGGGGGTGAGTGTTTGATTGGCTCAAACGTTCCGTCCATCGTCCCCTTTTGTATCGCCATATTTTAGACCAAGGCATCTCTCTAGTTGAATGTAATCCATTTGAAGGATTTCAAAGGGGTGGTCAGGGACTCCAAACCCTCCCCGTGGTACTACTGTCCCCTTCCCTGGGTTGTGTTGTAGGCAGACTATACATTGTTGTACTAGGCGTTTTGCAGATTCTGCTATCTTGACGTTATGCCATACTCTGGTGATTAGTTCAATCATGGGGGTGGAGCCTATGTGTGCTGGTAAATGTGCCATGGTCAATATGGGGATGAGGTAGGCATTGGGTAACAGCCATTTATTTCCGTCTTTAGTTCTCCAGCAATCTTCCTCGTCTTTTAGTCCCACCTTTTCCCACTCGGTCAATTCGTCTTGTGTGCCTGTAGTATGTATGTCCCTTACAGTGGTCCTAGCCACTGTATCGTTCAGCTTGTGACCTGGTCACATACATTCGTGTCGTAGTTCTGTCTCCTGCCGTGGCTCGGGCAGTAACGTCTGCTAGTGCATTTCCCTGTCCAATGAGATCAGTCACTTTCCTATGTGCTTGGCATTTTATCACTAACTTCTTGGGGAGGAGGACTGCTTGCGTCAAGGCAGAGACTAAATCTCCATGCAGGATGGGTGTACCGTGTGAAGTCAGGAACCCTCTTTCTTTCCATAAGATCCCAAAATGGTGAACCACCCCGAAGGCATATTGGCTGTCGGTGTATATGTTAACTGTCGTGTCAGTCGCTAAGATACATGCTCGTGCGAGGGCAATGAGTTCTGCAGCCTGGGCTGAACGTTGAGGAATACGGGCTGTTTCCAGAACGGTTCGGGCTGTGGTGACAGCGTATGCAGCTGAGGTGGTGCCGTCGGGGAGTTTGATGCACGAACCATCCACCCATAGTTCTCCATCTGGTTCTAGAAAGGCGGTGTCTGAGATCTATTCTACTCTTTGTTTGTTCATCGGTTAGTGTCACACAGTCTGTAGTGGAGTCACGCTAGGATCATTTTCGGGTAGGGGTAACAGTGTGGCTGGATTGAGGGTGGTGCATCGCTTTAGGGTAATGTGCGGTGCTAGCAGGGTCAACTCATATCCTGTCAGTCGGGCGCTAGTCAAGTGTTGGGTTTTGGTCTGGTTTAGTAGTGTGTCGACTGCATGGGGTACTAAAACAGTGACTGGATTGGAGAGTACTATTCCTTCGCTCTGGCGTATCGATACTGCTGCAGCTGCCACAGCGCGCAGGCACGCTGGCAGTGCTCTGGCTACTGGATCGAGGGTGGCAGAGAAATATGCACAAGGGCGTTGTTTTTGACCAATTGATTGTGTTAGGACAGACAATGCACATCCTTCCCTCTCGTGCGTGTAGAGGAAGAATGGTTTGGAGTAATCCGGGGTTCCTAGGACAGGTGCTGAACAAAGGGCATTGCATAGTTCTTTAAAGGCTGACTGGCATTCGGGGGTCCAGGGGAGAGGTGAGGGGATGTCTTTAGCTAGGAGGGAGAGAAGGGGTTTGACAATGAGGCTAAAGTTCGGTAACCACTGTCGGCAAAATGAGGTGAGACCTATCAAAGAGCGGACTTGTTTCTGATCTTTGGGGACAGGGGTGTCTAGAATTGTCTGGATCCTGTCAGGCGTGAGTTTCCTCCCTTCTTTGGATAAAAGGTGACCCAAATAGGTCACTTGTGATTTACAGAACTGCAATTTCTTTCGGGAAACCTTGTGACCATTCTCAGCAAGAAAATGGAGTAGTTTGATGGTGGCTGTGACGGCTATTGGTATGGTGTCCGCTGCTAGAAGGATGTCGTCTACATATTGTATTAGTGCCACTCCATCTGGCAATTGTATGGCGTCCAACTGTCTTTTAAGCGCCTGGCTATAGATGCTTGGGCTCTCAGTGTACCCCTGAGGTGCTCTGCAAAATCTGTACGAACGGGAGTTTAGGGTGAATCCAAATAGATAGCGGCTGTCCTTGTGTATAGGTATGGAAAAGAATGCGTTTTTGAGGTCAATTACAGTGAAGGTGGTGGCAGTGGAGGGGATTAAGGTCAAAATTGACGTGATGTCGGAAACTACTGGGTATTGTGGCACTACGATTTTGTTTATCTCCCGCAGGTCAATGATGAAGCGGTAGGCTTTTCCGTCTCCCTCTCCCTGTCTCTTCACAATCGGTAGTATGGGACTATTACAAACGTTGCTCACTACTTCCTCTACCACCCTTGCCTCTACCAAAGAGTGTATGATCTCTGTCAGTGCCTTCTCACCCTCTGGCGATATTTTGTACTGCGGTACTTTCGGTAGGGTTGCGTCCTGTCGTATTGTTACGTGTACTGGGTCAATCATCATTCGTCCTATGTCTGAATCAGCCCTAGCCCATAAGTGTGATGGCAAAGTGTCCAGTAGGGATGCGTCAGCCTCGGAGATGGGAAACATGTGCTGATTAGGGTTCTCTCTATGGCGCTGGGGGTTGTCATACAGGACGACACGCACTCCGTCTGGTGAGCATCTGATAGTCGCATGGAAGTGTTTCAAAAGGTCCATAATGGCGTCTGGGGTGTTGGAAGAGAGGAGGAATGTTGTTTCAACGCTATTGTTGTCAAGGTTAAAAGGGATCGGTCGGGACAAAGGGTTGGTGGAGGGCGTACCGTCAAATCCTATTGAGGTCACATGTGAGCCTGACAAGGGTGCCCTTGGAATCAGTCGTTTGGATAGTGCACTACGTGTTGCTCCCGTGTCTACCAGAAATGGCGACTTTGTGCCCAGGACCTCAGCGGTAACATAAGGGCCTTGCTGATCAACATAGAGCTCGACTGGATCCCTCCCTTGCCCCTGGCTGTCCTATGCAAAGTCGTACGTATTGTCATAATCTGTCTGTTGGTACTGATTCGGTTTGGGATGGTCAAATGTGTTCACTCTTCCTGGCCTTTCCTCGCTTGCTTCACTCGCGTACCCTCTCCCACGTCCTTTTCCTCTCTGTCCACTTGCTATTTCCCTCGCCCCTCTGCCCCTACCAGCTCCTAACAAAGCCGGGCATTGGGTTTTCCAGTGTCCATATTCTTTGCAAAATGCACATTGATCCTGTCCTAGGTCTTGGCGTCCTACATATGATGTCGATGAATTGTTTCTAGGTGGCTGTACTCTAGGGGTATTCTGCTGGTATCCTCCCCTATATTGCTCCCTTCCTGTATTCGCCCCCTGGAGTTGTGCTACCATTACCCTTTCCTTCAAGTCCTTCTTTTTCCTTTCTGTAGCCCTGTCATTTTCGTTTCTCTGATGCTCATAGTACTGGGCCATTTGGAGAATGGCCGCCGGTTTAGATGCTGCCCAACTACTTTCGCTGGCTTGTAATTTCTGGGATACATCTGGCAGTAGTCCTTTGACATAGTTCTGCACAAATAAGTGGTGTCCGGTTGCGGTGGACATGTCTTGTCCACTGTAATCGGAGAACACCGTTTCAAATCTGGAGAAATACTCTGAGACATCCTCTTGTGGTTTCTGGCGGCACGCGGTTACTATGGACCAGTCTATCTTTTTCTCTGGGATCAGCGTTTTCACTTTCTGCACTATTTTGTCAGGGAGGTCCAATATTGCTTTAACCGGTTTTTGACCAGGGTTCAGCTGTTTATCTAATGTGTTGAGTTGTTCCCAGGTATGACCAAGCAGTTCGGTATGGTCTATTTTCCTAATCTGTTTCCACACATCTGCTGGCAAACATAACCCGAAGAACAAGTCTATGTCGACAAGTGTCATTATTGTTGATCCCAGAGCGGTACCTAGCTCGGTGTAAAGGCGGTGGGGTTCTTTCGTAAATCCGGTAAAGATTTACGGAACGTCAAAATGTCCTGTCTGTCCCATGGTTGATACACCCAATTGTAGACCATCCTTCCTCTAGCGTCTTGATGGTTCATATCGTCATGAGTCCCTTGTCCTCTAGGAGGTACCCAATAAGGGGCAGCTTCTTTTATCGGCATCATGCTATCTGGTTTTTCCACCTTGGGTCCTCCTATCTTAGATGTCCTGTCCTTATCTATCCGTCCTTGTTCCACGAGGTGACGGAATACCTCCAGTGTGGATGAAAAGAGTTCTGTAACATCGTTGTCGCCTTCATCTCCGGTGTCTACCTTCCTATAGAGAGCCACTAGTCGCTCGGGCCCTACATCTTGGTACTTCTCTTCATATGCAGTAAGAGTGTGGTAACAGAGACGTACAATAAAGTATCGTTTGCGGTTTTCAACATAGGAGTTGCATATGTCAGTTACATGCTCTTCTGTCTCCTTCCTATCTATGAGGGATTTAACTACTTTATCAATGCCTGCTCGCTCATTTTTACTTAATCGCGGGACCCTGGGCGCTCCTGTTTCTTTTGATTCTACCTCTACTACTGTATCCTTTGATGAGGCATTTGGTGTGGGTGACTCGGTGGGAGCAGAGGCGGTGGAGACTGAGGCGATCGTGCCATCTCCGGCTATACTTTGGTGGTCCTGTCGTTGTACTACGGGATGAGTAGGGGCGTAAGGGGGTGGCATGTATATGATTGGGGGACCTAACAATAAATCATCATCTACCCTTTGTTTTGCTGGTAACTTGGGGTAAAGAGTCGAGGGCGTTCTAACAGGGCATTGATCTGATATTTTTGATTCCTGTTCCTTTTTATCGATTTCCTTTTCTTTTAGTTTTTCTTCTAATCTTTTACAGGCTTGGTAAGCTGATTTTCGCGTTTCTTTATCTTGTCTAGCTTCGTCCCTTTTCTTTCTTTGAGCTGCCTCTTTTCGCCATAAGCCAAAACTGTCAAACATGGCTGGTCTAGTTTTCTTTTTGTGGAGAGCTAATTCTAACGTTTCTATTTTAGCGGGATCGAAAGATCCCGTCAGTGGCCACTGATTTACCCGGTCCTTCCTAGTGTATTTATGCCATAGTTTGCTATAAGCTACGCTGGCTAATCCATACTTTACGTACATGTCCTTGTTAGGGGTGCCTTCCGGCGGTGCCGGCTGACTGACCTCTAACGAACGGTCTGGTCAAAAACAATTACAATCAAACAATCTAGAGAAAACAGGCATGACGTATTTATCGGTCAAAATGAATATCTCAATCAATCAATTTAGACAAAAAGTCTGCACTACCTGTCCTTCGCTGCCTGCAAAGAGAGAGAATATTCCTATTCTTTGTTGTTTGCAAGCAGGGAAATGTCGCAAATAACTCTATCAAAAAAAGGAATACTAGTATTTCAATCAAACTATTCAATCAATCAATCAATTTAAGTCGTTTTTTCACGATCTTACCCGAACCGTATGGACAGTTCTTCGTCTTCCAGCGCCTGGTTGTCCTCTCACTCCAACAATCAATGCGGCGTTCCTCTAAGGTCCCAGTCAGGACCGCAGGTCACTCGAGAGAGGTCCGTTCGGAACCGGTGAAGTTCAGTCGATCGGCAGCCAGACAAGGGTCTTCTCAGGCAGGTATACCCCAATCGTTTAGTTGTTCACTCCGTCGTTAGGCTGATGGGCCCCTAAGCTTGGGCGCCAATTTGTGAAAGGCAGCGAGTCTTCTAAGACCCTCAATGCTGCCCGGTGCAGGGTTCCACCTCTAATTCACTTTGGGTTCGCTATCAAAATAATGAGGCAAGCGCTGGAAACTGGAAGAGAAGAAAATGGTTTATTTCTCATAGGAGATCACGTCAACTGAGACACAGGGGTGTCTGAGGGAAGTGTTCTGCTGACAACTCCCTTGGCTCTTCCTTTTATACAGGTTTGACACAATGCATTTGTTTGATCAACATGGTTACAAAAGCTTGGGGTCCCCGCCCCGGGCAGGTTGTCACACAAGCCCAACAGTAATTCTCTTCCCACCCAGGCCAAACAGACAATCTTATCTTGCAGCTGGACCTTGCTTCAGGGTCTAAAACATGTGAGACCGGTCAGATCTAAGAGTCCGTTCTGTTGATAAAAACAGGTCCCATTGTTGGTAATAACAAGTCTTGCTGTTTGCAGTGCAATAAATCATTTTGCAAGAGTCTTTTTGATGTTTGGAACCTGTTTGTGTAACTAGGTGTAGTGAAGGGTAGAGCGTCCAAAGGCTTGTCTGAAAACAGGGATGAGAGGAAAAACGAGTTTGTGGCAGCAAGTGGCGCTGAGGTTTGTTGTGGCAATAGAGTTTATAGCCCCCAGCACACATACCAGGTCGGTCAGAGGGTCAGAGGGATGCTAGTAAGGGCAGGGTGAAACAAAGGTGACCAACAGAGTACAAAATGGCTGTGATAGATTAAAATGACTGCAACTTATGTGCACATAGAATTCCACCAGACAAGATGGCGCAGGTAATGTTCATGATTATTGTTTTGCTTTTAACAACCCCATAAAAGTGTTCTTTTCAAGTGATTACAACTGCCCACTGGCATGTTGTGAAAATTGGCACACAGTTCAAGGTGATCCTAAAACACATTTAGTTTGTAGTTTTTCGGGATTATACATATCGGCAAATTTGTTGCATTTGTATCTTTTTAGGTCCAGCCTACCAGACCGCACAGCTTCCATGAACATACCGGGGTTTAGAATCCACCCATTGCTTACCATTCCTGTCACTCTAATTTGCCTGTTTATCATTCGTGCCCCAGCTTGTCAAACTTGTCTTTGTCCTTCCCAGGGAGCATAGCTTCTTTACAGTCTCTTTTGATTGACTGTCTCCTATGTTTTGACTGCTTGCTTTTAAAGCCCTACTTTTTTATTTTGGGATAAGCACTCCATGAGATGTGTTTTCCAGCTGTCTCCCTCGTATACTTCTCTCCTCCTGCACTCTGTGTTGCTGTCTGCCGCTTTATTTTTAGGGGCTTTCAGCCACCTCTCTTCATCCATCGTTCTCTTGTCATTCGCATTTTCCTACCGCCCACTACAGCATACAGCACTGGGAAACTGGTCAGCCCACTTTAGCCAGGGGCTAACTTCAGTATGAGTGATGGCATTTTGCTGTTTCACAAATGGCACATCCACACAAAGAGGGGTCCCTTTAGTTCCATGGACTGTTACGCCAAAGTGTGCTTTGTGAGGACAAATATTTTTGCTTTTAGCCAATGTTTATTTTTTATACTGGTGAGGGCCTACAAGCTCTTCAAAAATAAAGATTTATAGAAACAAGTACAAAACAATCATAGACACTTCCAAAAAAACTGCCACCAGGTCCATTTGGTTTGCCAATGCTTGTTTATTTTTCTCTTTGACTTGGTCCTTCACTGCCCTATCGTATTCTCCTCCTTCCACCTCTTTCTCCCTTCTCTATCTAAAGATCTATCAGTCCTGCCCCCTGCACTCAAGGGGTCTCTTGCTCCCACCCCAATTCCTTCCCACTGACTGAAGTTTAGCAAGCCCTTTTTTTTCAATAATACAGCAAACGACGAAGAGTTCACTCAGTTTATCTAACTGAATGTAATTTTGCAGCTCAGCTTCTCGCTGCAAGCCTTTCTGTGTTTGCAGCTGAGAACTGGTCTCCGCTTTTGCCCGGCTCTCAGGACACCATGATCAGATCTGATTGCAGGCTGACAGGAGGGCTTGAAAAAGCTGTAGGAATGCGATGCAAAATCAATAGGTGGGAGAATCACCAAAAAGCAGTAGTCTTGCTCCTAAATCTGTAGGGTGGGCAAATATGCTAACAAAAAGTCCAAGGAAAATTAGGCGCAGGACCTCGCTGCTGTGAGATCACATGGAGGCAGTTGCCCTCTCAGCAGTAATACTGCACGTCTGCTTTGCCCACTGCAGGGCATCACTCTAAATGGTACCTTCGATGCAGCGAAACACACAAAAGGTGATGGGAGGCTGCTTGCAACAAGTCTAACAACTTGCAATAGCTCAGATAGCGTTCCAATCTGTTCTTTTGCTCACCATGCCACCTCAGTTTGGACCCAGCCACATGCAAATCGCTCTTGACCCTGCCCCTCATGGGAACAGTCCAGCCTGGACTGTCAAGCTAGGTCCTCCCTGAACACAAGCAACTCAGGACTGGTTTCGCCCTAGTTATGGGATCATTAGCCGGGTACAGCTTGGTTCCAGTGACACAGTGAGCATGGGCCCCACGTCTTGGCATTCCCATGCCTCTTAGGGCAGTTCATGAAACGCACAAAAGGTGATGGGAGGCTGTTTGCAATAAGTTTAACCACTCTGGGTAGCACTCCAACCCATTGTTCTTTTTCTCACCGTGCCACCTCCGTTTGGAGCCAGCCGTATCTGCAGTGACATTGCACTGGCAGCTTGCCTTCACTGAAGTGGCATCAAAGGTAATGCTGAATCTACTGCAGTGACCTAAAACAGAGATGCCTTCGCTGCAGAGACACTGAAGGAGGGGACTAGTCATCTACAAAAGAAGGCCAGTCCTGCTCCAATAGGAAGCAGTTCAGCCTGAACTGCTGGCCGCGCCCCTTTGGAATTGAACAAAAAGCAAATCTAGGCCAGTTGCAGCCATATTGGCTCAATCAGTACGAGAGGTGCAGCTTGCATCCTGTGGCACTGACCTATGGGATGCGAGTCTGGCATACCCATCGCCCTTAGGCCGCCTCACTGAGGAAAGAAACCAAGATGGATTGAAATGAAGCCCAGTGTAAGTACCAGTGGATGAGATTAATTTCCTCCTAAACCAGTCACTTGTTTGTATTTCTCGCTTCATGGACACTGCACAATGAGCTGCGATTGCCTCTGACCTCACTGAGAGCTGTTCTTGTGGCAGTGACATCAGTCTCTCACTGACAGCTGATTCTACTCTAAATTCAAGGAGCACTTAAGCACCTCCAAGAGAGCATTTTTTTTATTTGAGAACTAGCTTCTCAGACGCAAGATGTTGTTGTAAATACAACATTGCCAGTTCACAGAAATGGGGAATGTGCGTGGGAGCAGCAGTGCGAGCCTGTGCTTGGGAAAGCACTAGACAGCCCACTGTACAGTCTTTTTGACAGGTTAGCGGTGTCACTTTTACCCAGTTCCCTCTCAGGTTCTTCATATTCCCTCCACGACAGGCTGATGACTTTCTCCAGCGACACGCGCACCACTGAGGACCACCTGGCTGCTCCACCGTTGACCTTCCCGAACCCTTCTTCCACCTCTCTCCGCTCCCTAAGGACTAAACTTGCTTCGCATCTTTCTGGAAGCTTGCTCCGTTCGTAAGACTGAGGCCCCCAAGATCCTTTGCACCCCAAAGGACACCAGGATTAGAGCCATCGTGCAACACTAAAGGTGCTGCTCCCTCTGTAGTAGTTCTGGTCACCACTGTCAAGTCTTTAAGTTGACTGCCCACAGGCCTCATGCAAGCAAACTTCTAAGAGACTGCCTCAGACTCCATGATTCTCTCTTCTGACCTGCTTAGTCCATCCGAGCGATCAAGGCATCGCAAACCATTGTCGCTCAGCGATTCCTCCCACTCTTGGGAACTTGCAGTGGTCAGTGTGATTTATTTTTTATTTTTTTCTTCTCAATCCAGCTTCAGCCATATCCACCTTACTAAACAGAAGAGGATACTTTCTCTCCCACACTTCTTGACTCCAATAATAATGTGGAGAAGAGACTGCAGAAATGTCATCTTCCTCAGGTGATTTGGGCCTAGATCAAGTGTGTTCTTGATGTGAACACAAAGACTAGACGGGGCCCATGTACAGACTAACTTATTACATCGTATAATGAAGTTGACTCATAAAGGGCTGTGTGTCTGCCAGTGCCCGCCCTTACAATCTGTTTTCAGACTGCTAAAGCGCCGTCATGCAAGGCATCTTGGTGTATGCTCCAAGGCTACACATAAACACTGCCTACCACTCCAGACCTGCTCCACCTCGCTTCAAGCCCAGAAAGAAGCTGAAACCCAACCTCCTGATTAGTGTTTAATTTGTGCTGGTGTTTGCTGGTGCTCTGCTCCAGCATCCATTTCTAAACGTTGACACTTATTAAACAGAGCCTTACACATGGTGGCAATGTTTACTGTATTTTTTTGGGCAGGGGACATTAAACATATCAACATACTTTTAATAATATGTTAGAACTAGTACATCCAGGTTATCCCTACTTCCAAGCTGACCTGGACTAGTCCAAAATGTCACACTTTTAAGAATGTGGTGGTTAGAAAGCTAACACGGGCAATCTGCAACTGTGGCAGAAGCTGTGGGTGGAGCCAGGTGCAGTGGACTCCTGCAAATTATCTTGGGCCCTGGCACCTATATTTTTACAAACTAAGCACCCCTATCCAAAACAGTCCCCCATGATGCCTCAATTGGCCTGGCCCACTGACCTCCTGTGCCCCATCTGAGATAAGCCACACACACACACACACACACACACTAGGGAGTTCTAGCCCAATCTCTGGCTTTTTCTCCTAAAACCATTTTAGTGTCGGAGCAATGGGCCAGCTGACGACTCTGAATGTTCTATGTGGTGTCTTAAAAAGAAAAGAGAGAAATTGGCATATAGGATGGGCCTGGCGTTGTCTCCCTTATGCCAATATGTATGTTATCTCGCGCTGTCATGTTGGCACTATAATGTTGACGCTGTCCGTCTCGGCGCATACTCGTGCTGAGGCGGCAGCTTTCAACTGCAATCTGCTCAATCCACGAATTTGCCAGCATTAGGTTTAATGGCGGATTATAGCTGGCCTCTGTTTGTTTGATTGCGCTTCTATGCTGACGCTGTTCGACTTGTCACTTGGCTCTGAGGATAAGGCTGCCCCTTTTCAGCCATTGAAGATGGCTGCAGCTACCATCACAACCTGTACTTTTAAATAAAAGCACACGCTATGCTCTTCTTTTTTTTTTCTAATTTTTATTTTGTATATTTATTTTTTTAACCAGAATGCACGTTCTGGTTTAAAACCCATTCTTAATCTGCCGGGGCTTTGCTCCCTCAGGCCCCTTTTATGAAGTTAAGAGAAGGGCCCCATTTGCTGTCTTTTCAGTGGGTGTTATGCAAAGGTAATAAATAGGTTGCGTTTGGGACCTCCCTAGCCTAATTTGGAAAAATGAAAGTAAGTATTTTCCAGCATATGCTTGTTAAACCTTACAGGGTGTTCCTACGAAGGCTACAGCGTGCTATTTTCACTTACCCTATAGCAGCGTATAAGGATTTCTTTTCACAGCATAGGATTTTTAAACTGAATTGAGAATCCCACCCTGCACCAGCCTGTTGCACTTCCATGCATTTTAGCAGATGTAAAAGAGGGGCTTCAAGCAGCACATTCAACTAGGAAGCGTCTTTGTGCTTATGAAAGATCCTTGTAAAGTTGGGTTACAGTGATTATAAGAGAGGTCACGCATTTTTGCTTTAAATTTTTTTAACCGTTGTTGTAGGCCCAGACAGATTCAGTTTGTTAAATAGGGAGATTTTGTTATTAAACTGCAGTTTCTGATCACACGCCGATTGTTTTCATGACTGCTGTGATTGCATTAAACATGCGAAATGTATTTTTCTTACATTCTAAAGTATTACTCCGTTTCTAATGTGAAATGGCCGTATTTTTTTCTCTTTATTTTTTTGGTATGGTGGTCCTTTATTTTATTTTTTACTGCAACGTAGTTGTAATTTTTATATAAAGTGTGGATGTGATTGTACACGGGTGGCTATAATTACCGAACACTAGCAACAACTAATGGTAATTGTAGGAATGCAGTAAAGCTTGTATTTATACCAGTGGGAAGCATAGCATTTGATTTACTCATATACTAAAAAATGTGTGACAGACGCGTGTGTTATTACCCAATAATACATTTCCAGGTTATGGCTGAAATGTGGCTTTGTCTCATGGGTAAGGGACATGTCACTAAAACTGCTATGCCACTGCATGGAACCATAATATACAGTCACGCGGCTTTTATTACATGTATATTAATTTTGTGCTACAGATGATCTTTCGCAAACTGGAGTCGGGTTCTGTGCGATCGCTGCACCAGGGAGTTCAGTCTGTCGGCTGGTGGTTAAGATGCTCACTGTGGAACCAAAACCACAGGTTCTTCTGCCCATGACCCTTTGTGTGTCCCTGTGCAAATCAAGTTCCCCCTAACACACACCTCCTCAGCTGCTTTATCAGCAAACGTTGGCAGTGCTTTGAAACATGCTGACCTGTACTGAGCCTTATGTAAAACTGCCTTTTTTACTTCCGGGCCCCAGCGTGGCTTGGCCTTTCACCCACAGGTCGCCTGTGCTAGCATAGTAGGTGATAGAAATGGGATTTTTGGTAGGCTAGGGCATGTGCCAAAGCCAGGCAGAAACCACGACTCTAGTCAGGATAAGGGAGTTGCACTCCTAAAATAACCCCTGCTCACCCCCTTGGTAGCTTGGCACGAGCAGTCAGGCTTATCTTAGAGGCAATGTGTAAAGCATTTGCACATAACCAACAGTAATACAGTGTAAGCACTACAAAAGGACACCACACCAGTTTAGAAAAATATCCAATATTTTTATATACTTAAGACAAGACCAAAAATGATAAAAATCCACAATACAGTACTTAAAAATCTTCCGTTATCAAAATATGCTTGAAAAACAGTTCCTTGATGTCGATGGCTCCGTCTGGGGCTATCACGGCGTCGTGAGCAAACAAATCCAAACCGTTCTGGCTGACCGCGGCGTCGCGGGCCAGCTACGGTGTCGGGAAGACCCGCAAACAGTACCTTTTAGAAATGCAGGGCGTCGGCGACCTCTCGTTGAGCTTCCGAAAGCACGGCGTCCGCAGGCGTCGGTTCCGGAGGTCGGTGCAGGAGTCGTCGGGGCCCTCTAAGTCGCACAAGTTGCAGATCAACTCCTCTCTGTTGAAGTCAGGAGCGCTGGCGTCGGCCGGCGTCTGGTGCTGCGGTGCGAAGTGCAGCATGCGGTGCCCTCAGGTCGCGGTGCGAGCAGCGGCTCGGTGGCGGCGTCAGATGGCGTAGTCGGTGAGACCAGGGTCGCGGTGCGAAGTGATCGCGGTGCGAAGTGATCGCGGTGCTGGCAGGTCGCGGTGCAAGCAGCTGCGTCGTCGTTGCTGAAGCGCTGTCGTCTGCTGACGAACTGGAGTCGATGGCGCTGGCGTCTGTAGGCCAAAGCTGCGGTGCGGGATGAGGGCGGTGCGTCGTGTAACTTTACAAGCAGTGCCCTCGAACCACGGTGCAAGCAGCGGCGTAGATTTCGGCATGGAGCGGCGGCGTCGGGGATACCAAGGCGGCATCGTGAAGCGAGGCGATGCGGAGTGCAGTGCCCACAGGTCGCAGTGCGAGCAGCGGCTCAGTGGCGGTGTCGGCAGGCGTCGGCGGTGAGACCAGGGTCGCGTTGCGGCGGTGCCCTCTGCGGTGCCTTCAGGACACGGAGTCGGCAGCGGCGTCGGGTTGCTTTTTCTTCTGTTGCAGCACAAAACACACAGTCCCCAGTGCTGAGGGCAGAAGAGCTTGAAGTCTTTGCTGTTCCTGAGACTTCTTGAACAGGGGGCAAGCTCTACCTCAAGCCCTTGGAGAAACTCACAAAAGTAGATTGCAGAAAGTCCATTCCAGTCCTTTCACTGCCCAAGACGGAAGCAGCCACTGCAGGCCAACACAGCAAAGCACACAGCAAAGTGGTAGTTCCTCCTCACAGCTTCTCCAGCTCTTCTTCTTGGCAGTCTTCTTGGTCCAAAAGAGTTCTAAAATTCAGGGGTCTGGGCCCCAATATTTATATCCTTTGATCTCTTAGGCAGAGAGTGTCTGTGCCCAGCCAGAACCAGTTCTGCCTTCTCTGGTGTGACTTCCTGGCAGGAGGTGGAGACAGCATTGTCAGAGGCAGACCAGGCCCTTTGAGGTGCAAGGAAATATCCTCCCCCTTCCCCAATTGCAGCCCAGGTCTATTCAGCCCTTTCCTGACCCACCTAGACTATCTGGAGCCACTCCTGCTCCCCAGCCTTCTGTCATCCAAAACCCAGACAGGCAATCCACATTCCAGCAGAGGCACACGGGATGACTGAGCAAGAAAATACCTACTTTCTGAAAGTGGTGTTTTCAAACACAGAATGAAAAAATCACCTTCACTAAAAGGTGCATCTTTAGATTCTGAGTTCAGGTATACTAAACTTTATTTTCCTACCTAGTTCCCAGGGCCAGTTATGTTTATAAGATGTTATAAACAAACTTCCCATTCTGTCCTATGGGGAACAGGTAGCCTTGCAATAGTGAAAAACGAAATTGGCAGTAATTCACTATCCGGACATGCCACACACACCAGGGCATGCCCTACCTTTCACATACACTGCACCCTTCCCACAGGGGTACCTTGGGCCTACCTTAGGGGTGGCTGACATGTAAGAAAAGGGAAGGTTAGGGACTGGCAAGTGTGTGCACTGGCCAAGTCGACATGGCAGTTACAAACTGCGCGCAGACTCTGCAATGGCAGGTCTGAGTTACCTTTTCAGGGCTACCCACGTGGGTGGCACAATTAGTGCTGCAGGCCCACTAGTAGCATTTCATTTACAGGCCCTGGCACACTCAGTGCACTTTACTAGGGACTAACAAATAAATCAAATATCCAATCATGGAAACACCAATTCATAACACAATTTACAGAGCATATGCACTTTAGCGCTGATTAGCAGTGGTAAAGTGCCCAGAGTCCTAAAACCAACACAAACAGGTCAGGAAAAAGATGGAGGAAGAAGCAAAATGTTTGGGGATAACCCCGCAAAAAGGGCCATTGCCAACAGTAGGTCTCCGTTGTAAGGACCCCATGTTACTGTTCTATGGCTTGTGTTTGGTGATGCTGTTCTCTAGGGGGTAACCTTCAGTTCAGTAGAGCTACCACCGAAGTTGGCTCATTTTTATCACTAGTTGTTATTCCCAGCAGGTGCATTGAGAATAAAATGGACACAGGCACTAACACTGAATTATCTGGACAGTAAGCTCACCATGAAAATACAGATTAATGCACTCTCATCTGCCTGCTTCCCCACCCTTCGCATGCTCCGCAAAATCTTCACGTGGCTCCCCATCAACACCAGACTGACCGTCACCTAAGCCCTCGTCACCAGCCGATTAGACAACGGCAACGCACTCTATGTTGGAATCTTCTCACACCTCCTCAAGAGACTGCAGACCATACATAATTCAGCAGCCAGACTCACCCATCCGTAAGCGCACCCACAGCACCCCCCCATCTCAAGCAACTCCACTATCTCCCCATTCAGAAGAGATGTCAGTTTAAGATGTTTATCCACACCTTCAAAGACCTTCACAACCTAGGACCAGCATACATCACCCACTGCCTTAATTTCCACCTTCCATCCAGACTCCTGTGCTCTGCCTCTCTCCTCCTCGCTCACCACCACCAACTGCTGCAGCAACCGTGGAGGTCGCTCCTTCTCCTGCCTAGCCGCAAAGTCCTGGAACGACCTACACTTCACCTCCGGACCTCAGCCTCTCTGCTGTAATTCAGGAAGAAACTCAAGATCTGGCTGTTCAACTGAGCCCTCCCCTGCAGTCGTGCTCTCAGTGCCTGGATACCCTCACGGGGATTAGCCATGCTCTACAAATCCGGATTGATTGATGTTTGACAACTTAAGTGTGGAAACTTGTTCAAGTTACATGCCGTCCCCCATTCCACAAATCATATTTTTTTTTTTTTTTAGTTTAAAAGCTTTATTTGAATAATAACAAGAAATACAGAAGACCAGCAATACAGAGTAAAGCATAATAAAATAGGAGCATAATGCAAAAATGGCTAGTACAAGAACAAAGAAGAAAGCTATTTAAATTTTATGGGGAAATAAGGGGAGGGAAGGGGGGGAAGAAAAAAGGGGGGGGCAGGGAAACTCTTACAAAATGATAACGTGAGAAAATGCATATCTACAAAGGAATGGGAACGATAATCATAATATAGTTAATAAATACCATAAGCCAACAAAGATAAAAAGAAAAAGAACAGAGAAAATAAACGTTCAAGGAGGTTTAAAATTTTCAGAATTTAAACGGGAACTATCTGTTAACGCTAGTTTATCTAAATAAGTAATAAGCGGTAACCAGAAGATATCTCTATTAATTATTGGTTTGCAGGAGGAGGCGAAAGCAATATCAAGTCGATGAAAATGACAAAGAATGTTCCACCAGTGTTGGATAGAAAGTTTTGTAAGCGTTTTCCAGTTAAGGGTTATGTGTTGAAAAGCTAAAGCTAACATAAGGTCAAAGAGACCATGTTTGTGGGAGGGAAGATCTAAGGAGTCAGACAGACTTCCCAAGAAAAGAAGAGGAATAGAATAAGGAATGGGAATATTAAACAGGTGAGAAATGTAGGACCAGATTTTCCCCCAAAAGTTAGAAACCGAAGGGCAGAGGAAGAGAAGGTGCAAAAAGTCAGCATTAGAAGAGCCACAGGTCCAACAATTTGTGTCAGTACAATGGGAAAATCTAGCTATAGCAGTAGGGGTAAAATAAAGTCTATGATATAGGAAAAACATAGATTGGGTGAGAGAAGCAGAACGAGAGATTTTGAGAGAGCGGGACCAGAGTTTGTCCCAAAAGGTGATGGTCCATTCACATCCCAGGTCAGATTCCCATGAAAGTTCCAATTTAGTGTTAGTACGCTCTGGATCAGAAGCTGAGGAGTGTTTATAGATGAGAGAAGCCTTGGGTAGACAAAGAAGAATCTTGAGAAGAGAATTTTGAACAGAGGGAAGAGGAGAAGAGAGTAGAAAGTGTCTAGAATGACCGCCATTAGAATAGTGAATTTCTGTAGGAAGGAGCGAGGACAATGAAGGTAGCTTGAAATTGGGGAAAGGAGCATGGAGATAAGCCATCAAATAGATTTCTAACCCAAATTATCCCCTTTAATCTCCAGGATTTCCAAAAGATGGATCTATTATTGATAGTAATAAGGGATATGCCAAATTGGAGAATCTAAAAGGATTCTCTAGAAACAGAAGTTTCTATTCCCCCTTTATTACATGAATTCACTTCATTCTCTCTCGTCTCTGGTTATAAAATCAATTCAGATAAAACAGAAATTCTCCCTCTCACAAAATGTTGTCTTCCACATTCCTTTTCTTCCACAGGGTTTGCATGGAATGGTTCTAAAATGAAATATTTAGGTATGTGGTTTTCTAACTCCATCACCTCTTCTGTCAAATTAAATATGACTGCGGCCCTATCTCGGATTGACAAACTACTCTCCTCTTGGAATCCCCTCTTTCTCTCGTGGTGGGGTCGGTTAGACTCAATTAAGATGATGATGACCCCTATTTTGATTTATGCTCTTTCCATGCTTCCTGTCCATATTCCTGCCTGTTCCTTTAAAAAGATTGATTCTTGCCTCTCTAAATTTCTTTGGAAAAACAAAAAAGCCAGGATTTCCTTATCTTCTCTTCGCAAGACAAAATCTAACGGAGGTGTGAACTTTCCTGATTTTCGCCTATATCATAAATCCTTCTGCCTCCGTCAGGCCTCGCAATGGCTCCTTTCCGATTCTTCCCCTTTCATTCCCCTTTGGCTTTCCATTGAACGAGCCTTACTATTACCCTCCTCTTTAAAGGGAGTTGTAGCCTTTTCTGCCAAAACCCCTCATATTCCTCTTCCCCTGTTTAAACACACTTGTTCTCTATTGAAACCTTTGACCCACAAATCCATTTTTTTAACATCATCTCGTCCGCGAGATAGCTTGGTTGGTCAAGCAATGGTTGCTAAGCACTGTATATAAAATGTAGGTCATCACAGGAGTTTTTGTCAACTGTGTTAACTTGATGGGCTGAACGCCTCCTGGCAAGGTCTGTACCTACCATGCAGGTCATAGATTTGAGTGCTAGTAGGCTGGGCTTGGTCTCTCATTCATCTGAGGTTGAGGTACAGGGTTTATCCATTTTGTGTTGAAGTGCCAGGAGACTGTTCTATTTGTGGTTTATGCCACAGAAGTGGTTGATATTAGCCTCCATGATTTGTTGGTGTTTGATAATATTTTCCTTATATATAGAATTCATATGTATTTTAGCTTATCATAGCCAATTATTTCCCCTGGAGTTTTTACTGGTAACATTGAATTTTATTGCATTGTTTTTGTGGTGTGTATTTTTTAATTTTTTTTTATATTTTATGTTTTTAAAATTTATTTTAGATTTAGTTTTATAATAATACCACCGTGAACTTTTCTTTAGTGCCCTTCTTTTCTTTGTATTGCTGTTTCTCCTGTTCTTTCTCTCCACGTGTTCTTGCTTTAATTATACTGCTTAAAAACAAGTTTGTTACACACTTATTTGTATTGTTATATTATACATTGTGTGGGTGTATTCTATTGACGTCTGTTATCTGTTTTTTGGTAGCAATTTTGTATTGCACCTAGCATACTTAAGGAAAACATGACTAATGAATATCTGCAGGTGTTTGTCTCTACTTTTGTTTGAATTTCAATAAAATATCTTAAGCTGAAAAAAGTGGTTTACATCTATATCAAGCAGGTTGTGGACTTTGGTGTGGATGGAATGCCGAGCCGTTGCCCAGCTGGGGCGGGGAGAGTCGGAAGGCGGGTTCTAAATTAAAAGAATGCATTTTTGAAGCATTATTTAATCTCGGCAGCCGGAGTGGGAGTGTTTTTATAGCCGTAAATCACCGTGATAACGAGCTTTGCTGGCTCAGCCTTTTCTCTGCATTGCAACATTCTCCGGTGCTAGGCCGGCACTGATGTTTGGAAAATTGACTGAGCTCTGAAAATGCCAAAACGAGGTGCGTGAGTTTTCCCTTTTGGCAGTTCATTAATGAAAATATTTTTCAAATTTCATATGGGGCACGTGTTGCAAGTCTTGTAACAAGACTGATTTAAAGTGTAACCTGCTGCCCTACCTTGGTATTTGTAAAATATTAAGTGCCAGGGCTCTGACAAGGAGGCCACTGCAGCTTGCACCACCCCTCGCCCTTGTCATGGCTGCCAAAACAACTACTAACCATCTCTCACGCATGTAAGTGCGATAGTTAAGATTATTCCAGGTCCCCAAAGCTAAAGGAATGGCTGGGGAGGCAGATATTAGCAATTTTAATGTATATTGTATTCCTAAACTATCCTTGTTCTGCTCATCTCTAAATCAGATGAGCAACGCCACCATGTGGTGGATTGTTCTAAGTATGGTGTTGACAATTAGGGGCCGGTGCCGAGCACCGGAAACAAATTAAGTGTCGGTGCTTCGCACCGGAAAGCCCCGACTCAAATTAAGCACTGGATTTGGTACCTGCAGCTTCAGTTGGTGTCATTTACACTCTGTTTGTGAACAGGTTACTTTTTATAGATTATATGACTTCCCTTTCAAGTGGACCTGAAAGGGATCTGTTTTCTGTGTTGATCTTGAGATTAGTTTTGTTTGGTGACTGGAGTGCTTTTGGTGCTGATTGACTCGAGTAGGGCAGTTGCTTTTCAGTGTTTTTAGGTCTCGCCGGCATACAGCCTTTAGCTGTCTGTGTTGTTGAGGAACTGTCGCGGGTAATACCAGTACTCTGACTGGGGTCAAAACACACTGCTGCTGCTTGGCTTTCTTGTAAAACATTTATCTTTACATCTTATTCGATGGGTTTTCTTTTTCTTGTGTTTGACCCCAGCCCAGCTTCGTTACCATCATTTTGACTGGATGACTTGTATCCTTCCATAGCTCCACATCAGCGGACAACTTTGTTCTTTGGCTTCCAGCAAATTATGGGAGTGCATTGGGTTTCTGCCTTTCTCTTCCCTGTGAGCTGCTGCCTTCTCGCACCTTTCCCCATATGCTCTCCTTTCCAAATCTTATCTATTGCTTCTCCTGCCTCCTTGCCCCACAAAGCTTTTTAGGTCTCGCCTTCAGCCTTTAGCCGTCGCTCTGCTCATTTTCAAGCACACACTTGTGCTTGTGGCGGCATCCACCTTGCGGGAGCGAGCAGCGGCGCGCATGCTAATTGGCTGTTGCTCGCTCCCGCAAGGCGGATGGTGCCACAAGCACGAGTGTGCTTGAAAACAGCTGCTGCTTCTTAGCGCGATCACTTTCACGGCCGCGCGGCCAATGCTTGTTTTGTTGCAGTTTTAAATAGCGCATACTCGACCCACAGGTATGAGAGCGCTTTACATAAGCACCCGTTTCATTACAGACGCACTTTCATTTTTCAGGCACGGGAGATTTGTCAGAGATTTGCCCTCAATCACAGGATACTTGCCTCCCGCCGTTAGGCTACATACGAACGCTGGTCTCTCCATTCCTATTGCTCCCTCTTTCCTCCTACACTCCTAGGCATGCCTCGCTCAGTATTTCTCCCCTCCCAGGTCCCGCCCTCCCCAATCCATTACCAAGAAGGAGTTGTCTTGTTAAATGGGTAGGATTGGCGCATGGTGCCTACTTCTGACGTCTTTAGGATGCAGCGCTACATAACTGCATTTGCTAATTGCAGCGCAGTGTCAAATAACAGTGTCTGGTGTGGAGGGGTGTGTTATGCCCCAAGTTATACAATGCGCTTTTTGTTTACAGTTTTATATAGGACAAACTCGACCCACAGGTTGAGAGCACTTTACATAAGTTTTAAATAGCGCATACTCGACCCAGAGGTATGAGAGCGCTTTACATGACCACCCGTTTCATTACAGACGTACTTTCATTTTTCAGCCACGGGAGATTTGCCAGAGATTTGCCCTCAATCACAGGATACTTGCCTCCCGCCGTTAGGCTACATACGAACGCTGGTCTCTCCACTCCTATTGCTCCCTCTTTCCTCCTACACTCCTAGGCATGCCTCGCTCAGTATTTCTCCCCTCCCAGGTCCCGCCCTCCTCTCTGGTTTCTCCTTCTTCCCGCCTACAGCACTGTAGATTAACTTTGACCCTTTCCCTCGGAGAGTCATGCTTGAATCCCCGTACTCCCTTTGCTGCTCCTGGTTTTTTTCTTCGTTTACTTTTACATTTGTTTGGGGTAACGCCCCTCTCCCAACACTGTTTTTTTTTGTTGTTGCAGTTTTATGTAGCGCAAACTCAACCGACAGGTATGAGAGTGCTTTACATGAGCACCCGTTGCATTACAGACACATTCTTTTCAGTTCCCAGGCACTCCCTTTGGGGCCCAGATGCAGTAACTGGTTGCTGATACATAGCTTTAGCATTTGACACGCCATGTAGCGCCTATCCCCAAGACCTCAGCGTAGTGGCTACTGTCGGGGCATTTTATAAAAATCTCCAATCCATTACCAAGAAGGAGTCGTCTTGTTAAATGGGTAGGATTGGCGCATGGTGCCTACTCCTGATGCCTTTAGGAAGCAGCGCTACATAACAGCATTTGCTAATTGCAGCCCAGTGTCAAATAAGTGTCTGGTGTGGAGGGGTGTGTTATGCCCCAAGTTGTACAAAAACAAATAATGGCAATAGACGTATGAACAAAGTATCATCGATTTCATTGTATTGGTTTCTTTATTTTCACATCAAATTTGTTATTCGATTCTATCGCCCAGATCGGGAACATAGTGAAGTCACTCGCACGCTGTAATACATTATTACAAGTGAATAGGTGCACGTTCTTTGAATGTGCAGAGTGATTGATTATAAATGTTACCCTTTCTTTGTGCAGTTTCCCATTTAATTTATTGAATATAATTGCGACTTCTCTTTTTAGATTGCGAAAACGATAGATTGCGATAAACGTCAAACTGTTGGTGAGTGAGTGCACTAACAATCTGAGGGCAGGTGATCACACCCTACACACCTTTTTCGAGCACTAGGCGTTAATTTAAAAAACATTGGTGCATTCTGGGAATTGTAGTTTTGGTTCTGGTCTATTGAACGAGGTGGACTAACACGTGAAAAACAGTCATTTGTGAAAGGAGACCCCAGACTGGTGGTGCTGATGACATGGAGTCACCCGGTACCCCCTTACTTCTAGTATTAGAAACATGTTCATTTTGTCTGCACCCACTTGGGTTAAGCGATGGGATGTTGCAGGACGTACCAGGATCAGATTTCAGAGGAGGCTATTAAATGTCCTAAGAGGTTGCTGCTTCTTAAAATCCTCTAGGGCGATGGAAGAGTCATTCTCGCAGGTGCCTGGGCTCTTCTCCAAGCCTTCTGGCCTTAAATCTTTTGATTGCACTGCTGGCTGGCCATCCTCTGATCAAGAATCTATTGCACCCCTTTCCTTTGGCATTATTAGGATTTAGTTTAGCTAATAACATAGCTGCTCTGTTTACAAAAAAAGCATTTTGTTTGGAAAGATCCTGCTTTAAACATTAATTACAACCACTGAATTATACTGGTTATTTTAAGTTGTTATTAAAAAATATAACCTGTATCCAAACAGTGCTGGACTTGTTTCCTGAGTAATATGTATAGTTGTGACCGCTAGAACTATTTTGTGTAGGGGGAGCCTTGCACTATTGCGGCCTGAACTGGAACTGGTCTGTGTGAGGGACATTTGCACCACAGCTGCCTGTGTTTGTAATTTACTGAAAGGTTGCTTGGAGGGTGTGTCTGGCTGCTCTGTTGAGGTCTGCTCTCCACCCACAGCATCAGAGGAAGCAAGCTGCAGATTGGGGTCTGGCAAAAGGAAGGTCAAACTGGGGACAAGTGATCGGCTTTATAGCACACATGTACAACATAGTGGGCAAAAGCCATTGGTTGTTCAGGTAGTTCCAAAATGTTCGGGTCTGGCACAGCACCAAGGAGCTTCATTTCTCTGCAGCAGCAAACCTTATGGGTGTCTATTTTCAACGTAGATTTGGAATTGCCATTTTCACTCCCAGCGCTACCGCACTATTGCAGGTGTACTACATAAAAATAAACCACAAATGATTTCTTAATTTTATTAAGGTGGGGAGAGCATTTCTATTGCATAGGTAAAAAACATTGTCATTTATAATGCCAATAGCCCCAACTCCAACAAATGCGAGACCTATTGCATTTCCAATGCTTGTTTTTGGTTACTTGCACCACCCTCGACCAGTTCGTCTATGGTACCCTCCATTACACTGCACCTGACTCTCGTTGCGGTCTACTTTCTTCCCCTGCCTGCTCCACCATTGCTTTCCTTTTTCACAGTTATTTCTCTTTTACATTTTTTTTTATTTGTTTGTTTTTGGAGGGTACAGAAGTTGTAACTTGCTGCTATGCTGCTCCATTCTAAAATAAATATACGCATTTTAGCTCACATTTCATGTTTTTCAACTTCTCCAAGAATGGCATCCGCCATCTTGGAACATTAATTTAAAAACAAAAAGAAAATGGCTGTTCTGTCATGGCAAATACGTACGCATGCATATCTGTCATCACAGTCTGGCCACTGTAGCTTCATGATGCGTAAGTATGCATGCAGAATGTCAAATTCTCCCAAAGTTGCATCATCACACTTTTTAGGCCTAACGTTAGCCAGACAGATTTCAATACAATTCTATATAAAACATACTTTATATTAATTATAGAAGCTATCAGCGAGCCCTCTTCAACAAATAATTTGTTGTTGTCATTCACATTTTTCCTCCTCCCGCTTGAGCAGGCAGCATGGGGCGTAGGGTCAGCTCGCTTTAGCCATTGACCTGCTTCAGTGTAAGTGACTGCATTCTGCTCTTTCACAACGAGCACCTCCAAATATAATATGTACTTTTGGTGTAGAGCAGTGACATTAGTGATTAAAGGCGTAGAAGTTGTGTATAGAATGATGCTCGCTTACCTTGGATCCACTGTGTTTATTACTGCTT
Source organism: Calotriton arnoldi (assembly GCA_963921515.1). Taxonomy (NCBI): domain Eukaryota; kingdom Metazoa; phylum Chordata; class Amphibia; order Caudata; family Salamandridae; genus Calotriton; species Calotriton arnoldi. The sequence continues at coordinate 1,428,197 of CAWUFW010000511.1, forward strand.
GTGTACCTACCTGTTCGTCATCGTTCTGTGTTAAGAACTTTTCTAAATATAGACAGAACTTCAGATGGGCGCGGTGGAAGTAGGAGGCCATAGCCTTCTCCAAGCGCAAAATGAGAGCGACCAGCCCATACACATACCCGACATGTTACAGTTTCAGAATATGGCCCAGCGTGAAGGGACAGTAGTTGTTATGAGTGAGGTATACTGTGAAAATGTAGTTGTTTGGCCTAACAGGGTTTCTTTTTTTAAACAATGTAAATAGTTTTGCCAGAAACAGCAGCTTGATTATGCTTCAGATGTGGGAGTAGTTTTAAGTGCATCTGAAACACAAGAGTTGCACCAATTTGAACCTAAAATGTAGTACAAAACAGTGCCTAGTGTGAGCCTGTGGTTGCAGGTGGGGTCCACAGGCACTTATTTTTGGGGAAGGCGCTTACCATATCATACCCTACTGTATCCGACTTTATCCCAGAGCGATAAAGATGGGAAAACTGTGACAAAGGGAGAAAGAAGAGAAAAAAGCGAACCTGATTAAAGAGGCAGAGACTGCCTGATGGGCGATTAAAGAGGCATGAGGTGGAATCCGGATTACCCAACGTCGATATTGGGATCCTGACCTTAGATATCGCCGACCGCGGGCTTCTGAGCACAACTTTGTGCACCAGCACTTATTCTTTTACACATTCAACCCTGAGTGCAAAGTTTAATTCAGCTTAAAAGTAAAAGATACATGCAGGGGAGCCTGATTAGCTACAGGGCATTATGTGAGCCGGAAAAGTATGAATATTTGTAATGGAGGCCAAGCAGTAACAGAGTAACTTCAGTGGAGTCTAAAAAGTAGAGGTAAGTGTAACTGAGAATGAACAGTAAGGATACATTCAATTGCATGAGACCAGTGAAAAAAACAACAAAAATAGAGAGTAGATCCAATTCTGCCTGAATTTAATTGACCCTGAAAAGCATGGATATATTAAATTGAGCACAGGCAATAAGAGAGTAGCGTCAATGCAGCATTAGAACATAATTTAGAACGTAAAGGCACATTAAATCAAGGTTGAAAAATATCAAAGTAGTTTGAGTCTTAAAAATATTTTTTCCCTCTATTGTGGCGGCATTCGTTGTCCAGTTGAGCCTGGCCAAGTGATGAGTTGGGAGGCTCTTCCTCTGGTAATAGTACCTGGTGCTCGAGGAGTCTGTCTCCGTTTGTAGAATTTTCTGATCTACAGGCGCCATTCTTGCCAGAGGATGCTCTTTCGTAGTGTCTCCTAGAGCGTGGCCAATTCTGAGATATCCAGTTCATTAAAATCTTTGGAGGGCTGTGTACATCCCCATTGTACCCCACACTAGAGGATATCGTACTTGCAGAAATAGGTCCCCCAACTTACATGTTGCAGATTAGGATGCTGGGGTTGGCGTGGCTCTTCGACTTCTGTGGTTGCTACATGAGTAATGTTGAACTGGATAAGTCATCTGCTATTTGGTGCATAAGAATGCAGTGAGAAGTGTTGGATGCCTGAACTCCAGAATGAAAGACCATGCCAGTTGCTGCATTCTTTTAGGCTACTGCCAAATTCAAGTCACTGTGTAGACTGCAGGCGACCAGTGTCAACAGCATGCTGCAAGATGACTTTAGAGTTGCCCTTTACGCATTGTTGAGTGTGAGTTATGCTCCTGACGCCTCGTCGGCGAACATGCTGATGCTGACCCTGTTGTCAGTTGAGACGGGATGCGTTGGAACATCTTGTGTCCATGTCCTATTTCCAGGTGGCTGTTTTTTTTTCTTTCTTTTTTCTGTCCCTTGGCATTGAGATACTCGATACACCACCTTCAGTAGGACAAACATGGCATTAAAACGTCAGCACGCGGGAGCACGGAGGTCACTTTGCTGCCTTTATGTTTGATATCTCACTGGTTTGTGGCACGTTGAGTCTGATAATACCTCCTGTTATCAGTATACAACTGAATTTTTGGTGACTCTTGCTAGTGTTCCTTCGGAAAGAGTGCACCCCTAAAAATGTATTCACAATTGGGTAATGAGAAAGTTTGACTGCAACAGATTTAAAAAAAAAAAAAAAAAAAAATTGTTTTAAACTAAAGTACCAGTCGTGTTAAACTTGCTTAAACATGCTTTCTAAAAGCATGACCAAGCTTGCTGCCGTCAAGAGAACCCCAGATGGGGCTGGGTGCTGTGTTATGGAGCCAATACCCCTGTTTCACATACCTCGCCATTGTTAGTAAAACCCACGACGCTCACTCCAATGCCCAACCATGTGTTAATTGGAGATTAGAAATGGCAAGAACAACAAGCCGTTTCGGTTCCGCCTAGAACCTTGTTGATACTTTCTATAAGCAATAAAACATTCATAAATGCGGGCGCGCATGTCTCTTCTTCGATTTTCTATTTTTCTTGCTCGAAAGCAAGAGAATTATAAATTGTCAAACATATATTGTTTTCAGAAAGTCAAATAGAAAGATGGCATCTAAAGTTTTTTTCCATTTATTTTATTTCGTTTTTCTTTTAATTTGAATTCGTATTTAATGCACATCTCGAACTGTCTGACTTCTAATGTGTGTAAATATTTGGCGAAGTTAAACAGTAGAAATTTGTCTGCCGTTTGACCTATTAATAGCTGAAACTTAGTACACTTCTGCAGGTCACAGAGTGGATCCAGGACTGCTCTTTGAATCTGGAAATTGACTGTTCAAGGTTTTGACCATTTTGTTTAAAAAACCCAAAGTTACATTGGCTGTCCATAGGGAGAAGAGGGAATTTACAGTTCGACCGACAAGCTAGTAAACCTGCGAAAATGATTTCCCATCTGAATGCTTGGGGCCCAATTCACGAAGAGTCTTCACAGTCGTGGGAACGTCTTTGTACTCGTGGGGGAGGCTCCGCACACTATTGGTGGAACCAAGAGAGTGCGCTGTGCGGAGTTTCCGCCACAATTGTGGAGACTCTTTGTGAATCGGGCCCTCAGTTTGGAAGAGTTTCTTCACAATTTACTCTGAGAAGAAAGAACTTTCTCCTGCCAGATCAGATTGCCAAAGCAGAGACTCTACAAACAGGAGTCCTACCCTGTAAAATTGATTGGTATGTGTGAGAAAATATGCAATATCCGAGGCATGGTAGTAATTGACTTCACCAAAACTGTGCTCAAAATAACAAGATCCACTGTAAGAGTTAGTAAATGCTCTATACGTTATTGACAAAAATGCCTTAAATAAATACAGAAAGGAAGAAAAACTCCACAGGAAATATGAAAACTGCTATCAACCTCGATTGAAATGACTTAAAAAATTAATTTGCGTAAATGGATGCACAGTCTAGCTTTTTGTGGGAGAACAGCCTGCAAAGCCTCAGGGGCATATAACAATATTTCCAATTCAAATAAACAATCTAACTAGTGTCAACAAAGGAAGAAAGCAAAATGCAGATTAAGGAACCGAAAAAGGGACCACAGCCAGTTCACACAAAAAGGCAAAGACTAAATGGAAATGAAGGAACGGACATTTTTTTTTCCAACAAAGAAAAAAATCGATCTTCTACTGTTGGTTAATTCCTGCACTACCATCGATTTCTTTGAGACAAGTACATAGTCGTCTGATCTTCTTCTGAAAAATTTTGCAGGACAGCTCCAGACGTTTTGTGATCTGGTTCATCTTTTGTCTTAGCTGCTCAGGACGAGGAACATGTGTGATACTCTGTGGTTAAAAGGATTTCAGACGAAAGATGCTGTATTTGCTGTTGGACAATTGGAGCATGGTCTGTCTGATAGTGTAAGCAATTCTATATTTAAAAAAAAAAAAAAAACTTTCAACAAAAATATTTCCCCCTACATTTTCACAATGAAAATTCACAAAGTGATAGCGGTGCATGCACCTAAAGGTTTTTTTTAAAATGTATCACAAGGATTCCTCCAAGTCAAGTAAATAAAATTAGTATTTAACCGTGAAACGCTGTGTAAATAAGTTATAAAAAATAACAACCCTGGTGGGCTTGTAAAGCTATATGGCCAGTACCAGTTGAGCACCCTTGTATTTTAGAAACATATTTGGCATTTTCGGTGAAATCCAAGTTGATCTTTATGCATAGGCTTTATTCTTCAGATGTTCAATCATATCTTAGTTCCGTAGCCGACACGTGTTTCGTTCTTAAAATTTCGACTTTCTGATAACTTCTAAATCTATGTGCAGAACATACATTATGAAAACGCCTAGAGTACACCAGGTTAAAATATCAAGGAAGCATCCGTCAGTCCATTAAGATCTATCAAAAATTTACCCTTTCATCTCTAGGTCAACACTAGCCAATTAAGTTTCAATTATCAGTTTCCATTCATATTCAGCAACAGCACTGTAAAGTGTGATAGTAACCATGTTCCCTCATCAGCGGATTCTCAACTTGTATAGCGCTGAAAGTCGGGAGAAACTGGCCTCATGAGTTACAGATGAATATTATAAGCCTATGGTTGGCCTGGATGTTAAGGACGAAACACGTATCGACTTTATTTTTAGAACATGTGAAGAACAATCCTGATAATGAACACTAACTTCACTCTAACCGAAATCGTCAGATTTATTTGTGAATTATAAAGGGTGTGTAGCTGGTCCTTTTTAGATCGGTATTTTTACCTCGTGCTTGCAGGTGGCGTTGCTCCATGTTTTCTGATAGTTTTTCTCTTCTGTTGTTTTGTCTTGGCTTTGCCTTTAGTTGTGGATTTTTTCCAGTTGGTTTAGCTTCCTGTATTTGAAATGGAAATGCTAGAAGTGTGGGCGGTGTTTCAGAATGAGGGAGGCTGTCCTCTTGCTGAATTACTCAATGCCTCATCTTAAGCTGTCAGGTGGTTGACAGCCTGTGGTCTCTGATGTAATGTTCAAGTTGCACTTTCCGTCCCTTTTCGGGTCCGGTGATTCAGTTTAGGACATGCTGCAACCTTACTGAGAACGCACAAGTTGGCCGTTGTTGCCCTTAGTTTGTGTTTGAAGTTCATTGTTGGTGTGACTGGTCTCTAATTCCACCCAATTTTCAACCTGGAGGCGAGTGGCAAGAAATAGGCAGCAGACCAGAGATTCTCCTTCAGTCCGCTTTCGACCAATTTGTGTAATGGCAGTACGCTGGTAAATGGTGGATGGGGCAGTCCTTGCCATCAATGGACCGCGCCTCATGGCCTTCTGGCTAGCCGCTAATGTTTAGCTCCTTCTCTCGTCTTTGGTTTCATGGTTTGATTTCTATTGTGATTGGCTTTCTTTGTGTTCCCAATTTTCGCATGAACGTATAGCAGTAGGTGGTATTCCAACCTTTTAAAATGTTGCATAGTTTCTACTCATGTCAACATCTGGACTAATGGGCCTACTTTGATTAATCTTTTTGTATGTAAACTCATGCGGAGCTTGGGAACCACTCTCGGTAGGTTTTCTCTATGTTAAGAATTTGAGAAACCAAAAATCACCTGCCGTCAAGCAGTATAGAATGCTATAGCACAGTTGGCAACAGACGTTCACACTTCCGACAGAATATAGTAGACTGAATACCTTTAAAACACCCAGTACCGCCCCAGTATTCCATGTAGCTGACTAGCGGCTATTTCACAACAATTGTAACTGCTATGAAACAAAGCACACACAAACATGCAGCAGAGCACATTAGCAGGAGAACCTAGCATGCATCCAACACAGCACAGACATACCACTTAGCTGGCTATCACAGAGCTCACGACAGCGATTCACCATGATACACCGCACACAAAAATCAGGTGTAAAGTTACTGGACTGCTGAGTGCTACGGAGCCATACCTTGAGCTCCATTAAAACTGCCCAATTTTTGTCTCCATTATAGTTTCCCTTGCTTTAGCTACATTATAACAGGTTTTGCATAGGGTCCAGGTTAATCCCCATTGGCTGGGCTCTACGGATACTTCCTTGTCTTTGACTGTATCTGATTGGCAGTCACGTGGTCTTCTTTATAAGTAAGGCTCCCAGTTTTCCGTTTTTACTGAGTTGTTTATTTTAACATATAAATACAGACAGAAAACAACATGTTTCCTGTCTGTATTTATTTTTAGAAGTGAAAGTACAGAAAATTGTGCTTCTTGTGAGTGACTCTCTATGCGGTCCTTCATGAATTCTACGCCAACAGTTGAGTGGATAGGCATCATAGAGAGTTAAACAAAAAAAACAGCATTACATTTCCTTAACCCCTTCGATGCGCATGACGAGCTCAGCTCGTCATGCTGCGCGGTGGGCGTGTGCGCATGACGAGCTGAGCTCGTCACGACCACGCCCGCGATCGGAATGTCCAGCACATGAGCGGAATTCCGATCGCAGCGAAGGTGTTAAATACAGGCGTATGTTAACAAATATTTGTATATAATGCTAATATGTACCTGTGGGTGTAGTGTTTTGTTATGGAAAAATACCAATAAGATAGCCCAAAAATAAATCTGGATAAATGCAGACGGAAGTGTTAAAAAAAAAAACTAAAACCGGGAGCCCTAATTATAACAGACTTTTATGGCTTCATTCCCATTCTGTGGGCTCCATTATAACAAGTTTGTTCTGAGCACCATATTATTCCCAATTGTTTTGGCGCCATTATAAATTAGTGTTTTCTGAGGACAATTTAGTAGCAGTTGCCTGGGCTCCATTGAATGTATTTTGCCTGTGGTTTCCTCATATTCACCATCTCTTGGCCTCTATTACGACATAGTTGTTTTGTGTTCTATCATGTTCCTCGTTGCGTGGACTCCATTTAGGTAGTGGGCTTGAGTTTATTCTTGCGTCTAACGCCTTCTGTTTCCTTGTTAATTCAATCAGCTGGGTGAACCCTTACTCTCTTGGGTATCTCAGTTAGTTCCTCCTCTGAATTCCCACCTCTTTCTTTTAGGTCGCTTCAGTGTGTGGTACTCCAGATTTCTTGGTATGTTCCTCCTGTGCCACCATGTCTTCTAGAATGTGGTGTATTCATTTTGAGATGGGGAAAGTCTCAGAGATGTCTTTATGCAGACCCACCATAGCAGCAGTGAGTGGATGAGTACAGAAGTGAGAGGGAACATGACAGATAAGGTTTTCTTGAGGCGAGGTTCCGCACACTGTAATGAAGAAAAACTCCTTCTCCAGAAGTCTTCCAGCCAGACATGGTGAAGGCTTCTGGGAGGGCGGAGGATTTGAGGTGAACACGCTTCGTCTACTCCAGTTTCGAGCATTGAGGGCAGTGAGGTATTTTTCTTATACACTTATAGATAATGGGGTTGGGGACGGAGGCTGTGTAGTCTTAAATGCAACCGTGTTTTGGGTAGGCAGCCAATGGAAGGCATGTGGCAAGTTTACCTTTTTTATTCCTAAAACGAGCAGATCTGCAAGGTTTTAAATGATTTGAAAATATTTGAGTGACTAAGGTGTAGGCCACATAGGCAGGAGTTAGAATGATCAAGTCTATATTTAGGAGGGTGCTCGACGTCTGTCTCTCTCTCTCTCTGTGGGTCAGGAATAGATCCTATCATTTTCCAGAGTGATGGTTACTGTCCGGTGTAAGATTCGTGCAGCGGAACTGGTTGGCCGAAATATTCTGACTGCTGAGCCCCTCATGAAGCCAGAGTTTTAGGTCTGACCTAGAGACAGCTTTTGCTAGCCCCATGTAATAAATCATTAATAAAAAAAATACGTGCATATAAACATACATAGAGGGGCTGTGGATCCGTCCTCTCTCTTTATCGGTCTATTCACCTGTCATTCACTTTCTGGCTCGCCCACCACGTATACAACAAGGGGCAGTGGGCCAGCCCTCTTCATCCATTTGCTCTCTTGCATTGTGGGTGGCAGCATTTTCCCTGTTAACGTTTGCCAGTACTTTACTTTGCCAATGCTTCTTTCCATTCTTTATCCTTTTTTATGTTCCTTGTATGTTTAATCTGTTTTCAGGTTAAAGTATATTTTCTTTGTGCCAATACGAATCATATCTTTATAAAGTACATTCAAACAAAAGTGATTCTCTACCTCTTAAGTACTCCTGCATGCTAGGAACAACCTGTATTCTATAAAAATTGTACGGAGGGGATTCCTTTTTTCCCCCCATTTTTTAAACTTTTATTGTATGCCTGTGGCCACCACGTCAAGGTGGGGGCATGTTTGTTTCTTATTTTTATTTTTGTGGCACATGCTTGCAATAACAAAAGAAACAAAATGCAACCATTGCTGCGTCTTGCCAAGGACAGACCTCTGTTGGCTTTGCCAACGCTCTGATTCACTTCGATGGTAGCAAAGATCCGTGTTACTGTGTTAAAAGAATGACTGTCGGGTTTGCTCGAAGAGCTGAAGTGACCCCCATCATTAAAAGCCAAGCTGCAAATTAACTGAGCCGGAGCAGAAGCTGGCCATCCATTGTGTAATTCCAAACCTGTGTTTGACCACAGGGAGCTGATTCATGAGTCGGGCGTGTCTGTATAATCTGCTTCACTGATCTTTCAAGGTAACCAAAGGTGCTTATGGTATTGAGTGACTGTATTGTTCCAAAGGCAGCCTTTTTTCTTTGAAATTAGAAGTGTGTGTTGCGGTGTACCTAGGCGTACCTCCTTATGAGCCATGGTGTACCTTACACAACCAGCACTCACTCAGACTTCTAAATCTGCATTGTGCTAATCACTCGTCTAATTTCCTGATATTTCGTGATCTCCTGTCTTGAACGTGAATGGCTGAATTGTCTCTAGGAGCCGATGTCTCCTATGCTTGCCATTTATCTTGTGTTACTCTTTCTTGATTTCTTTTTCCCCAGGCTTTCTTCATAAATATGAACCGTAATGTGATGCCTTAAGTGTGACTCTATGCCTAGAGAAGGGTCTCGAGGCTACTGTGCCATAGTATCCTAGCTGCACCGCATAAGAGGCCCAGAAGACAGACTGGTCTGATGTGTGGCCTGGCAGTTCAGGGTGCTTTAAGCCCATTATAGCAGAACAAACACTGATTTGCATATGGTTGCTCCACATCTGACATATATTGGGCAATAAAATGTTTCAATGTAATGTAGCCTGAGACATTCAGTGACGGGGACTCTTTCAAGTATTCTAGCCATCACTTTGTGTTTGCTTTATTGGGACACTGCGAGTATTTCCAGACTGGAGTCCCCTGCTCGCTGTGTTCTAGGATTCAAGATGCACCTCGCTGAAGAGGCCAACACTGGCAGAGACTGTTCTGTGGCTGCTAGTTTGCCTGTTAAGCGGGGATGTCGCCTGCCAGTTCTGGCTGGATGGTTATTATTAGGGTAGGACCAAGCCTTATGTCCATATGGTTGTTCCTTGTCTGGAACGGTGTGGTGGGCAAAAATAGACGGAGCAGAATGTTGCCCTTTCACTAAATTGAGTGCATTTTAACACCCTTAAAAAGGGAGAATCTTTAGCCTAACAAGATTTGAGCAATCTGAAATTTTCGTTATGGTTGAGAACACTGATAGGTTAGGTTTAAATGCCCAAACCCATCTGTTTTGTTTCCTTTTTTGTTTTTTACGGAATAGTTAATATATTTGACTGGGAGTTAAAAAAAACAAAAAAAACAAGAGGGTGTGAAGCCCCATAGGAATCCCCCAAATCTCCCCCCCCCCGCCCACCAGCTGTGAAGATGTTTTTCAGATGCAATACACTGATGTTTCTCGTTGTCCTTTGGGTGGTGAGAAGTAGCATATCCCTAATGAGTGACATGGGGCAGGAGCAGTTTTCCTTCATGGAGCTGCCTTCCAGCAAGCGTGAAGGGCTCAATATTAGAAAGGGAACTTGAAATGCCCTTGGTTAACCCATGTGTGTCAAGTGGTACTGAACACTTATAAGAGCAGGGATACTGAAATGATTCGTAACCAGAAAATGAAAGCCGCCCATCGTGGCCCTCTAGTATTGGGAGACTGATGATGATGCAACACGGGAGAGTGGGAGCACACCGCCTTACATCCCATCACTCAGTTTGCTCCAGTGTATCATGGTAAATGCAGTGCATGTTAACACTTACTTCAGTAGTAGGGTGAAAAACGAAAGACTGTCACCGAAGTAAGTGTTAACAATGGAATAGTGGAGCACTCCCAATGTGTATGGATTGTTCACTTTCTGCTTCAAGCTCCCTAGTTAATGTTGATACTACACATATCATATGAAACAACATTCTCCCATTCCACAGTGTTAAGACAGAAAATCATTCAGGACTGCGTATAGTATTGTAGGTGGTGTGTAAAATACTTTTAAGTACAACCCAAAATAATCACTATAGATTTTACAATGATGATGTTTCGTAGATGATTTAGCCAACGTGTTTCGTCCCAACTTAGGATTTTTTCAAGGCTGATATAGTGATACCTAAAAAGAAGGAAGCATCAATAAAAACATTAATTTAATCCAAATTTGTGTCCAAAAAGTTAGCTGTGTTTTTTTTAACATGTTACACATCCCATCACCACAAAAAAGTAGACTAAAGTGCGAATGGAGAAGTGTTATCCTGCACTGCATTTACCATGATGCATTGGGGCGAACTGAGTGCTGGGATGAGAGGCAGTGTATTCCCACCCTCTTTTTGGTGATACAACAACCCTGTACCCTGAGTTCCAGCTGAGTTATGATGCAAGATTTTTCAGACTGGGGTTGGAGAATTGAATTTCAACAATAGCAAAGTTGCTGTTGGATCCCTCTTACTCGTTCCCCTCTGTTAATAATAAAGTAATAAAGGGCAAGGGCAAGAGCAAAGACCAAGCTGGAGATTACCATTATGCTGCAACCAGTAGCTGAGCAGCCCACTTGGTGCTGGATGCTTTTTTACAATTTTAATCGTCCGTATATTATGACCTTGATTTTCACTTAGCAGATTTAGGCAAGATAGCCGGGAACTTGAAAAGACATGAAAGACCGCATGGAAAGTCTCCCACAAGAAGCACCATTTTCAGTATTTTTCCGCTTTTAAAAAATAAATTCAGACAGGAAATACATTGTTTTCTGTCCGTATTTATCTGTAAAAATAAGTAAAAACGGGAAGCCTTAATCAAAATAGAGATCGTTATGTCCCAACAAATTATAACTCCTGATCCTCCCCTAATTTATTAGACTTGCCTGGAAAAGGAATTTCTATGTCTCAGGTTTGGTATGAGAAGCAAGCAGACTGGATCCTTTTAGAAAAGAGAATCAACATGTTGCCTGCCTCGTTCTAAATTATGCTGATTGTATCTCGGGTCTCTTGCCTACTGGTCAGTCGACATCTAACTTTGTCAGTACTTTACTGACATCATTACAAATAAGTATGGAATATCGGATGTGCACTAGTGCTCTTCGTTAAATGTGTGGGTTAGTAGCTGGGCCGGTGCACAGCAGGCTTCCTCTGGGGATGTCGGGAAATCCGTAGGCTCCTAAGTGGAAGAGTGTCAATCTGAAGCAAACAGGACTTTGGATCGCAGGAAGTCCCAAAAGGAAGTCTGCATGGGAAGCTCCACAACACTGGGTATGCCAGTTGTGGCGAGAGATCTTTAACTTCAAGGAACATTTGTCCCTGGAGCAAACAATTGTAAACCATGATTGTCTTCAAAGTTTTGAAAGGATAAATGGTATTTGTAGTCCGAGACAGAGGCTGGCTCTAATTGTTTGAAAAGAGGACCTGTGGGTCTGAAAATCTTCTCGAGCGGATGCTATGAGGAAAACCAAGAATTGTTTCCAGTCTCGGCCAAGTGTTTCATGATCGAGGCAGTGCGGGTTTTGGGCATCACCAGCATTCCCGGACAAAAGCTGAGTGAATTGAAGACCTAGTTTGTTCCATTTTGGAGGCTGATTGATTTTAATGAATGCAGAGTGGTGCATGGTCTGTGCAAGTGGTACATCCCTTGATGAATGTAGACTAAGGTCTGTGTGTGTGGCACACATTCTCTGCAGAAGGCTGTGTAAATTATGGAATGGAATAAATTCCCATCGTAGTCCGTATGAATTCTGCCCATGTGTTTTATTTTCCCACCAAAGTGGTATCCAATGTCTGTTCTGGCCTATGGTGGTTTCCTGGCTATAAATGGTGGATTTGGAGCATGTGGTACATTAACTGGGGAAATGTAGGGTACTTCTCCTGGACATGTCGTATGTTACTGGATGGAGTGAGCTGAAAGCATGAGGCAGTTTTTCCTTTGGAAGCCTACTATGCCAATTCTATGGCAATGTCTGTGAGTTTATAGTGTGGGGCCTGTTACTTTATAGTATGTGGCATGACCTCTGCTAAAAGTGGAGTGAGTTCTAGGTTTGCTACATATTCTGTGGCTGTAGAGCGTGAGGTGTTCTCTTTTTACTTCTCAAGTAACCTGGTCACTCCATGGCCCCAAATAGTTTGATGGAAAGCACTGAGATAAGGGTTTGTTTAAAAAGGCGGTGGCGGAGGGGACATGTAACATTACACTTAACATGGACCTGTGTGTTTGCATTCCGAAATTAAAACTTTAATTTGATCGTCCAACATAGGTCTCCTTGGCGGAAGGTTTGTTGTCACATTTTCAGCTATTTAGAGTTCATGCAGGTCTTACTGACTAGCTGCCTTTGTCTGTGTTTCTGTGGGGGTTAGTATCTACTTTCAGGACGCAGGACATCTCCATCGATTTGTCTCTCTCCTGGAAATATATATGTGATGTTGCTGCCAGCTCAGCTTTTTTCAAGTCCTTTTTGCTCAGATTTCCACCTTGTCGACATAATCTCCTTATATTATATCTTTATTGCTTGTGGAGCTGTCTATTTGGGTTTGTTACTTACTACATTGCAGTTGAAAGGTAAATGGGCAGCTTGAAAACATTGTCTGATGGGCCGATGGGAAGGTGTATGTATAAGGCTTTGTAATCATGAAGACCAAGCTTTAGTTCTGGCATGGTCTATAGCCCGTTAAACACAAGTGTGGCTGCTCCCAGAATAGTGACCAAACGGTGCTCAAAATTAAATTGTGAGTGTTGACATCTCACAAAAAGTGAAGGACTGGCCTCACACACCACCTGGTGTCATGCTTCATCATCGGCAGTCCTATTGTCTATAGTCCAACACCAAATGGATGTAACACATAAATAATTCACATTCCCAAAAAACTGCAAAATGCATTTCTTCAGTCACCACTAGGTACCCTGGGATCATATCCTGGGTGTTTTCCTTGTGCCCCTGATCATTTATTTACTTTTTCTCTACTGTCCCCGTGATCACGTGTTTGGTTTCTGCTTTGGACCCAGGGCACATGCAAAAGATTGAGAAAACGATTCTGGAGCACAATCCTTGGTCTCCCCTATAAACCCTGGAACTATTGCTTCAGTGTTCTCTGTATGCTGTGTGACCATTTCTTGGATTTCCCCTGTGTGCTGGTATAAAATATTTTGCCTCTTTTGTGTGTGCTGGGTTCAGTCATTTCACTTCTGTATGTAAACTTTGGGATTGCCCCTTCTGTCTTTTCTCTGAGCCCTGGTACCATTTCGTTAGTCTGTGTTTGTGCTATACAATCATTTCTTTATGTACCATAGGATGATTTCTTTAGTTTTCTCTATGTTACCTTGGATCATTTCTTCTATCTTCTCCATGTGCCCTGAAAACATATCATTTGCATACATCAATACCCATGGAAAGCAATTAGTTGGTTGGAGATTGATTCGCACACCCTCAGTTTTAATTAGCTAGTCACAAATTGGAAAGGGGTCCAAAATAACTTAAGCCCTTGTGGAAGGCTACACCTGCGCTCCTGGTTGAAAAACAAATGAACCCCTGACTGTCCTCTGATATCGAGGTTCCTGCACTGTGTTTTGCTGCCAAATTTGCCCTGAAGAAGGCCTGCTTGAATTGTCCGTGACCAAAATGTGTACAGTTCATGTGGGATATCTATTGTACAGTAGAAGACTGCAGATGTGGCGGAGGGGGGAAGTGGGAGCCCGTACACTTTCATTACTGATTCAGTTAAATTTCGAAAATGCCCTGTGTCGTCATGAAGACACTTATATCATTTTGCTGAACTGTAATGGTTTTAGGGTTTACATTTGTGATAGAAGCCAATAGGCTTGATCAGTAGACGAATGAAGTCACTGGAAGTATCGTTATGTGTTGCATAACGATCAAAGGTTGGGAATCCTTATGAGTGCACCCGGTCTCTCATCCTTCAAGGGGTGATAAAACGGTAGCATTGAGGTGAGTAATTGTACATGTCATCACCAGGTAATGGTGATTCAGATCGCATAGTGCATCATTTTTGTGCAGTAAATAATTGCTGGCACATTCTTCTTTAAGAGTGACAGGAAAGTGGGCACCACGAGTAGCTTTCTGTAAGCAAAGCGGAAGGCGATAGAAAAGGTTCATATTTTCACACTTCTTAACAAATCCCCTGCCACAGAATATGGAATAATGTCCCTAAAGAGATCAGAGTGGATCCACCATTCTCCTCCTTCAGAGCCAGACTGAAGAAATGGCTGATTCTAAAGCACTTTAAAGTTAGACGCATACCCTGTCCTGAGATCTTGGATGACTGTTAACTCCATAATGTGCCCTTCTCGCACTGAGCGCGGTCTCTCACCCCTGTCTCTTTTACCTTTACCATGACTGTCACCTACGCTCACCTCTCTGTCTAGTAGGATCACAGAGAATTGCCTTCTGCCACCTCGAAACAAAATCTACTACCTCTCTGATCTCTGGGTAGATTAAATGTTATTAGAACATTGAAATGTTGAGCGCTCCATTGAAGACAATGGAGTAGCTCCGGGCTTCTAATGGCTGAGGGAAGCCAGGAGCATCAACATTCCAATGTTTGTTCACAGCAGTTACTGTGAACAAAGGCCTCACGGAGCCCGAGGGGATTTCGACCCCCCCCCCTGGCTCCATGAGGCCTTTGTTTTACAAATTAGAACATTCTGTCCTCTTGGGGCAGAATGTTCTAATAGCCTTAGAACCCTCTGTAGCAGGCTCTACCGGCCAGTAAAGGCCGACTCCCTTGTTAAAGGCCTTCGGTTCAGGCCTTTAACGCTGGAGCGGGCCTTTAATGGCCGGTAGAGCCTGCTACGTCAGGCTCTAGGGCTATATTGAACCAGAGTCCTTACCTTTGGTGTGGCTAACACTACCTTTGTGACTGAGAAAGCGCAGATAATAGAAAAACTTGCAAACTACAGGTAAACCGGGCAAGGAATTATATTTGTGAATACACTTGCACAACTACGTACTGCCTTACTTGCGACACCCATGTTCACCGAGTGCGTCATTTGATCTATCAAATGTATTGAATGCAGCCTCGTCAAATCTCGTTGAAATCCAGAACCAGGTGGCATGAAACCACCTCTGCCTTAGTCACACCAAACAAAGGTGTCTATTATGTACTTACTTTGTGCCTTTGGTTGTAGGTGATGCCCTCTGGCAGTCATTTTTGGGGACAGGGACTTAGTTTCCATCATTAAGCTGTGACCCAGACCAACAGAGAGAAAGGCAGAAAAAGAACAAATAAGAGAAAGATGGAGAACTGGTGATAGAAAGGTTCGGAGGGTTGGAAAATTCCATGCAAGAATGGAGTAAAGAAGAAGGAAGTTCAGGATAGTGAAAGAGAGAGGCATGAAGTGGAATCAAGACTAGGCAGTCGTGGTGTTCGGTGACCCCAACATTCGGCAGTGCCCACGCCAGTCTTCAAAGGAAAACTTTTTAACAACCAATCAGGATGTTTTTAGAGCTACCTTAAAGTAATGAAATGTGTACCTGATTTGTAATAATGTTCTGCATCCTTATAAATGGAATGTGGACTTTGTGGCTTGCAGCATCATTTTCCACGAAGGGTGTTTTAGCAATGAGTCCTCAAAGAAACCTGTAAAGGACCATTCCCATGGAATCCCGAAAGTCCCACAATGTCATCTTAAAGTTTTTAACACGGTGGCAAGAGGTTGGGTGGTCTATTCTTATTTATTTGAGTTGCATTTTTCTGATGTAAGTCCCATCTGCGGAAGATCTTTTTGTAGTGCTTTATTTTAATTTTGTATGTATTTAATAAAACCAAATAAACAATACATAGCATACCTAGCTCTCACATATAAAACATTAAAAAATCATTATACAAAGCATAAATATGGCAAATCAAATGATCACCATTATCTAAAAGCAATTCCTTTTCATTATCAGGGCCATTCATTATTCTGTAAAGTGCCTCGTTTTTTAGTAGCAGTGCAGTTAGTTGCCAGTGGCTTAATAAAAACTAATCTTGATCGCTGTAGGAATTTACAATACAATGCATGTTCTAGCGTTCAGCTGTTTCATGACTCAATCTGGAAAGACTAGCACCATGAGCGAGGTGGTGCCGTGGCCCAGTAGTCTCCTAGTGCGGCAAGTGACCCAATTTGATCTGCATTAAAATTTTAAGCAGTAATGGACGTCTTACCTTACTATGGTTATTAATAAATGATCACTTATATAAAAACTTAATATCCGAAATATACTTTTTAGTAGCTGTGCAACTTAGTTAAATTGGCCTCAATAGAAGGCTTAAAATATGCTTTTTGGACCATTGACACATTAAGCCTAAAATCAGATTCAGAAGAATATGGGACATTTTATAATGTTCCCAAAATTGTACTATTTTTACTTAATCCGAACTTACTCCTGTGCAACAATAATAATGTGTTTGCTCCATTATCTGAAGACAGTTGCTTTGGTTTTCAGGAGGTGTTTTATTTATTTATCGAGTTTTATACTGCGCAAACTAGACCCAAAGGTATCAGAGCGCTTTACAGAGATATCACAGCAGCAATAACATGAGATACATTTGGAGTAAATAAAAATACATAGTGACGGTATATATAAAAATAGAATGCAATCTGTGGGAGAATATGTGGAATAATAGTTCGGAGGTAGGTTGGGGAGTAGTGGACGCACAGATCTGGCACAGCAGCAGTTATTGCTCTTGTATTTTGAAACAAACTGGAAACAAAGCCCCTTTTGAAACCAAACCACTAAAAGGAGGAAGGTCCTTTTGGCTTTTATGACCGGACAAGATCTTATTTTGAATTTTTCTTCTTTAAACTTCGCACCTCTTGCCGTTCTTAGGCAGAGATTGGCAACTCTGACACCCTATTACATTACTGGAGGTCAAGCAGTCCATATCTCTAGACTGAACATTATGCTTTAAAAAATATACATATATATTTATATCTTGGCAAGAGATTAGGTCCTTCAGGCCAAACAGTGCTTCATTACTTCTTGTACAGCATGGTAAAAAAAAAAAAAACTACGGCTCAAAGAAAGGAAAAAAACGTTTCTTTCACTCGTGGGCTCCGTCCAGCGAAATCGCCCCTCCCGATGGTCTGTCCATGGGCCTCGAAGTCTACATGCTTGGGTTGGTTTGGATTTTTGTCCCTCAACACATGTTCGAATTAATCCATTGTATTGCTGCTGGTGCTTGGGAAGGTAGGGCTCCACGGGCAGGTCGTGTGCAAAGACCGAATCGTCCCCAGAAGAGCAGCTGCTGCGGCTGTCTTGGCAGGCTGGCATATACTGCTTAAAGGGCACAGAGAGGTAAGGTACGCATCAGTGGATGTCACCGCAAGAACCGGTCCAATTCTTTTTCTAGCTGTTTGAAGGTTGGCCCCTGGGATGGCACAGCATGCCAGCACTCTTGCATGATCATATACAGCTCATGCGTGTAGTTTGCTGGTTTGTCCTTTCGATGGCCTTCTTTAACAGCTTAAAGATTTCTTCCACCTGGATTCCAGGGTACGTGAGCCTCCTGGCGTGAAGCTTTTCCACAGAAGCACTCCAAATGACCAGACATTGCTTTGGTGAGTGTAGAGCCGGTCGAACAAAGCCTCTGGAGCCATTCACTTCGCAGGCAGTAGACTGTGGTTTTCTTGTAGTAGTCTGTGGTTTTCTTGTAGTAGTCTGTTGTGTACACTTCTTACCAGGCCAAAGTCGGCAATCTTCATAACGTTGTCATCCATCACTAGCACATTCCGGGCTGCCCGATATCGGTGTATGCAATTCAGGGAGGCCAGATACTCCATGCCGCGGGACACCTGGTAGGCACAGGACACCAGGTCCTTGAAGGTCAACTGCTCTTTGGGAAGCTTGCATGTGTCAAAGGAGTAATCCATTCTAGGAGGGCACCGCGCCCTCAGGTACTCCCGCAAGTTTCCTTTGGATGCATATTCCACCAGCATGTAGAGTGGACCATCCTGCGTGCAGGCTCCCAGGAGATTAATGATGTCTTTGTGCTTCCCAATCATCTTCAGAAATTCCATTTCAAAGACTAGGTCCGACCGGTCTTTATCGCTGGCATCATCGTTCAGCATCTTAACATCGACTGTGATGGCCTTATTTGGCTTCTCCTTTTCAATGCCAACCGCATCCGCCATCACCACATGGCCAAAGCATCCTTCCACAAGAGGCTTGCTGAAAGTAGAGCGTGAACGAGACAATTCCCACTTCAGATCAGCGGGTAGCTGCAGCTCGGACATGTTGGCTAGCATTGGCCCATCGCTGGAGGACAGACAGGTGATCTGCACCAGAATGGGTGTTGGAATTAATTGGAGAGTTGGACTCCAGTGACACCTGCTGTCTCTTCAGGAGAAACTTTGAAGCCTTCTGCACAGTGGCGGTGCTCATGGTCTTCTTGGAGGGCATCTTCATCTTGTACGTAAAGATTATGATCACCACCAGTATAAGAACGGTGATACAACTTGCAGTCGCAAGAATGCTGACAGACAGAGGCATCGACATCTGGGACCGGCTCTGCTGTTGGCAGCACTGTGAGCCATGCAGAATGATGGAAATAGCCAATAGAGTTCCCAGCGAGACAAGTATACTCCCCCGCATCCTCAAAAGTTACATTTCGCAAGAACAGAATTTGTAACTCCCTATCCGAGGTATTAACACCTGCCATCTTAAGCACAGTGACATTTGGGTTCCCATGAGGTCCAAACTTACTGTCATTTACTTCCACGTGTTTTAGCACAAGTAAAAGGACTAATCTGTGATGAGGAAAAGTAAATGAGATGGAACAATTTTAAAGGCATGGAGAATCCTCTGCTCTAATAAACCACAGTGCTTCTTGACTCGCTCGCCCCCACGGTGTCCAAATCCAAATGAGGCCAAGCAGCCACTAATTGTGAAAGCGCTTAGAAAATAACTTTAGAAGTAGGAAAGTTGCATTACAGGTCTTTGCAAAATCTGTGACTCTGCCCAGTGTGCCTTAAAACGCACTTGCCTATGAGGAACTGCAGACCTAGTTACCAAGCATTGCTACACCCAAGCCAATAGGTCTGTCTATTCCCGACTGTCTTTTGGCTCTGTCAGTGCTTGTTTTGTCATGGTTTTTGTAAAACTTTTTGGATTGGGGGAGCTGCTGGGCCTTCACCAAAAAATAAAAAAATAAAACTAAAAGTGGAAATGTTTTTTTGTCTTTTTTTTTTTTTGTCACCAAAAGCAAGCATTTCTGTGGTAGTTCTTGGCACAGAAGAGAACTACTTTGTGTGCAGATCTACTTCTTAAGAAAGAGCAGAGTTTAGTTACTCACATTGAAGTTAACCAATGGCTGAAGTGGGACGACACCTACTGTACCAAGCTGTATGCTGCAGCGGGTGTAAGAAAAATGTGAATGGCTCAAAAATAGACCAATGAATGAAGAGGGTTGGCTGAAAGCTCCTGTAAGTTTGTGTGTGTATTCGTTTGTGTGTGTGTATATATATATATATATATCTCCAAAACACAGTATTCCACCTGGGGCCAGCCGAACTCGCGGCGGGTGCAACCGGGAAGCGGTGGTGGAAACCGCTTATAACACAGCAAAAACAAGGAGTTCATGGTACTCCCAAGGTCCGGTGCACTCACGGGGTGTGTGTCGACTATAAAACATCCGCAGACGCGTTTCTGGCTCTTGCCGTCAGTGCGGAAAAGCCGTCAATAAAACGACAGTCATTTAAACGGTTCTGCCATATGGTTGGTGGATGCTTGGCCAATGAAAGGCCGGCAATGGGGCGTCACCGTTTTCATTATTTTCCGCACTGATGACGGCAAGAGCCAGAAACGCGTCTGCGGATGTTTTATAGCCGACACACACCCCGTGAGTGCACCGGACCTTGGGAGTACCATGAACTCCTTGTTTTTGATGTGTGTGTGTGGTGTGTGTGGTGTGTGTGTGTGTGTGTGTGTGTGTGTGTGTATGTGTGTGTATATATATATATATATATATATATATATATATATATATATATATATATATATATATATATGATTTTAGTAAAATCAAAAGGTCATGGCTAACATCAGACCTATAATTAAAAAGAGACTTATTTGTGTTGGTGGAGCTGCCCTGGTCGCCTGGCCAGAAATGACCCCCAAACGTTAACCACTGAAGTGAAAAAATAAAGCTGGTTGGATTGTTTAAATTGCTTTACTTTCCCTTTCAAGGAATGGAGCTGTGTGGTATTCTTGTTAATTCACCATAAAAGGCCTATGTAATACAATGTGCACATGTGCAAGAGAGAATGTTTCAGATTAGTTTCAAATGGTTAGATTAGTTGAGAAAATGTTTTTATTAAGTGCTCCATAAATTGCAATAGCACAACTGTTTTTTTTTCTTCTTTCAATATATAGTTGGACCTGAGCAACAAACATGGGCAAACCTGAAAGGTTTGGTGTTCTCTGCTAGTCGTTTGGTTTTGTCAGGGCTTGTTTTGTTTTGGCATGATTATTGAAAAACTTTTGTTGGGGTAGCTGCTGGGTCCTCACCAATATAAGAACAAAATATTTGCCAAAAGCAAAAATGTTTTTGGGGTTTCAAAGTACACATTGCCATAGCAGTCCCAGCAAGGTATCATTGTTATTGAATACAGGCATGCTAATAGATTGACGAGATGGATGCACCAGCTGCTTATATCGACCCATTTTCAGCAGGTCTTATGTTCAAATCTCTATTCTATTCACGGGGATTTCTAAAGCGCATGGCTACCCAGAAGGGCCTCCCAGCACTGACAGCTAAGGTACCGTTTAGTGCTGATCGCAAAGGCTAGAAATGAGATGTTTTTAGTAGTTTGCTGAATATTGGTTCTGACTTGGTCTGCCTTATGTTCTTTGGGAGAGCGATCCAAAGCTTTGGAACCAGGAAAGCAAAGGACAGTCCTCCACTCCTGGTCCTCCTGATGCTAGGGACTACAAACAGTTGTTGGTTGGTGGACCACAGCATTCTAGCGGGGTTGTAAGGAGTATGTAGAATTTGGATATGTTTAGGACCTTTTTTATGTATCGTTGTGTGGGCCATGCATAATACCTTAAAGTGAATCCTTTTGAACACTGGAAGCCAGTGCAGGCTTGTCCGGGCTGCAGTTGTAGAGTGATGTACAGGAATTTTCAACAAGATAAGTGCTGCGGCGTTCTGTATTACCTGGAGTCTTTTTATGACTGACTTGGGACTGCCCAAGTATAAGGAGTTCTCATAATCGAGTCTTGAATTGA
This sequence comes from Calotriton arnoldi, assembly GCA_963921515.1. Lineage (NCBI taxonomy): Eukaryota > Metazoa > Chordata > Amphibia > Caudata > Salamandridae > Calotriton > Calotriton arnoldi. The sequence continues at coordinate 1,449,619 of CAWUFW010000511.1, forward strand.
CTAGGCCTTGTACTACTATCCTGCATGATGGCTCCTGTAGCCATCTAAGCAGCTTTCTCAAGGTCCTGAGCATGCAGAAGCAAGGTGCCACCAACTTTTTGGCTTGTGTTGCCATTGACAGCTTGTCATCGAGCCAAATGCCCAGGCTTTTGACTTCCGATTTCAGGGGGAGTTGGCTGCCAAGGGACTCAGGCCAATTTAGTTCCATGCATCTAGTGGGGTTGTTTCCTACAACCATCACCTCAGTTTTCTCCTCATTTAGTTTAAAACTGCATGCCGCCATCCACTCTACAACATGATTGAGATGGTCGTTAAGGTGGTTGGAGTTATTGTCTGTTTGATGGGAGAGGGAGATGATGCTCTGTGTATCATCAGCATAGGATATTGAGGAGATACCATGGCTATTTATGATTTCTGCCAGCGAGCTGACGTACAGATTGAACAACGTGGGGCTCAGTGAGGAACCTTGAGGGACCCCATAGTTTACAGAGTAGGTTTCTGATAATTTAGGTTCCTCACAGACTTTGAAGGTTCTGTTTTGGAGGGATGAGGTAAGACATTTAAGTGCTGAGGTGGCTATTCCTACTTCCTTTAGCCTTCTGACTAGCTTCGGGTGTGAAACTGTGTCAGACGCCGCACTCTGATCCAAAAGGATCAACGCCGCGGAACAGCCTTGATCTAAAATGGCTTTAAGCCCTTCTGTGGCTGCAAGCAGAGCTGTTTCGATGCTCCCATCTCATCAGGGCCGACTCTACCTTTCATCTTTTGGAGTTAGCTAAAGTGGTTACCTTTGGGATTAGTAAATAGCACATTTGTACTTCACACATTACAGCGGTTTGTGGCACAAGTCCGCCACCAGACCCCCATCCTTCTGGAAAAAGTAATCCGTCGGCCACCCACCTCTTCTCACCCCCCCCCCCCCACCCCCTGCTCTTACCTTCGCCGGGCGGCAAACTTGGGGTCCTCCCCGGGTGGAAGTAGGTCTAGCTACGCCACTGTTAAATAGTGACAAAAAAGGATAAAATTACATTTGTCTTGGAATATTTCTGTCAAGTTTCAGGGTGTTAAAAACCCACATTCAAATAGATTGTTTGTTGCAGTCTAAACGTTTTGCCCCCCCCCCCATGGGTCAAATCTGTTTCTTTTCTGGTAGTTTCAAGTTGTCTAGAGATTTACTAAAACTAAATTAAAAATTCATTGAAATGCATACAATTTTTCCACTTGATTATATTTGTTTGTGTTGCCTCCTGCTACCACAAGGAAGCTCAAATTGGTTAAAATTCCCAGGTATTTTTTTTTTTTTTTTTTTTTTTTTTTTTTAGTAGTATGATACACATGCCATCCTAGAACAACAGCATGGTCACGTCACAGTTTCACCTCTACCCTGGGGAAAAACCTCCATAATAAATATTGCCATCAATACCATATTGGGGGTTATACCATTGTGATAATAGCAGGTTTGCAAACAAACTCTCACCACCCCTTCCTTTTTCCTGATCAAATTTATCATAAAATCCACTCCAGAGACCTTTTTGGTAGAGAAATACACGTTATTCACTTCCCTTTTCAGCAGGGATAACTTCTTACCTTCCCCTATTTTGGCTCTTTTCGAATTGATGGGGGTGGGTGTACTGATATTTAGAATACGTAGAAGGTTTGTGATCGGTTGCCTTTGCCTCCTAACTACCAATTACACTGTCTAGTTTTACTATTCCTGGCCTGCCACTTACCTTTATCCGCCTCTTGTTTATCTTTCTCATCGACTCAAGGTATTGGCTTAGAGAACATTTTTAAAGACTTTTGATGTAAGCGGCTCTGATATATTTCCAACTTTGAAAGAGGAGTTGGTGAAGTTGATTGATATGTGAGCATCATTACAACCCCAAGTTAGCATTATTGGTCTATAACCTATGTATTCCACATCATATGCTTTAGGTCTTTCCTTTGAGACAGTTTTGGTTATCTCACCAGCCTATTGTTTTTCCAAGCAATTCATATGAAATGCATCTCAACAGAGGGGTGTTTGGTCTGTGCTCTTCATCCATTGATCTGTCAAATTGTTATCCACATTTTGCATCCACCCACCACAGCATACGGCAAGGGGCAGTGGGTGAGCCCACTTCATCCATTGGCTCCCTTCACTTTGAATGACTGCACAAAGAATGTTCACATTCACCTAAAATGAGTTCTGTTGTCTTCAATGTACCAAATCTGTTTGTGTGTTAGTTTATTTTTATATTAACTTTAAATGCCGGCTATTTATTTTGCATGTAGATTGGGTGCCCTGTTAAATGGTGTTTTTGTTGTTGTTTTTTTTTTGCTTTTCCCTGTCTCCTTTTAAAAAAAAAAAAAACTATTAGAAAATCGTTATTGCATGCAACTTGCGTGCTTGGTTAGGTGGTGATTTATTCTAGTCTCTTTCACAAATAATAATGTTAAAATGCATGGCACAACTGAGTCTTGTTATTTAATAAAGTCTAGTCAAACTGCCACATTTTTTAATGTTAACATTTTTATTGTAAGCATGTGGCGGGCACGTTTAAGTGGCTGCATAGTTTTTCACGTTTCTTTTTGTCGTATGCATGAAATAAAAAATAACCCTTGCATCAGCTTGCCAAGGCCAGACCTTTTGCCTATGCCAGTGCTTGTTTAATATCTTATGTAGTTTTTTAAAAGTTCCTATGGAGTGGAAATCTGTAATGCTAAGGTATGTTTTCATTCACATGAATTATAGGTTTTGAAAACACTGATTTTTGTGAAATATACCCAAGTGCATATTTCTTGATTTTAAAAGTACTCTCCCATCACTACCCCATCACCCATCTCTTAGGTTGCATTATGTATTTTAAAAAATGAGAAAATGATGCAGCAAACCTTTGAGACTTTGTATTCAGCAGGCAGAAAAAATGCATATCAATCACACATGAGTTACCACTTCAGTGTATTATTCAGATGGGATTCTGTAAATGGAGTGCAGCATCAACACACTTCATTGGGTAATTCTCCAAGGCGCAGACACAGAGCTTAAATAATTCCTTAGTTAAATTCCCTCTTATTCCGAAGTGGCTATTCCTCAGCTCATTGACTGTGCTGGCGTGTGATTCCATGGTAATATTTTGGTTGACTTATTGAGCCCATCCCATCCAGTGTTGTTTTCAGACCCTTTCCAACATGGATCTATGAGGGGCTGATCCATGTACATTTTCAGGATATCCACTTAAGATCATTTACATACAGTAAATTTAAATGGGAGTCATTTGGAAAGTTTGTAATTAGGTTGAAAACCTAGCTTGCATTGGCCTTTCATGGGCCATCTCTGACATCCTACAAGCTGTCGGACGTCATTTTTTTCTGTGTATTTTTGGAGATGAGAAAGTTGGCATTCACCTATCACAGTTCAGTGATTTCCCCAATTTGAGCAAATAGTGTACTCTCTGTGAGCCCCTGTGCCATTTTACCTCATGGATGATGTTTTCTGATGCTGTTTGGTACACTGCGCTTCTCTTCCCAGCATAGATTGTCAGTCGTATGATGGATCCAGTTTGGAGGGATGGGAGGTTGGTGGTGCATTTGGCAATAAGGAACAGTAGGACAATTGTTTTATTTTGGAGTTTCTGGAATTTTCTAATCTATCAGGAACCAATGGTGCCCAGGCAGACTTCTGGGCTCAGTGTTGCGTTAGCTCCTTGGTGATGTGTAGTTAGTTGGGTGTAGAGGGAGGAGCAGTGGATGTTGTTGCCTTGTTTCCTCTTGGTTCAGTTACAGGTATTTGCACCAGAACAGTGGTTGACGCCCATGCCTGAGGCATTGTTGGCCGCTGATGGGGAGAGGAGTGGCATGGAGAGTCTGTAGTGACAATAACAGCAAGAATGGAGGGGGATCTTGAACAGTGCGAAGGGTTAAAACTGGGGGAATAGATCACAATTGTAATGATGAGTTTTTAAGACCTACTCGATGTACCAGATGTTCTTTGCCCGCGCCGTCATCGTTGCTTATCCTTTGGAAGCTTGAGTCGAGGTGATCGAGGAATGGCCTAAAGAATAGTTTGTGACTAGGCTATTGTGAAAGGCGGGAGGCTGGAGAATACAGGTTACAGGGGCAGCGCTCAACAATATCTTAGGACCCCTCTCTCGAGGGGCGCAGTTGCAGAGGCATTTGTGGATTTTATCTTGATGGTATTTTTGGGAGCAACTCACATGCCCGAGCTATTGGCAAACTGATGTATGCGGGTACAGGGTTTGATCCATGGCCATGAATTGCTGTGAAACAGTCCAGTTGGAGAAGTATTGTGGTGCATCCGATTGCATCATCTGTAAGAGCCTTGTGCCTAGTAAAAGAATTGGAGGAGGGGGCAGGGGTCATTGGATCATATATATAGGTGTGTTGGTTGGTAGGCCAGGTATGGATACATGGTGCTACCAGGTAAACCTCAAATGATGCAGGATCCAGGGGGAATCGGAGCAGGAGAGCAGTGCTGCCTACAAGATCAGCCCACCACCGGTCACAGGATGGAAATCCTGCTTTACCTCAAAGGAGAGGAGCCTTTGGCAAAGTCCCTGATGCGCTGCTGTGGTGCTGGGTATCTGTGGCAGCCGAGACAATGGAACTCTGAAATGTTGGGATCTGATAGATCCCTCCGCTCAAAGGAGACCCAGCGCGGCCTGTGGCTGCCTAAGCATGGTGCTGCCCCACTCAAGATTCAACATCAGGCTTGATAGAACTGTTCAATCCTGGTCATCTCGGGTAGCGTAACTTGTCCAGGATCACACATGTTGATCAAGTGGTTTCAGAGCCAAGAACCTCTCCCTAGGTCACCACTCTCTTCCTGGCATGCTTTAAGCAAGCAGTATCCTCCAGCTGTAGCCACAGACGGCTCCACATGCTTCCCGGCTTCCACCTCTCCGTGGGAGTTGGATGTGCACGCCCGTATTTCATTATTCGTGTTCATTGACTCCCCATCGGCCTTTGATAGATGAGGCTGCCAAGCCAGGCTGCTGAAGTAATTACAGCGCAGCCGTAGGCGGCTGAGCCAGAAATGCGGCTTTGTGCTGTATTTTCCTTGCCTTTTTATTTATTTAGTATTATTTATTTTTTTACTTGCTGGTAATGCACGTGCTTTTGGTGGGGGAAGGGGTTGGTGGTCTCCAGGCATCATGGCGGCTGACTCCCCAGTTTAACTTCAGGTGTAGGCGTGTTCTGGCGGTGAGCATCTCAATTAATTGTTGTTAAATGCAGGGGCCTGGCTACCATTGGTGCAGCATGGCCCATTGAGCCCTTATGATTGCTGCATTTTACTACAGTAGTGCAATGGGCCATTTTCCTTGCGTGCACCAGGGCCCCTGGCATCATTGCTGCGGTATTGGCTAACTGCATCTATCCTACTGCATCTTAAAGGTCACCTCCCTTCCCGCTTTTTTCCCCGCAAACATGAGCGTTTTTCGGTGCTCACCTCCCACGAGCATCGAGGCACTCTAAATTTATCATTTGTGTGATACTGATGAGGCCAAAATAAAGTGAAATGCCCCTGTGCGGATTTCACCTCTCGGTGTGCCGACCCCCTCCCTCCCCTCCCCCCCACACACACACACACATGTTCCTTGCTGCCACCATTGACCCTACCTTTGTAAGGAATCTGGAACAGTGTTCCTACACCATATCAGTTTACGCTTTTCTTCTCTGGCCCCGTTTGCTATTAGCATTTTCTTTTCTGCTTCTGAAGCCTTTAAAAAACAAATTGTTTTTGTCTGGAATGGCCAGATTTGAATTTGCCACTCTTTGTGATATGCTCTCGTTTGAGCTAGGCTTCTATCATAGACGCGAGATAGTGGGCTTGACTTGGTGCAAATTTTCACTTCCACGCTGTCTGCGTGTAATTTTTCAGTCAAATCCATCATTGAAGGTCATCAGGGGGTTGTAGAATGTTAATGCTAACATGTCTGTTGACATGAGTAATTGAACCACGTAGGTGCCAATTTTATTGCATTTATTTTCTTTCTTCCCTCTCTGTGAAACGTATTTAAAATTCTGATCGAGTAATTGCAATTTGTAGTCAAAAGGCAGCATCTTGCTGTCGAAAAATGTCCCACTCTGTCCTTTGTTGCGAGCCTTTCTTTGACAGCTGCTGAACAGGAAGACATGGTTTTATAAATAGTTGCCCTCGCCGGTCCCTTCTGTGACGTTCAATTCCCTACTGTATTTAGAACTGCGGATGCGTAACTACACCCTCTAACACACTGTCACCATATCCAGAAAATCTGTCCTTAACAGATACATACCACACGGTTTTGCTGGGACGCGCTGTACATCTCTGTGGGCGAATAACTGTGGTCTCAGGAGATCAATTAACGACATAGGACTGTTACAGATGTAGATAGGTTTTGTAAAAATGTATTTTTAATAACTCAAATTGTTTTTTAGGGCCTTGTACTACTTCAAAATTTTTGGAGCAAACACAGTGACATGGCTAATGACCTTAATCATGGATTTTAGGGAAGATAACAGGGTGTTACGACTGTCCACTCTTACATGATGACTTCTTATTAAAATTTGGAATTTGTAGGGAAAAGTATTTGGTGGTAAGGGATGAAATTAAGTGATATCCCAAAATGCCCTTATATAACAAACAGTGACATGTACGAAAACCTAATCTGAGAAGTCTCGCACCACAAAATTAATTGAAAGAAAAAGTAAGTTCAGGACCTTTCCCATCTCCTGTAAGATCCCTAAAGGGACTTGGCACCTCTTCATACCCCCATCACCCTACCACCGACTCCTATATCATGGAGTTCGCTGTGGGAGTTGTAGGCTAAGGACGTTTATTTAGAGCCAGGCAGTGAAAACTGATGCTGCTCTGAGGTGTAGAGTTTAGGAAACTATCTACAGACATGTACTTTGTGCATACCGCAAATTCGGAAACCATGTAGATTGGTAAACTCAATATTCTTTGGGAAAACATGGAATTATGAAACATGACAAACGATTCCAGTTGCTGAAACTGTTTTCCAATGCCAACCTTCACCTCCCCTCTTTACTCTTTTATATACATAACTTTTATGAAGTTGTAGTTAATTTTTTTTTAGCAAATCTCAATTTGAAAAAATTCCCATCTCCAGGTGAAATCCAACTTGTGTGTTTCGTTAGACAGGGCTTGCACCCTGAAGTATCCAAACGTTATTTGATTCTAAAATCTTTGGTAGCACAGTCGCAGGACTGTTCGAGTTCTCTTTAGGCCGGGAGGATCTGACACCCCACGCTGCCAGCTTTGCCACTTCCAAACTGCCTGAACACATCTGCACTGGTGTCTGCAGTCAGTTTGTCACCACTGCCGAACAGAAGCTTCCTTTCTTTCAGTGACATTACAGAATTTGTTATGCAGAAAGGATTTAAAGTGTCTCCTATCACTACTATGGCACGGTAATGCTTTCTTAGTCTGGGCACACTTTCATATGATTCTGGGATTTCCATCAACAGGTTGTGTATGGTTGTTTAGTCTTATATGATCACTTTACCTTTCTTAAATGTCTTGTTTTGTAATGGTTCATGTTAATGTGAAAATAAAATTAGTTTGATCATCTATAGCAGTGGTGCCTAACCTTTTGACTTCTGTGGACCCCCACTTATTAATTATTTAATCATGGGACCCCACTGAAACATTACTGGAGTCCTGGGACACCCACACAGTCATTACTTGAAGACGTGGACCCCGGCTGAAGCAATTTGAATGATTTGGACCTCAAAACCATACACACAAATGCATAAACAAGCATTCATCAAACAAATACACAAATGATGAAAATGTATTCAATTCACAAACGAATATAAAGAAACACAATTTTCATTGTAATGGGAAGGTTGGAACTTTTCTAAATCCATCTGAGGCCACCCATCTTTCCATACTATATTCAGTTTGATTCATTTATACTGCTTCCACGAATCAATCTGAGGACACCAACTTAGTTTTTAGCCTCCGCCTGCAAATTCCTTCACATTTACTTAACATTTAAACTTTTACATTTTTCTTCTTTATTTGCATACACTTCATTAATCTGTTAATATTATGTAATGCTCTAAGCAGTTTTAGACCCCCTGAGCAGGCGTTGCAGACCCCCATGGGTCCCTAGACCACAGGCTAAGAACCACTGATCTAAAGGTCTGTTGTGTGATGTGTATCGAAGCGTATGCCAAAGGACTTCATGTTTTCCATTGAGGTGGGTGGTCAGTTGTCTATAGCTCCTCTAGTGCTGATTGATTCTAGGCATGCAGCTAGTAATTTATAATCTCTAAATAAAAAAAAGTAAAATCTATTGTGGAACAATGCCATAATATGCTGGATCTTCTGTATGAAAAAGAAATATGTATGCTCAGTTGAAAACTTACTTTTTATGTAATAAAGGATTGCTTTTAAGGCCGCATTATTACCAAGGTTAAATACTTGTGACGCAGTGTTGTACGTTGGAGGGTGTGCTATGTCTTCAACCATCTTTAACTGAATTGGTGTGAAGATGTATTTTGGCGTCATGTGGGTTTGATGCAATGTTCCCACTTTTGTTAGTCAAATAAGATTGTCAATCTGTAATATAATTTGCTTGGTTCTTCACAGAAACCGATAGGGCGTATTATTTTTCTAAAGTCTCAGAATACACTATGCAGGGAACTAAAAATATTAAATCCAGAAAGTAGTAAAATTATATGTAAATGCTCATTACTTGACATAGAAGTGCAGCTGCTCACTATTCTAGAGTAGTAGTTTGCTACGGACAAATGCTGGTACTTTCCCATTAAAACTATTGCACCCCTGCTGAGAAGTGTTGGTACTCCCATTTTAAATTTAGCAACTGCAGATACTCAGTACCTGAGGAAACCTACCCATTTAAAGCATGGTACATGGGTGTGGTGGATACTAAGAGGAGTCGAAACTGCATTTTTGTATAAATTGATACCTTTACCAGTCCGGGTAAACTGATACCTTTACCAGTTAAACAGAGAGCTTCCCGAGGCTTTGTACGCCACTGTCCCTCAGTGTCTGCTTATTCAGTGAATTGTAAGGGTTTCTTAACGCTTTGTCCTGTATCTCTTATAGAATACGCTGATTTCTTATTTTGTTAAGTTATCAGGTAGATGATGTATTATTAACCTAATAAGGATGCTATTTTATCCAGGTATAAATGAAAACAACGAAAGATCCCTCTTGTGATACACACTCGTATTTTCACACCTACAAACTCATCTTCCTCAGGGAAACCCTTATTAATTTACCATCCACTCAGCTATCTACACACTGAATCCTGTTTAATGTTAAACTGTATTTTATTTCATATAATAAATCCTCAAAACACAACAATATCCTCTATATAGTATGGTCTTCATGTAATACACTAGTATATCATCGATGAAAGTTTTATAAAAACATTATTAATGATTTGTGGAACATCACTAACATTTCTCATTAATACAATAATCTATTATATATGTGTGTGTATATATATATATATATATATATATATATATATATATATATATATATATATTGAATCATCTCAGTGATCTAAAAATTAAATAAGATGGCATAATGCACAGATTTCATTGCAGGTTGTCACCATATAGATGTTGCTAAGTGTTTTGTTTTCTTTGTACTATATGGTGACAACCTGCAATGAAATTTGTGCATTATGGTATCTTTTAATTTTTAGATCACTGAGATGATTCAATATTGTTTTTTTTAAATAATAGATTATTGTATTAAGAGATTTTAATGATGTGATGTTGCACAAATCATGAATAATGTTTTAATAAAACTTTCATTTATGATACTACTGTATTACATGAAGACCATACTAAATAGATGATATTGTTACGTTTTTAGGATTCATTATATGAAATAAAAGAAATTTTTACATTGAACAGGGTTCAATGTTTAGATAGCTGAGTGGATGGTAAATAGATGAGTATTTCCCAGAGAAAGATGAGTTTATAGGTGTGAGAATACGAGTGTGCATCACAAGAGGGATCTTTTGTTGTTTTCATTGATACTTACCCTTCTACCAAAAGGGACAGGGTTATCTCTTCCATACCTGTGAAATTTTATCCAGATATACACTGAATATCTGTAAATCGGTGAATGGAAATGTACCACTAATGCAGTGACCAGCATGGCGTGTTTTCAAAATATTGTGAACAATTGTATGCAGAATTTACGCAACTTAGTGAAAAAGAAGCAGGCAAATGTTGATTTGTTAATCAAGTTCTTACATTCATTAATGCACTAATTAGATTTTTAGACTTGGCTTAAAGTTTTTTAAGAACTAAATGTTAATTGTTTATTTTAGAAAGAATTATTTCTTGATGGTATGTCTGTTTTTATCCATGACTAAATTGTATTTTTTGTGCATATTTATTGTAGTCCTTTTTTAATACAATAAAGCTTATTTAACCATTAGTGACAAAGGTGCCTATGCAGTTTGAAATGTGAAAATGCACTCTTATTCTGATTTTACACCCTTGCCTATGATTCAAAAATTTGAAAACGGGAAAGGGAGTTTTTGAAAAAAATAATTGGGGGTGGGAGTAATTATTTTTCCCATTGACTTGCATTGAAGTGGGGGCATTTTTAGACGTGGGGCATTTTTAGACGTGTGAATGCTAGATTAAAATAATTTTTTGTCTTTCAAAAATTGTGAGTCTCCTGCCTAACCTGGGCTGTGGCATGTATGCTTCCCTGCCCCTCCATCGCCATAGTATTGATTGCACAAAGCAACTAGCAGTGGGGGCATCGATGAGCCCGTTAACAGCGTTAACAACGCATGCGAAACAACGCATGGCGTTACAACGTGGTCGTTACAACAACTGCGTTGTTAGGTCGCATACTGTTACAACGCAAGTCGGAACAACGACTTGTGTTGTAAGGGGCAGAAGGTGTTGGATTTAAAATCCAACACCTTCCCTACTGTCCGCACAGACTGGAGTTGGAATAGTAAATTATACTATTCCAACATCCTGCGCCCCTTACAACGCAAGTCGTTCCGATTTGCTTTGTAACGGTATGCGAACTAACAACGTGGTCGTTGTAACGACCGCGTTGTAACGTCATGCGTTGTAAACGCATGCGAAATAAGGTGGCATATTCGATGAGCCCACATTATCATGGATAACTCTGAATGGCTCTCACCCTCAAAAGGAACTATGAACCTGCAGGAGCCCAAGGTGCCATGCTGTGAAGAGACCCACAAAATCAAAATAGGCTTATGGTCAGGTGGATCTGCTACTTAAGGGTTCATGCAAGGGGACGTAGCCTGTCGCAGTATTGAGGCAAAACTTCGTGTTTTAAAGGATTTAGGGAGCTTTGTAAAATGTTTGGTCTGGGGAGACACCACCGAGTAGAGTTGTGAATATACTACGGGCCCTGGTGGAAGCAAGGAAATGGCCCCTTTAACTGCTGTAGAGTTAGTAAAATACAGAATTGCCAGTGTTAGAGGTGACTCCCGTGTCACTGCGTCTGATACACCAATGGTAGCTACGCTTCTGACTCCCTCCTAGAGGGAGTGCTGGAACAAGGAAGGGAGAGTGAAAGGAATGAAGATTAATGATCAGTAATCCAACCATTGTTGAAAATATAGCCTCACAGATTTCTGTTTTTTTCATTCGACTGTTTGTCGAACAAGAGCTTGCGCCCTCGTGGCGTTGTCATAGAAGCCAAACAGCGCCTTTTAAGTATGGAAGATGGCTATTTTGTCTTCCGAATTACTTTTAGTGCGAGGGGTCTCCAAGACCATTTCATCTCCAAATTAAACTAGAAAAGAACCACAAGCTGTGAGAGGCAAGTGAATTGCTGGTGTTTGGAAACGCCTTTCATTAAAATCGACTTTTGTTCATTGGAATAAGGTGATGAACACAAAAGTTAATGCTGCAATGTTAGTTTTGGGCCTTTTAATTCTGCTTCCAGTTCTCGGGAAAGTTTACATTTTTTAATCCTGGGTGACCCTATAATTCTTATTTGTCCAGCGTTGGTTCTTGAGCTCCGGATCAATGTCCGTTCTACATGCAATCAACATAAGATGCACTTTTACCTAAGAAGTTTAATTGCTAAGCTTTTGATTGTCAGTGTGATAATCTGACATAAATTGGACCCTAGTGAAATATTGTCAGTAGAGAGATGTGGTAGCGTGCAGCCATGCACCGACACACACTATAGTTTTGATAAGAATTTAAATTTTCCATATTTTATATATTAGCTTAAGCTGCTGGTTAGTAAATCGAGGCTCTGGGAAAATAAGTGATTCGCCCAGGAGCACACAATTTCTTACAGGGGTCGGACTGGGGTTAGAAATCCGGCCAGCTGGTTCCACAGCTGACCACTTAACCAGGCCCAGATGTCATCCTATGGCTGTGTCTGCGATTGGTTTTCGGGATGGAGGCAGGTCGAGTCCAGCTTCCTCCTTCATGTAAGTAAATCTTCCGACTTTTGACGCCCAGCGCCGGCCCGGGCTTATTAATAATTAAATGGGAGTTAATGCCCATTAGCGTCCCCTGTGACGAGGCGGCGAGAGGCAGTGATGCTTAGCTTCTATGTAGGTCAGAAAACATTTCACGCTCGCGCGCTCCATTAATTGCGTGCGTTAGTTTGCTAATTGAAACGATCGCTGTGATTGGCTGTGCAGGAGAACTCTGCGAAGCATCTTTTCAGCATGGAAAATTGATTCGATTCTGAAACTGAGCAAGTATCTTCGTAAAGCATCAGTGGCCACTGTCTCCTCAGCACACAACTTGTTCCCCCACTCATATCAACCCAGGCACTCCCTAGCTAAACTAATTTGGTGCACAGGTGGTATGCCCCGGCCTTCTTATTATGGGACCGGGACTTGGTTTTCATCACACGACTTTGACCCAGAATCAGAGAGAGAAAGGTGAAAAGAAAGCGGAATTAAAAGGGCGACAGAGGGAAACCGTGGAGATAGAAAAGACCTGCTAGTGTGAGGGAGAGTGACAGGAAGTGTAGGGTGGGGTGAGGTAAAGAAATAGGCATGATGCAGAAATTTACAAATTAAGCACTGCCAACCTCTATCCCCACCAAGGGTGAATGAAATTAATGTTAGCCTGTGAGTTAGCTCCTTGGATTCAATGCCTGCTGCAGAGGTCTTTGTGCATATCTTTTTGTATATTTTGACTTAAAGTTCCAGCTAGGTCGCCATGGAGTATTGTATTGTAATTGCATTTATATAGCGCTTACTACCTCTGGCAAGGCTTCGAAGCACTTTTTCGGCGAGTAGCACGCTACTCCGGAACCCATAAAGGATTAGTGGTGAATTAGTATAGTGAAAATATGAAAGCAATTTGAGTGGTGGATATGTTAGTCAGTTATTTGGATTGAGAAGGATAGTTGCAGGAAAGAAGAGGGGAGTCTATAAAATAAGCCCACACTGAGTTGGATAAATAAGTCAACTATTTCACGAATATTTTCGCTGCACAATTATGACAAAACATGCAAAACCTATTTTCTTCCGCTTCTGACTAGGTTTTGGGGCGTCCTGGGTTTGAGCAACTGTTCTAATAGCAGCAAAAACCAATGGTGATTTTTCCCTAGATTTACTGCACAGTGATGGAAATGCCTGTGCTTCACACCATCATATGGGTCCTGTGGGAATTGTAATCAATATTGCATTGATCTGTATATGGGGTCCTTCCAAGGGTGAATTGCAATATTGACCCAGTGAAGGCGTTCAGGCTGGACCATCTGTATGAGGAAGGAATACTGAGACATCAGATGGAGGTCTTGCATAGCCTACGGAAGTCATCCAAGAATAGCCAATCAATTGTGTTCTCAAATCACTGCTTGAATGCTTGGTATGTGGTCTGCGTCTATCTCACAAGAAGTAAGCAGGCCAGGAAACAACTCGATCTTGTTCAGGAATGTGTCAAGCTATGTCCTGCTGAGGAGATGTCCTACAAACTTCCTCGCTAATGAAGAAAATTGACAGAGTTAAACTTCCCCATCCATCAAGTGCATGTTATGTGGCACAAAGGGCTGTGCCTGACTATCGCACAAGAAGTGGCCAACAGATCGTCCTCGGCTAGTCAATGCTTATGACTTGGTTAGATGAGCTTTCTCGCCTAAATAACAAATGCACAAAGCCATGCAAGGGAAGCTAGACGATCTGTTCCTCCCTCTCTGATACAAGGAACTAGGCGCATGATTTGTCAAGATGAGGCTGAGCGGAAATATATATATATTTTTTTTTTTTTTGCACCCTGACTAGTTTGAGACCTCACCTTAAATTAGCACTGTGACTGGTGTACTTATCAGTCACGGCACATAATACCCATTTGCAGGGAGTCACACTAACACCTACTTCCTTAATATATGAGGCACTAGCCCTTTTGCAACTTTTTTGGAATGGCTGCTATTGCAGGGGATATAGCCCCGTGAGGGACAGAAGACCTCCATCGCTGCTTTCAAATGCACTACGTGTCAAAATGTATTTTTAGAAGTTAGCCCTTGACATAACAGGGGCTGTTTGTTTTTTCAACTTAATGACAAAGCGGAGCACACAGTGGTTCCCTGGACCAGTGATTGCGCCCACTGATGCCAATAGCTACATTTCACATGGTGGAATCTGTCCCTAGAGAATAGATTACAATTTGCGAAACTGTTACCGCGCTGTTTTGGGTCTTGGTAATAGTGAAAAGACAAGGCTCCACTAAGGACAACTTTGGTGGGTTCCAGATGGCTAGATTACTGAAAGGACGAGAGGGCTGGTCGCCACTAAATAATTGGTTTGCTGCTCTTGGATACAGATAAGTAATCTGAACTAAAGACTAAGGTGACTGATGTCTACCAGAGAGTGAAATATCTAGGCTTCACTAAAGCGCAAAATGTCTAGGCTCAACTGAAGGCTGTGGTAGCAAACGTCCACCTCAGAGATGCTGAAGATATTCACAGTATTGCAAAAACTCCTCCTGTTTGTGTGCAACATACAACATCAAACAACTACTTTGACCATTGCTTGGATATGGAGGGGGGGGGGTATATTCATGGGCCTTACTGCTGTAGACAGAGTCCTGCCCACTTCTAGCAAGATCTATTCACCGATCACAGCTGTTTCTTAATGGCAATATTTACTGTCTCTGTAGATACCATATTTTACTGTTAAAAAAACCTACCAAGCCCCCTACAGACCACTATCATCATTTGTATCCCCTTCAGGGTGTCTAGCACAAGAACCAGAAAGGCCCAAACAGTAGCCAAAGCCAGCTCAAACTGGTCTTAAAGGTTTTCAGGCCAGTTTGAGCTGGCTTTGGCTACCTGAAGCACAACAAGGTTAGAATAAAACTCGAAGTACTGACACAAGGACACCCAACTTAATACATTTTAAGACCATGTTTGCCCTTCCAAGCCACCATAGCTACGGAGGGTCCCTAAAGAGGGAACAGCAATTGAGTTCAGATATCCACCTGAGTTCGATGGGTCATTCCCTACCCTTATTTGTGCCTTGTTCTCTAATAGTTTTATAAGATCACTTTTTCTAGGACCAACAGCTTGAAACAAATGTCCCTGTAACCAGAAGATTGAAATAAAATCGCTCAATTTTACAGAAGTTGCTAAAAATTATTTTATTCCAATAATCCCCGTCCTCTACTTGAAAGTTGTGGTGAAAGGCCTCAATTCACCTCTCTAATCAGCCACTAATACTCATTGTACTTTGATACCTCAGTTACACACGAAAGTGAAACCCATTCAGAGTACAGAATGCGCCCCTTTGTCTAGAGATGAGTTCACTGGAGGGCTCCACTGCGCTGTACTTTCCTGAGAAGCCAGCACAATACGTGCTGAGATTTATTTTTAGCAATAGAGTATAAAATATTTACCACCCACTCCCCCTCAAAGCGTTTGAAGTGGAAATGTCTCTGTGCCGCGTAGCCCTGGGGCACCGAGCTTGGAAGTGTGACTAGGGTGTTAGCTCACACATAGGATTGTTGTGGCTCCTTCTAATGAGTGAGTCAGAACATGTCAGCAATAGCCTGTGACTTGTACGCACAGCAGATTTTAGTGGTGTGGATTAAACAGGCAAGGAGTGAGAAACGTGGCGCTGCTTGGGCGCTTCCTTGCAGGGCACAACCGGCTTGCGCGCAAAGTCAAATCCTTGCATAGCCACTGCACTTGCTGCCAGATAGCTGCGTCCATATAGTATTGTAACTGCATTAAATAATGCTCCATTCCCCTGACTAGGCTCTAAAACGTATACAGGTAGCATGCTACACTGTCAGGGGGTGCTTTGTTAGGGCACACTGCAAACCACTCTTCTATGTGGGAAGCATGTGAAGAACCAGAGTGGTGCTCTTATCTTGTCTTAGGTCGCTATGCCTAGGTGTGTAATGGCGGGAAAAGGACTGAGAAACCGAAACACGTGCACTTTACCCACATTTATGTCTGTCTGTTTAAGGGATCTCTATGGGGTCCACCAAGGAGTGATAGGTGAGAAACCCACAGCATGTCCTAGATGCAGTTGTACAGATGCTAAGCACAGGTGAGTGGCCTCCAGGCATGTACTGCACACAGCCAGCCATGGGAGATAATCTCCATATCGGAGCTCCTCCAGAATAATGGGGAATAACCAAAGACCTGCACACGAGAGACCCATCCATAGTGCATACTCTTTAGTCAATTCTTTGGTGACAGAGGAGCAACCCACGTGAGTAAACTAGTCACAAGAAACCTAGAATAGCTCTAAAGCATCCACCCAGGAGTGAGCAGAGAGCAGCCCATTAGAATGCATTGCTGAAGGGCAGCTGCATTAATGCCACCCAGGAGCGATCGAGGTCCAGCCCCATAGCATGCAATTTACACATGCAGCTTTTGTAAATGATCTAAGTAGTCTGTTTAAGGACTGACTGTGAATCTACATACATGGCGAAATCAGTGGTGTAACGCAAAATGATGGGGCCCCCTTGCAGAATGTGATGAGTGACCCCGGCATCTCCCAGATATTCATTGGCTTTGGGCTCAGTGGGGGCCCCCTGAATGGTTGTCCACCCCGTCCCCCAGACTGCAGGGGCCTGCTCGGGAAAGCAGAGTGGTTTTCCCAGGCGTTTAACTATTTCTTATTCCATTCCATTGCACACAATATGCAAGGCATGCAATGGTATGGCTTGGAGTGTGAGGGGGGGCCTCCAAAACCAGAAACCCTGGGGGCCTCTGCACCACGGGGCTGTGGCGGCCTCCGTTACGCCCCTGGGCGAAATGCATCCACAGTACGTTTTCTTTAGAGTCTATCCAGGAGTGGTAGGGGGGACTCTGTGGGCATGCACTGGTTACCGGGAGCCAGGGTACCATGGTGAAAATAGTGTCAGCAGGCTTCCGAAACAAAGGACCATGATAAATGAGTGATATGACCAGTTGAGGCTATGACCTAATGCCAAGCTTAAAATGGCAATCATTCCGTAGTCAGCAAGATTTGGCAATGCCAGGAAGATTTACGACTTTGCTGACCAGGGTCCACCCAGGAGCGACAGAGCACTCAACTGAGTCATGCCCTGATTGAAAGCAGCCAGAATACATGTGCATTACATTTTCCAAGAGCAACAGAGGAGCAGCGCACTGTGTGCACTGATTACAGGCAGCCTTGATAACAGGCAGCCTTGATAAATGTATGTTTGGATCCACAGAGTAGCACCCCATGGCATTCGCTTTTTGTAGACAGTCTGGATAAATACTTTATAGGGTCCACCAGTGGGCCACTGATTGGATTGGGAGGCCGGAAACACCTAGGGACTGGAGGCAGGGAACCTGAAAGGCAAAACAAGAAGGAAAGTAATCTAGAACGATTGCTTGCTGGGTCTGTCCATAGGTGAAATCTCTTAAAGTGTTCCTGGGAAGGTGTCACCGACTTACTGTGAGAAATTAATTATTTGCAGCATGCAAAATTACATAGTTTTTAAAAAAAGGGGAAAAAAGGGGTTTATGTAGCCACATCTAGTAGTGGTTTATCATCATCATAATAACTTCATTTTGATCTCCAGGATCATAAAAGTACCCAGCGAAACATACACCATCACATCAATGTACAAAAAAGATTATAAAACATCATATGTTTGAAATAAAGTACTCGCATAAACCCATAGTAGTTTAGTGTCCGGCTACTCAAAAGATCTGAGTCCGCATTCATAAACCTCAAGTTTCCCTCTTTCAAAATACTCCTTTAAACTATCTGGAGTTGGGAGCCATGTAGTAAAACATCAAGTTAAACAAGCATTGGCATAGCCAATAGGTCTCGCTTTTGGGACCTTATAAGTATTTAGTTATGCAGCACAATATCCTTGGTGCAACAACATTAACTGTTGCATGGCTAAACACTTACAAGGTCCCAAAGGCGAGACCTATTGGCTATACCAATGCTTGTTTTAAACATATTGCACAGCAGTACAGGCTGCTGTGCAACATGGCTTTTTAAAAAAGCGCTATTATTCAGTCAATACTGGCTGCATCATACCACTTTTTTTTCTTCACTTCAAGCCATGTTGCACAACAGCTTAGTTGTTATGCAACATGTCTTAAAAACATTGACAAAGCCAATAGATTTTCATAGGCGAGACTTATTGGCTTTGCCAGTGCTTGTTTGTCTCTTGTTCTGTAGAGGTGGTCAAGCCACTGAAAGCTGGAGCCAGGCTCAAGTCAAATGCTTGGCTCAGCTCAAAGTCCTCTTGGAACCTTGTGTCCAAAACAAGACGAGACTTCTGCCTGCTCCCAATGGTCTAACCTCAGGCATCAAGAATTAAAGACAACACATTAATATTTGATGTAAAAAGGAGAGCAAAAAAGATACTAGGTAAGTAGCTAAATTGCACAAAGTGAATCCAAAAAATCAGAGATCAAATTCAGCTTCCCCACTTAACTAAATTATGTGGTCTTGGGCAATTATTTTATTTTAATTAGCTTCCCTTTTCTCCATTATCACACATGGAATCACCTCCAAATACATGAGTTCTGGATGTGCGCTGTACAAAACCCTACTGTTTGATTTACTGAACTATAGTGTTGCTCTATGTATACTTCTATTCAAACGAATATATAATGTGCAGGACAACTGACTTGCCTCTTAGTTCACTAATGGCATTGGCCTCAAGTGCGAAGTTCATGTTTAATAAATACCCCTTAATGCAGAGATATAATTTGATGCACTGCGGTGAAACCTTTCCATATGTTAAATACTCTTTTTTTTAAATTTAAAGAGACTTCATCATATATTTTACAAGCTGTTTGTTGCATGATTATATACCAAAGATTTCAAGGCCAGTCTCGTGCGAGGGCTTGCTGTATTCCCAAAAGGCACTCACCCCAAAGTGAGGTGGACGCAAGAACAGACAGTCCTGTGTTATATGGGTGCGGGGTCCCGTTCAATCGTAGTTGTACGTAGGGTCAGTTAATTCCCATCTAATTGCAATAATAAAGGAAATTATTAGAGAAACAGGCGGTGTACACACAAGGGACATAAGGATCCTTTGTTTTACTCCTCCATTGGGGAAGAGTTGGTAACCTCGGTCTAGTGGCTGGTAGATAAAAGGTATCAATAGTAGAGGCCAGCAATCATCCAATTGAAAATCTGTACGGAAAGGGATAAAACCCCTAATGTGAGTAACCCTCCATGGCACAACAGTGGATCAAAGTAGAAATATCTGGCGGGCGAGAGAGGAAATGCCGCAAGGAGGGGGGAGGCAATTGCTGTATAAGGGCCATAGCCTCGTGCTTATTGCCGTATTGGTGCTGCAGTGGTCCACGAGCAAGTAGGGAATAGGCACCCCCGCGTGGAGCTACAATAATTATAGCCCTAATGGTGCTGCATTGGTCTACGAGCAAGTAAGGGAACAGGCACCACTTAGCGTTGAGCTACGTTAATTATATCCGTAATTATGCTACAATGGTTTATCAACCAGTAAATGAACAGGCACCCTCCGAGTAGAGCTACGATGTGGGAATGCCGTGTAGATGCCTTGCGAAAAGACATCTACATGGAAACAAAATTAACAAAAGAGCTTACTGGTAGGCGAGGTGGATCCAAACTGATGTAGACACGGCTGCAGTCGTCAGCCGGTCGAGAAAGGGGGATGGTGAGACAATGCGCCCTTCTCCCCTGGAGTCGTCTATGCGAAATGTCAGTTACCGGTCACTGCGCGCTTCACGGCTAATTAAGAAGCTGCGCCTGAAGGGCCGCCGCTGTGCAACACGTCAGTGTCATCGCATGGTGAGAGAAGCCTTACTTTTGTTAAATACAACATGATGGAATAGTAAACAGTATTGAAGCAGAATGGGGATAAAAAGGAAGAATCGAGAGTGTCTTGAGCCACAATTAAACAAGCATTGGCCGCGCGGCCAAGCGAGACGCGCTCTGTGGTGGGGGAGGGGGGAGGAGCGGGAGAGCAAGTGACGTGCGGTCGTGAAAGTGACACGGCCGCGCGGCCCCGAGAAGCGCTCTGTGGTGGGGGAGGGGGAGGAGCAAGTGAGAGGAAAGACATATGGCGCCTGGAGCATGCGAGGAATGCACGTTACTGTGCGCGTACTCGCATGCTCTAGGCCAGCCAAAAGTTGTGGTCGCATTTCTGCAAGCCCACTACAAAATGTCTCGCCCAGAGCCAGCGCTGAAGCGCTGGTTTTCAGGGCGAGACCTAAAAAACAACCAGTACCCTCCCTGCTAGAGTACACAGCTGCCCTTTTTAGGTCTCGCGCCTAGCGTTGCAGTGCGCAGCACTGCTCGCGCAGCGCGAGACCTCTAGAAAGGGCTTCTGAAAACGACCCACACGCTCGTGCGTGTGGTTTTGTTTTCGGAAGCCCACATTGGCTGTAGCGTGCGTTTTTTAAAAAAAAAACGGCACACGATTGGGCAAAGGCGGGCGCATGTTCCGCCTTTGCTCCTCCCATTCCCGACGGTGGCCAGAACGCGCAGCAGCGCGCGTTCGCCTCGCTGCCGCGCTCCCCCCCCCCCCGCTCCTCTGTGGCGCGCGCGCGCACCACTGGTTGTCCATGCAAGTCCTTTTCACTTTCGCATTTAAAATAAAGCTTGAGGTGTAATTAAAAAGGGACATTTTACAAGTAAATCTACAAACATCCAGAGCTCCTGGCTGTGTTTTTTTAAAGCGGGCACAAAGACGTCACGTCCGGTTTTAAAACGCCCTCTTACCCAAATCCTTCCATTTGCTGCACACTTCTAGCGCTTAGAAACCTTATGAATGTTCTTGTGAGGAGAATGAAACGGGCGCCCTTTCCTTGGGACGCCTTCGTAAAACCTCCACCCCTCTCCATGTGGAGCAGAGCATGTAATTACATTTTAGAGTAGGGTAAAGAACGGGCTTCCACAAAATTGTCCCTGAATTGTAAGGTTCCCCTTGTCGAAGCCGCTGTTCTTTAATACTTAGAAAACCTGCAGCGAAATGGGGTGAGAGCGGGGGAGTATTCATCTCAGTGAAGAGACGAAATAATCCGAACTGTCTGATGACGTCTTGTAAGAGCTGTGGTGGAAGAAGGATGAATAAATGTCTGGAGACTATAAGACGTGCTTCCTTCACATACCGGGAGTCGAACCGCTAAACCATATGGGCATGTGCACAGCTCTGTGTACATGCAAAGTCCTCTCGCCTGTTAGCGCCTTCTTCAGCCTTCAGTGAGCTACCCATTCCTGCACTAGGAGGAGAAGGAAAGGCATGAACTAAGGGGACAAACTTCACTCTAATATGGAACTCGATCGTTCCTTCATCCCAATCTGGTCTCTGCTCGTCATTCTTCACAACATAGAAGGTCTCAGGCTATTTCTGAAGGTGATAGAGGAACATTCAACGTGAAAACAGACAGCATTGCACATCACGCAGTCAACATCACTGCAGCAGTGCACCGGGTGAACTTCACTGCAGTGGTCTGCAGTGTGACTCTTACAGCAGCACTACACATTCACTCTAACTGCAGAACTCTACATGGTGACACAGTGCAGCTCTGCACTGACTGTCGCTGTGGCAATGTACGTGGTGACAGAGCAGCACTGCATAATCAGTGCAGCACTGTACATTGACCCTCACTGCAGAACTCTACATGGTGACACAGTGCAGCTCTGCACAGACTGACTGTCACTGTGGCAATGTACGTGGTGACACCGAGGCACTTCATAACGTGACATTCACTGCAGCACTGCAGAGTGTGGCTTCACTGCATTGTTAGAGAGTTGTCCTCGCTGAGGCTTTACACAGAGAGAGCTTCACTGTAATAGCTCATTGAGAGAACCTCATACCAGCACTGCACTGAGGCACTCACTGCAGAACTGCACTGACCCTCGTTACTGCAAAGCACAGGGGCCTCAATGCAACACTACAAAAGCCTACTGCACAACTTTAGAGCATGACCCTCACTGCAGGGCTGCACAGAGTCCCTGCAAACAGCAGTATACCAAGACACCCTCATGGCAGCACTGCACAGACTGACGGCCATTGTTACTGCATTGGAGAAACCTCACTGCAGAACTGTAGAGCCTGACCCTCACTGCAGGGCTGCACAGTGTCCCTCCACACAACAGTATACCAAGACACCCTCATGGCAGCACTGCACAGACTGACGGCCATTGTTACTGCATTGGAGAAACCTTACTGCAGAACTGTAGAGCCTGACCCTCACTGCAGGGCTGCACAGTGTCCCTCCACACAACAGTATATCAAGACACCCTCATGGCAGCACTGCACAGACTGACGGCCATTGTTACTGCATTGGAGAGACCTCACTGCAGAACTGTAGAGCCTGACCCTCACTGCAGGGCTGCACAGTGTCCCTCCACACAACAGTATACCAATGTTATGTTAGGCGGATTTATAAAGCGCATGGCTGCCCCAACATCGGGGCGTCCCAGCGCTAGCAGACGGGGGGCTAGGAAGGATGAACTCATAGCAGCACTGCGAAAGAATGACCGTCGTGACAACACTGCACAACGCTGCACCAAGATAGATAATCACTACATTAGTCCAGTCACAGTCACTGTTGACTTGCGACGAGTGAGCAGTGTGCACCTGTTTACAACACTGCACAGAACGACTCATTAGAGCACTGCACGCTGTGGCTTTCTCTGCAACACTGCATATTGGCCCGCACTGCAGGAATGCAGACTGTGAATCATGTCTGTACTCATTCCAGCGCTGCGAAGAACGAGCTTCTCCAAGAATCACACACACCGGCCCTCTCTGTCGCGCTGCACAGTGCCTCTCATTACAGCACTGCATAGTGACCCTCTCTGTAGCACTGTACAGTGCCCGTGACAGGAGCGCTGTCTATGATGATCCTCCTTTATCTATTGCACCGCTCGAATATCCCTAAAAGGGAATAATGAAGATGTTGTTTTTCATTTTTCGCCCCGAGCGGTGTAAAAATTAATGTGTTAATTGTGCTTGAGAGGTTTGCAAACCAACCGGAAGTAAAAATAAATAGCAAAATATCCAGTGAATCCGACGTCGAACCGTGGACCTGATGGCAAGTAGCTCAGAGGGACTGGGCCCATGCTGCAGCAGTAGTGTCTAAACCCTAATCCTCACCACCCAGAAGTGAACTGTAGCCCACCCACAACTTCACTGACATGGACGACTGAAACTACTATGAAACTGCTGTGTGCTAATAGACTCAGGGGGGGCGCGCACTCCACCCTAAAATCTCACCTTTGTTTACCAGTGGTCAACGTCGCAAGTACATTAGCTTCCGGTATTTCTTCACCCATTTCAAATGGGGCCTTTGGATTGGAGAACAGCAGCCAATCAGCACATAGAACGTCACCACTGACGTTCCACCAATGAGGGGGACAGCATTATAGATGGGAGGAAGTGCGCGAAATTTTGGGTGCATAAACTCCTGCATACTATTACCTTTTGGTTGTGTGGCGCTTCTTCACTCCTGCCGTTTGCCCCGTGCTTGCTGCCTTTTCTTCTTTGGTTGCTGTCCTTTGCCTGCTACCTCGCTGTGAAGGATCGCGCCTCGGAACATTTTACATCACCAACATGTAAGTGAAAGCGAACAGACAGTCCTTCCCAGGGCGTCTGCTTGCCTAAAATAAGTCTGTTCACTTTCGGTTTGACAGCACAAGAGACTCCGTACCTTCAACTGCAGCTGAGGGCTTTCGGGGGTGGGAGGGGGAATGTAGCTAATACAATTAACTTTATTAAAAGTCAGCTGCGAGTATCTTATTTAAACTACTTTTTGGATGTGTACATTGTCTGCCCACGAATCACACATCAGATCCTGTGACATCACGGGGTTTTGCTGATACTATTTAGCCTCCCCACTATTTGTTTCTGGGACTGGCCCCGACAGTCCTAGAAGTTAATTGGACCTGACAATAATATATAATAAATGCACTACTGAAAATAGCTCTCAGATGGGGCACAGTACAAAGGGGAACTCGTACAGATCCTGAGCTCTGTGCGGAGAGCCAAGGACTGCTCTCGGGTGATGCAGGCTGGTGAGGGCAGGCGCTGCACTCCTGGAGTTGTGTGCACAGAGCTGGTGTGGGCTGTTGAAGGCAGGTGCTGCACTCCTGGAGTTGTGTGCACAGAGCTGGTGTGGGCTGTTGAAGGCAGGTGCTGCACTCCTGGAGTTGTGTGCACAGAGCTGGTGTGGGCTGTTGAGGGCAGGCGCTGCACTCCTGGAGTCGTGTGTAGAGAGCTGGTGCGGGCTGTTGAGGGCAGGCGCTGCACTCCTGGAGTCGTGTGCAGACAGCTGGTGCGGGCTGTTGAGGGCAGGCGCTGCACTCCTGGAGTCGTGTGCAGACAGCTGGTGCGGGCTGTTTAGGGCAGGCGCTGCACTCCTGGAGTTGTGTGCACAGAGCTGGTGTGGGCTGTTGAAGGCAGGTGCTGCACTCCTGGAGTTGTGTGCACAGAGCTGGTGTGGGCTGTTGAAGGCAGGTGCTGCACTCCTGGAGTTGTGTGCACAGAGCTGGTGTGGGCTGTTGAGGGCAGGCGCTGCACTCCTGGAGTCGTGTGTAGAGAGCTGGTGCGGGCTGTTGAGGGCAGGCGCTGCACTCCTGGAGTCGTGTGCAGAGAGCTGGTGCGGGCTGTTGAGGGCAGGCGCTGCACTCCTGGAGTCGTGTGCAGACAGCTGGTGCGGGCTGTTGAGGGCAGGCGCTGCACTCCTGGAGTTGTGTGCACAGAGCTGGTGTGGGCTGTTGAAGGCAGGTGCTGCACTCCTGGAGTTGTGTGCACAGAGCTGGTGTGGGCTGTTGAAGGCAGGTGCTGCACTCCTGGAGTTGTGTGCACAGAGCTGGTGTGTTGAAGGCAGGTGCTGCACTCCTGGAGTTGTGTGCACAGAGCTGGTGCGGGCTGTTTAGGGCAGGCGCTGCACTCCTGGAGTCGTGTGCACAGAGCTGGTGCGGGCTGTTGAGGGCAGGCGCTGCACTCCTGGAGTCGTGTGCACAGAGCTGGTGTGGGCTGTTGAAGGCAGGTGCTGCACTCCTGGAGTTGTGTGCACAGAGCTGGTGTGTTGAAGGCAGGTGCTGCACTCCTGGAGTTGTGTGCACAGAGCTGGTGCGGGCTGTTTAGGGCAGGCGCTGCACTCCTGGAGTCGTGTGCACAGAGCTGGTGCGGGCTGTTGAGGGCAGGCGCTGCACTCCTGGAGTCGTGTGCAGACAGCTGGTGCGGGCTGTTGAGGGCAGGCGTTGCACTCCTGGATTCTTGTGTAGAGAGCCGAGGGCAGCTCCCTAAGCTCTTGGGTGGTGCAGGCTGTTGAGGACAGGCGCTGCACTCCTGGAGTTCTGTGCACAGAGCTGGTGCGGGCTGTTGAGGGCAGGCGCTGCACTCCTGGAGTTGTGTGCACAGAGCTGGTGTGGGCTGTTGAAGGCAGGCGCTGCACTCCTCGAGTTGTGTGTACAGAGCTGGGTCAGTCTGTTGAGGACAGCTGCTGCACTATGCTTCATGTCTTGTCTATACTCAAATTTTTTATACTGCCAAGCAATGTGAAGACGACTACTGCAGCTGCTTGCCAACCTGCTAGCAGGCTCTGTGTTCCTCTGGATTTTCTTTAATAAGATGGAACCTTTAAGTTCTCTTATCCTTCAGAATTGAAGGTTCAAATGCCTCTGCGTCAGCATCAAGAATTGCATTCCCTTTCCTGGCTCTTTCCCAATCTGGAAACCCACTGTATATGTCTTCCTGCTGCCTGCCCTGAATCGGAGAAAGCGTTTTCCACTCTCCAGTTTAAGTCTGCTCGGTGGTTGTGTAAGGGGATTTATAAAACAACAAACAAGAGACCAAACTTGTACCAATCACTGGTTGCGTGTCTGCATATCCAGTGCTTTCCCAGTCGCACAACTGATGTCTTCCCAAATGCCTTGGCTTCAGAATTACTAACAAATGTGCTTCATTTTTGTTTTCCTAACTGCTGAAGATGTACATTATGTAATGGACAATTTGTTGTGCGTTTCAAAAAATGACATCCTCCTGCCTTTCATTTGACACTCACTGTACCCAAAATAGATTGACTGCAAAGTGAGAGGAGTTTGTAAATATCAATTCCAATGTAAAAAAAAAAAAAAAACAAAGTTGACTTTTGACACAGCCTGACATTTGGTCTCTGCCTTTGAAGCGCAGCAAATGAAACAAGATAAATACAGATTTTTTTAAGGCATCTTTATTTATTGCTTGAACTTTCGGCCCACCAGTACATAACCACCCACAGTTTAGGAAACACTGGCTTAGATTATATAGCGTTTACCTTCAAAACGGTCACCAAGATTTTAAAATCTCATGCAATATTTTATAATGGATTGCAATGGGCTGAATGTTAGTCTATGTAAAATTCCAAACAATCATTGCTACTTTTTCATAATGATAACAATAAACTCAATCATTGCAATACCTGAAATTCCTATGTCGTTGTCTGGGGCAGTCCACTCAGTGATTTCATGGCAGCCAACCTCCGCAATTATACATTAACAGACCAGGAACCCGGATATAACCGCTTCTTTGCTGCAACCGTCTTTGATGTATTTGTGACAAAATGAAAAACAGGAACAGGATGTTGGCCATTCCAGAACCCCTGCACAATTCTCCTCTAGACTTCTGCACTTTTTGTTCGGGAAATCGAGCACATTACAGAGGATGGAGAAAAGAGTTCTATGGGAGACTAGAAAACAAGTAAATATTTCAGCACAGACCGAATCTGGCTGGATATTGCCACCAGTTGCAGTGCAGTGGATATTCATGCTCATAGAGCCTGAGAGTGCAGAAAGCACAGGGAGTATCTTCTCTGCACTGGACATGCTTGAAGGTACAGGAAGGGCTGTGGATATTCTTCCAGTCTTATTGACAGTACCCCAGATACTGAGCCTTGCACAGACGGATCCTGAGAACAGCTTGGTAGGACATCTATGCAGCTCATGAGTAACAGAAAGGTGGTAAGTCTTAACACATAAATAATCTTGTATCCGTAGATTGAAAGGTTTGTAGTGCCCCCGGTCTCATGTTTAATTAGTTTTTTATGTCCATGTTGCCTGTATTATATTCTATAAAGAACTGTTTTTTTCCAGTTTTTGTGACTTCTGGTGCCACATAGGCAACCGCATCACCTGCTTTTGCAGCTGTACTCCCCTACACACTACTCCCCTGGCCCCCATATTTTAGGGTTCCTGTTATCAATGAGCAGGTCTTTTAGGTAGCACATGGGTTAAAATATCCCTGGGCTTGACTTTGGGGTTGTAGGATTTTTCGGAAAAAGGCAAATTGGGGATTATACCTGAGGAATACTTTGGCAGTACAATGCACCATTTAAAACCATTCTCTTTCATTATGTATTACGTTTTTTTCTAAATGTATGCGGTACAATGCATTGTTTGAACTATTTTGTTTCATAAGATAATCACACTTATTAAACCCAACCCTCTTTTAGTCTGCGCTCATCCACTGTGCTCGTTCGCGTGCTGTACATGGATTGATGCTTTCTGCCCCATCACTTTTACCACGAGTTTGTTAGCAGTTTCACAGGTGGGAGAAGGGTAACCGAGCCCATGTAAATAAATAGTAAGTCGTTACATTTCCAATTGTATTTGTTAAGTTTGCTCAAAATACACCAGAGCTGCTGACTTATAACTGGGGAATCAGGTTCCAGAAATTTTGCCGGATATGGCCTGGGATATGCGGACAACGGTCGATTATGTAGTGTACCAGGTTCCAAAACTTTTTGTCAGGTCGTGGGGGGCCCGACATCTAAAAAGATTCAGCTGGGGGGGCTCAACCTAAAAAAGTTTGAAGACCTCTGCTCTAGTGGTACCCAGCTTCAGGGACCCATCATGCCGTGCAAGTGGTCGGCTGATGGTGAAAATATTCAGTGCATGACGCCAAGCATTTGCAATGCAATAGGTCTCGCATTATTAAAGTTTGAGCTATTGGTGTTGCATTATTTAGCAATGCCAATAGCTCAAACTCTAATAATGCGAGACCTATTGCATTGTAAATGCTTGTTCAACTATCCAAGTAACATGTGCAAATTAGCAACAAAATACATAAGACATTATATAGCCAGTAAGTGGACACTGGTCCATATAAAATATTAAGAAATTATAAAGGGCAGTATACGCAAACACACTTAGCGACTACTACCACTTTTGAAATCTATCTTGGCTTGGTACAAATTGGCAGTACAATACATTAGTACATTATCTGTCCAACCTAACAACACCAATTAATTTAAGAATAAAAACAAATACAAAAAAATGTACAAAGGACTACTTAGCTCAGTGAGAATATAATCAAAGTTTCGTAAAACATAATTGTGCTATACTTTTACAGGCCCAGCCCATTAGTCCCCAAGAACAAGTATAGAACGATAAAGGCGTATTACCTTCAGAAAGGACATGTTATTGCTTCTCTTCTCTATCTTGCATACCCTTACAGCGCCAGACCGACATAACGTTTTTTGCAGTACAGTATACCACAAGCCTGTTGGTGTCTGTACTGAGGATCCTGAAAGCGTCCATGTACCGGTTGGTACCCAATTTTCTACAAAGGGGAGCTATCCACCTTTCCATTTGGAAGCCACCATAGGCTTGGTAGAAAAACATTATATGGGTTATAGACTCGGGAGCATCTTCAGTCAGGGCAAAAATCTCTTCCAGGAACAGCTTCTGCCCACCTGCTGTAGTGGTTTATCGGGATTGTGTGTAGTTATTTTATTCTGAGTTTGTTTTCATTGAGAACTATGCCTGCTTCCATATTTCACACCCTTTGGTTGCTGGCACCGCGTGTACTGTATTACATTCAAGTCTTTACAACTAGATTGGTGTATAAACATATGTAACCTTGGCATATACTTATTTAGCAAGGTTGTTGTGTATTACTAGAACCTTTCAGGGGGGCGGATGAAGATTGTTTCCTGTAGGTTTTGAAGATGGAGGCTCTCTTTAGTTTGTGCCAGAAGTTGCTATTTGAAGACCAGGGATTCTAGTCTGCGGCCCTAAAAGGCCAAAAGAGAGCAGACCTGGCTAATATGAAGCAAGAGTCCCTTCTCCCTTTGGACGTGGATAGTAAAACTGCTCTTTTGCTCCTTGAGCATCAGTTTCCTATGACCGAGCACACCATACAATCCTACTAGTAGTCTGTTATATATATATATATATATATATTGTAGGAGAGGCTAGTCTGACATTAAAAAAAAGTGTGTAAAACTGACAGGGAGGCTAAAAGGTCTGAGAATGAATCAACATGTACTTGACAAATGAACGCATCTTTCCCTTTTCTACTTTGGTTCACCTCAGGGAAATTTAAAAATAAACACAGCCATTGCAAGGAGTTCTGGAGTCCTTGTTGGAGCTGGGGTGATTGCTGAGAATTAAGGACACTGTCTTCAGTTTTTTTTATTTTTATTTTTTAACTTTATTTGTCATTGATTATCCAAACATATACATACATTATATTCGGTAGTGGTCATTGAAATATAACATCGAGCATATTCATGAAATCATCCCTTTGACATATAACAGTCTGAAAACATTTCCTGATCTCTTAACAATGGTGAGCGCGTCGAACTTATTTGCAGCGTGTGGTTAGCGACTCCTATTTCTAAGGGACCCCTCCAAGTCCGTCGGTGTTATTGGCTACGGCCGTTGAGCAAATGGAGCCACCTTCCGGAAGAAGAAAAATAGAAAAGAGCTAACAAAAGAGAAAGAGAACAATAAAAAGGGGGGAAAAGGGGCTAGAGTACACTAAAGTGATGTGAGTGTGTTGGCGTTAGGGCCTACAGAGCATCACGACATCTGGTACAACTTGTCAGTGTGTTTGGTCGTTGTCTTTATCCAATTCCTGCGGGTACTATACCCGAGCTTGACTGCGAGGCGGTGTTGTTGTGAAGGGTGTCAATATATACCTTATATGGGCCCCAGATGTCCTTTGGGCCCACTGTGCTCGGTAGTGTGCTTGAGTAGACCTCGCTATTGGTGTTGCAGTGTGCCATGCTATTCAGCCAGCCATGTAGTGTAGGAGAAACTTTGCTACCCCAGCGCAATGCGATCTCTCGCTTCGCCAACAGGAAACTGAGGGATGCAAGTTTCCGGACTGCCTTAGGAAAATTCGCTGTGTACCCCATGAGTGCCACCTCTGGGATAGGGACAAGGGTGAGCCCAAGAATGCCCCCTAGCGTTGAGTGTACTATCTCCCAGTAGGGACGTATACAGGGACAAGTCCAGGTCAGGTGGGCAAAATCTGCATGCTGGACACCGCATTTCCGGCATGTATGTGGTCTACTGGGATCGATTTTATTTGTCTTAGCCGGTGTCATATAAATTCTGCGCAAGAACTTGTAATGCAAGAGTTTATGACGACTGTTCAATGAGACATTTCCTGTAGCTGCACAACAGATGGCCCATTGATCGTCCGTGATCGGCTTACCCAGATCAGTTTCCCATTCCGCACGAATCTTTTCATCTACGATGGGGACCTGTGCAATGCAAAGTTTGTAGTGTTTGGATACAATGTGCACTCCGCTGTCATTCTCAATAAGGAGGGACAGTGGCGCGAATGAATCAGGCTCCAACGGAAAGCCCTTGATCGTTGCTCGCAAGGCTGAGGACAGACGTTTCAACACAAATTTATCCATAAACGTGGCCTCTTGGAAGCGAGCTTCCTCAGTGGCCGAAAAGATGTGCCCGCCTGGGTACAAGTCACCAATCTTTAAAATGTCAAACTTAGTCAATGTGCGTTGCACAAGCTTCTCGCCTGTAATGGGGAGCCAGCGGGGATTAGGGAGAGGAAGGGCCGACGCATACAACCCGGAAGTGCCAGTGTAGCGTTGCAACTTGCTCCACGCCCAGTTAGTGGTCGAGACCATCTGATTGTCGACAGGGTCCCTTAGTCCGCCCTTGGGCAAGACAGCAGCAAGTCGTTCGGGGAGGACAAAGTCGGACTCGGGTCGCAAAGACGGAATCCTAGCGTCTGGGTGGTACCAAGCGCAGGCGAAACTACCTTGCGCCACTAAATAATATAAATGGAAATCCGGTACTCCAAATCCGCCCCTATCATACGGCAAAGTGAGTATCTTCCAGCGAACACGTGGCTGCTTGCCACCCCATACCAGCCGGATGAGGTGTGATCGTAATGATACAAAGAAACTGTTCGTGAGGGGAATGGGGATATTATTAAAAAGATATAAAAATTTAGGTAGGACCATCATCTTGATTATGGCAACTCTACCTGCCATGGATAGCGGAAGACGCAGCCACTTCTCCACCTGAGTCTCCAACTTTGTAACTGCTTGGCCATAGTTGAGCTGAATAATCTGAGCCGGGTCCAAGTGCACATGGATACCCAGATATTTAATGGAGTCCGAGCACCATTCCAATGGAAATTCGCAGGGCCAAGGGGTCGTGCAGGCGGTTAAGGGAAAAATAATCGATTTGTGCCAGTTGATGCCTAGGCCAGAGTGCTGCCCGAAGCGGATGATCTCCCGGAGCAGCGGGTCCAAGTTCAGGTGCGGCTCATTAACATATAGAATGGTGTCGTCGGCGTATAAAGATACCAGAAGGGGGCCTGTTTTAAACTGTAGCCCCCTATGTAGATGCCCTTCTTGGGAGTGCCGTATCAGGGGATCCATTGCAAGGATGAACAGTAGGGGCGACAGAGGACATCCCTGGCGTGTGCCACGAGATAGCGAGAAGGAGCTAGAGAGGGTGCCATTCATGCGTAGCCGCGCCGTCGGCCGGCTATACAATAAGCTTGTAGTGGCTATAAAGCCAGCTGGCATGCCCATGCGTCGCATGATGGATAAAAAGAATGCCCACTCTAGTGTGTCAAAGGCTTTTTCTGTATCAAGGAGAATTGCCGCAGCTGGAACCTCGGGACTTATTCTATGGCGCACCGCGAACAAAGTTCGCAAATTTAAGGAGGTCGAACGATGTGGAACAAAACCGGATTGTGCTGGGGAGATAATGAACTCCATTAATTGCGAGAGTCTATTAGCAACAATTTTTGCCAGTATCTTATAATCTACGTTTAGTAAAGAGAGCGGTCTGTATGACCCGCAGAGAGAGGGGTCTTTTCCGGACTTAGGAAGGAGGATGACAACTGCTTCGCTCAATGTGGGAGGCAGGATTTGTTGTTCTAGGGCCTCAGCATACACTTCAATCAATTTCGGGGCCAGAAGGTCCATGAAGGCCTTATAAAACTCCCAGGTAAAGCCGTCGAGGCCGGGCGCGGAGGAGCCACAAAGCTCCTTAATAGCTCCGCGCACTTCATTCACAGTGATAGGTTCTGCCAGGAAGTCTTGCATGTCTTTCTCTAAATAGACTAGGGCAATTTCGGAAAGATAAGCCTCCTGCGCAGTGGGGTCGCGACCCATCTTAGAGGCATATAACGTGGTATAGTACGACCGGAATTCGTTCAGGATATCAGTGGGAGATGTGAGCAGAATCCCGTCCGAGGTACGGATCTCGTTGATGTATGCTTTGCTGTAGGGGGGTCTTAGAGATTGAGCCAGTGTACGACCCGGCCGGTCTCCCTCACCGTAACGACGGGCCGTTTGATATTTGCCTAAGTAGAGGATCTCACGATCCGCCGTCTCTCTGTATTCCAAGAGGAGGGCCAGACTCCTATCCTGCAGAGAGGCCGCAGGGGCATGGCTAGACTCATTGTCCAGGGACGCGAGTTCGTTCTCCAGCCTTGTCAATGTTGTGCGTAGAGCTTTGGGCATGCTTGGAAATGCACACACCACGGATGTAGGCCTTGAACCCCTCCCACAGTACCGACCAAGTGTCCACCGAGCCAGTGTTAATAGTAAAGTAGTCCTCCATAGCCTCTTCAACCTCATGGCGGAAAAGCTCGTCCAGGAGGGCGCGACTAGGGAAGCGCTACTGCCTCTAGAATCCCTCCGGTCGAGGGACACGGAGACAAATCTGGACCGGGGAGTGGTCCGAGTATGTCCTGGGGAATGTATTCAGCGCCCGATACCAGGAGGATACCCCGGGGGAGAGTAGCCAGAGATCGATTCTGGTCCAAGTGTCATGTTGCCCTGAATAATGTGTGTAATTGGTAAGAGTTGGATTGCGCCTGCGCCATATATCGATCAGGGAAAACTGAGCGCATAATTCAAGCTGCGCGCGTCGCGCTTGGGACTTTGTATCTGGTGAGGTGGAGGTACTGTCTAGATCAGTGTTTAGAAGGAGATTGAAGTCCCCGCCCACCAGAATCAGGCTAGGTTCTAGCTTGGAGAGCTGCGTATGCAGGGAATGAAAAAACTCCGGAGAGTCAGTATTAGGGGCGTAGACACACACCATTGTGACCTTGTGACCCATCATGGACCCCGTGACAATGGTATATCGGCCCTCCTTATCATTGACAAGTAACTGGCAGCTAAAGGGGACCCTCTTGTGGATAAGAACCGCCGTCCCTCTCGCATAATTACTAAAATTAGCGAAGTACCTGTGGGCACCCCAGTTTGAAGCAAAGCGTGCAGGGTCCGAAGCCGGCAAGTGCGTTTCCTGGAGAAAGGCAACGTCTATATTATGCCTGATCAAGTAATGCACCACCTGCCGCCGTTTGCGTTTATTATTGAGGCCTCTAACATTCCATGATAGCAGAGACAAATTGGAGGGACCATCAATCAAACCCAGCTGCGTCATCTGTGGACTGTGAGAAATCTAAGTAGATCAGGTAGCATGTTGGAAGCAATGACCCATAACAATGAACTGTAAGTTGCGATAATCAATAATGAAGACATGTGAACCATCCCTTACCCTCCTCCCTCCACCCAGCCTCACTACAAGAAATGTAAGGCAAATCCCAACCTGCAAGCAAGAAACTGAGTACCAATTTACTTTACAAGGAAATAGCATTACTTCAAAGAGGTACATCAGAACCATCCAGACCAAACCCATGGTATCAACCCAGGGGGGTGGCAACGCCACGTCAGTCGACCAACTATGAAAAAAAGATTGAACCGGATTATCATATAATCCCCATGCAGTCTAAGGAGAATAAAGGACAATAGCACATCACTGTCACCCAACACCAGAGCATGAGAACAGTTCCTGACTTGCAACTGAGCCACCATGTGAAGGAGACGGGCCACCTCTATCGTCGTGCGTCTGGTCATTGTTGCGTTTATAAGTGTGACAAAATTCTTGGACCTCATTAGGATTGTCAAAGATGCGCGCCCGACCCCCACCTCGACTCGGAGCCGGGCAGGGTATAGCATGCTGTATTTGAGGCCAAGATTGCGGAGGGTAGCCTTCACTCCAGTAAACTTGCGCCTGGCCTCTTGCACCATAACAGTGAAGTCCGGGTAGAGACCAACCTTGGAACCCTGCCAGATAGTGTCCCCTCGCTCTCTTGCCAAGCAGAGAGCCGTGTCACGATCCCGAAAGTTCATAATTCGGGCTATTAGAGGACGGGTCGGTAGGCCCGGGTTAGGACACGGCCCCAAGGTGCGGTGGGCCCGCTCCACCACAAATCCAGGTGTGAAAGATTCTCTCCCAAACAAGTCTGAAAATAGGGTTTCTACAAAGAGGTCCAGGCGACCCGTGGCTGTGGACTCCGGGACCCCGAGGATGCGGATATTATTTCGCCGGCTGCGCGCTTCGAGGTCCTCATTCTTTATGGCCACTTCTTTCAGTATGTGCTCCATTCTGTCCAGTCTTTTGGTCGACTGCGCTGCACCATTTTCGACGTCGGAGATCCGCGCCTCCGCCGCATCAAGCCGCCTATCATGGACCTGGATCTTGGCTCCCATCGATTCAAGGGAGTCAAAGCGGCTATCTAGCGACCGGAAGCCAGCTCTCATCTCCTGTAGCCATGCAGCTGGAGGGGCCGCAGTGGCCCCGTCGCGATCAGGACTCTGGCCGCGTTCTGCCATATTGGGTCCCTCTTCCGTTGTCTTCTCTGTGGACTTCTCAAACGAGAGTGTTCTTTGTTTCGGGTCCTTGCGACCCATGCCGTTGGAGAATATATCAAAGTCGGGCAGCTAGCCACGGACGCCTTACGACTGCTGCAAGGGGCGCTACTTAAGCTGAGACGAGGATAGCGCCGCAGCAGCTGTATGACACCTTCAGGACACCACAGCAATCAGTGGCGGATCCGCAGCGTCCAGGTTTCTCAAAGTGCAGGACCAGGCCTCTGGCGCCACGATGCAGCCCAGCAGTGCGCCCGCAGTGGTATTAATGGTGGAAGGTGGCAGCTAGTAATGACACTGTCCGGGAATCGCCAGCTGAAAAAGGCCCACGAAGGCAGTGCAACCAAGGGTGGCTAGTTGGGTCAGGGCAGCGATGCCGGTAGTTGCAGCTGGGGCCAGTGTTCGGGCCTACGGCAGTCGTGCCGGCCGGGTGGTGGAGGCCTCAGTATGCAGGGCCGAAAGACGCAGGAGACCGCCGGGAGAAGCACCAGGCACCGGGGGTAACAGGCAGCCTCAAGCTCTCCCCCTCAATTTAGCGCTCGCGTGGCTGCAACACAGGCCACCTCGGCGATCTAATCTCAAGAGGGGGGGGCCACAGGGGTTGAGCGGAAACGCGGCCACATCACCCGCCTGGCCCATGCGAGACGATCGTGCCCAGAATCAGAGCGGGGGGGGGAGCAGAGGCACACCAGACCGGCACCCGGGCCACTCACCGGCATAAAAGTCCCTAATCCGGGAGGGAGGCTGTTCCGATGGCACCAGGAGCTCCGGTCCGCCGCCTAGGCCGCCATTTTCCCCACCATACGCTCCGCAGGCGCAGGTCTTCACAGCGCCGCTGTGTCTGCTCCGCACCGCTCCAATGTCTCCCCAGGCTATGCAGCACCACTGCGGGGACCCATGGATGCCTGTTTTATCGTCCTAGCTGTCCAGGATGTGGGGGAAAGCTAGTGTGTCGGTCGGCTGGCGGAGCTTCAACGCTGCGCGGCCATTTCGGTCTGCGGCTTGGCCACGCCCCCCACTTTCTTCAGTTAAGCAAGACTCTTGGTTGTCTGTTTGAGGGTCTTTGAGGCACCAGTGTGGCACATGGTGCACCTAAAACAAAAGTCTGAATATGGACACATTTTGGAAATGTGTGGAGATTCATTGGACT
The DNA here is from genome assembly GCA_963921515.1 of Calotriton arnoldi. Taxonomy (NCBI): domain Eukaryota; kingdom Metazoa; phylum Chordata; class Amphibia; order Caudata; family Salamandridae; genus Calotriton; species Calotriton arnoldi. Next base: position 1,486,134 of record CAWUFW010000511.1, read on the forward strand.
AGCAGAAGTTTCTAAAGTTGTTGAAAGCAAATATTTATTTGCTGAAATACTGTGATTGTTGCCCCTCAATCATGTTGAAATAAATTCTTTGGTTGGTGGATTAAGGCACTTGCTTAACATTTGTCTTTGTGCTCGGTCAGGGTCTTGGCAAGCATACTGAAATTCATTGGTTGTTCATGTGGTATTTGTAAACTTTTCTGATGGCTGTTCTAGCAAGATAGCTAAAATTTCTGGTTCTGCTATCGGGACTGCTGAAATATCCTGCTTGTATCAGCAGGATTGCTTCTATTCTGTGTTCCTAAGTCAGGCAGGCATCTTGAAGTTCTTTCAGTGCTGCACGTAAGACTTTGTTGAAATTCACCAGAGGTTCTGGTAGGCTTGTTGAAATTCTGTGGGCCTTGTCGCAGGAGGCTTGTTTGTATTCAAGTCTTGTTGGCTCTGGCAGCCTTGCTTAGAATCTCCTTGTGTTTCTGTGGGAGCCTTCACAGGCCGGGCAGGCAAACGTCTGAAGACTTGGAGTGAGCCTGCTGGAGCAGTGGACCTGACCTGGCTTTAAAGATATCGCTACGGTCTTCCTTCACAGACCCGTGTGGCCAGACAGTCATAACACTCTGTCTCACAATGATCAAAGCATCTTTGTCCATAGACATCAGTAGAGGCATGTGGTCTCCATATTATGCTGATGAAGTTTTGGGATTTTTGCAGTCTGGAAGCACGAGAGACTGTCACGACAAAGGAATGGTATACAACATCCAAATGTAGACAAGTTCATTTTGGGTTCGAAGTTAAATGTGCAACATTAAGAGTTTCTGCGTGCAAGGTATATATTTACACGTAGCCTTGTGTATTTAGGAATCTTCTTGCGACTTAATCAATGGATCACTTGAGTTTCTGCCAAAATTACTCCCCTCATAATCCTGGTTGGCAATAAAGGATATTTTATACGAACTGATGAGCGTGTTCCACTGTGCTGTGTCTCAAAGCGTCCATCTGCCTCGTGAGGAGAATGACAGTTCATTTTGATGAACGGGAAATGTTTCCTTAAAGATATTAGTCCGCGTTTAATAAAAAACTGCTGCTGAGAAAGGTTTGTGGCGAATGCGATTTTTCTCTTCCGACCAACGCCCGACCAGTGCCTCCGCGCTGTCTCCAGAGCCGTCAGGTGCGCTGTGGAATGCATTCCCCCGGGGGACTGAGGCAAGTCCTGGCTGGTGCTCCCGCAGTCACCCTCGCCGAAGTAAAAACCCTAATTTCCGGCCTTCTGTTATTCGTTCCCGCTGCAGTGTTTGCGGTATGTGTGTGTTTTTTTGTTGTTTATGGACCTGTAAGGGCGGACGGGGGCAGCGGAGCTCGGGGGACTGTGAAGAGAGACGAGCTCGGGTTAATGTGTGTGCATGTGGTAACGGGTGCTGTCACGCGTCAACATAGTAAAGAGAGCTGCGTTTCGTTAAGGAGGGAAAAATGTGCTTGAAGGGTATTGTTTGCAATAGGAATATTTCCATCTAGGGCTCGTCTGTCCTTGTGTTTAACTTAACCCTATCGTACTTTCCCTCCGGCTGGAGAGCCCCTTCTCGCGAGTTCTAGTCCCACTTTCTCCGGCGTTACGACCAACCCCCCCCCCCCCCCCCTCCTCCCCATTCGTGGTGTTCTGTCTTTCTCCACCGAAGAACTGGCCATTTGGGGATTTCAACGGCCCAAAATACACGGTGTGCTGTAGGCTTTCAGTGATCGTCGCCTCACCAGAGCACCGTTTATACTCTACACCAGTGTGCTTCAAACTTTTTAATGCCGCCCCCTCAGTATAGAAAAAAATAATCTTTCCCCCCCGCCCCCCCCCGAACTTTTTCACAATTAATCTGTTCAATTTGCAATGTTTAAGTATGTCTAGACTTATTTAAACATTCGAATTATGTTAAACGTTTTAAAAATGGCCCATTACTTTTTTTTTTTTTATTCCTTTATTTTTCAAAATTTTACAGATCAAACCAGAAGCAAATTGCGACATCCTGTCCATAGTGAGGCGCACACATGAAGTACAATTTAATACAATCCAATGTTATACTAACAGATCAATCGTATTGCGGCACAACATCATGAGTAAGTACCATCGAATCGAACACAACGATGTACGTGATATTGTTGTTCTTAACCATTCCAGAGCTGGTTATGTGAAATCCCTATGTAGGGATGGCCCCGGTTCTACAATTATTGTGCCCGTCTGGTGGAGTCACAAGAGGGATCAGACCGCAAATGGTGTGTGGGCTTGCGGCAGTGTGTCGCCATCAGTCTCAGTCTGGTCCTGTCCCCTGGTTGATATGTATGTCGTGTAAAGTCCCCAGAAGTTTTTAGGGCGGCTCCTGGGGGGTAGTAGTTCACTAAAATTCTCTGTGTGCAACAATAAAGCATATCACGGGACCACTGTGCCATGGTAGGGCCTCGCAGCCAATGGATTGCTACATTCCGTTTCGCCAATAGCAGACCCATATCTACCAGTCTGCGCTTCCCTCGTGCAACTTTTTGGGGAATAGCCCAGCAGAGCCAAGGCTGGATCCGGGGCGAGTTCCACATCTATTATTTTCGCTAGCTCGTTAAAAATCGATTCCCAAAATTTGTATATTCTTGGGCAAGACCAGGCCAGATGAATAAAATCAGCCGTGGGTTCCGCACATCTATCACAAGCTGATGTTTCCCGTAGCCCATATCTGTGTAATCTCTCCGGTGTGTAATACGTCCTATTGAGGTACTTGAAGTGGATTAGTCTGTGCCTACCATTTAATGAAATGCGGCGTGTGCAGCAATATACCCACATGGCATCATCTTTCGGCTGCTGTAAATCCCGCTGCCAATCTAGCCGGGCCTTCGAGTATTGGTTTGCCCTATGTGACATGGCTATCTTGTACACATTGGAGACCATCTTACGCGGCGATTGTGCTTTAATGACGTACGTGAGTTCTGCGACCTCCGGTGGCTCTAAGAGGTCGTCACCCAGTATACCTCGCAGAGCGTGCCTAGTCCTGTGAAACTGGAAGCACTGCAGCAGGGTGTGGGGAGGCTCCCGCTGCCCCGAATCCTCACATTGTTTAACCGTGCCGTTATGGAAAAGGGCACCAGATGTCTGCAGGTGCAAAGAGTTTAAGGCGCATATCACCCCTTGGTCTCTGCAGGGGAGCAACCAACGAACCCACTCAAGTAGCATATCTGGAGAATATAACAGGGCTCCCGCCTGCAACTGCAGCAAAAAGTGCCAGGCATGCCGTGTAGCATTGATCGAGTCAAGTATCCCTGTCCTGCAATCTGGTTCTTCCATTAGTAAGGCTGGGAGTGGTAACGGTTCCGCCACTATCGCCTCAAGACGGAGGTGGGGAGCTTCCGGTGGGCCGTGTATCCAATAATATGCGTGCGCGCACTGCGCGGCTCTATAATATAAATTTAAGTCCGGGGCTCCCAGGCCCCCCATGTGGTATGGGAAGGTTAGTGTCCGCCATCGTATTCTAGCATGCTTGCCCGCCCAGGCTAATTTTATCAGTAACGTCGTAACCCGACTAAAAAAAGATGCAGGTAATACCATAGGGATATTCATAAATAAAAACAAAAACCGTGGCAGAACCACCATCTTCATTATGGAGACTCTACCCAGCAGAGACAGTGGCTGCTTGATCCAGGTCTCAACGTCATCCTCCAACCTACTGACAGCTACGCCATAGTTGTCCCTAAAGACAACTTCTGAATCAGGATGGACCTGAATTCCCAAGTACCTGATAGAGTCCGTAGACCACTGCAAGGGGTACTCCGGTTCGTGCTGCTTAGTAGCAGGCGTGAGCGGGACAACAACTGACTTTGGCCAGTTGACTCGTAACCCAGATAAGGCACCAAAGCGCACCACCTCGCGTAAGACAGGGGAGAGGTTATTTTCCGGGTCGCGAATATACAATAAAGTGTCATCAGCATAAGTTGACACTATCAATTCAAGTTTCGACAATCTAATGCCCCTGTGGCTGTGGTATTCTCTGAGGGCACAGGCCAGCGGCTCCGCCACCAGAGCGTAGAGTAGTGGGGACAGTGGGCAACCCTGCCTCGTCCCACGAGTAATGTTAAAGGGTTCCGTCACCAGGTTGCCGACTCGAACTCTGGCAGTAGGGTGATTATACAGCACCCCTATCAGTTGCAGAAATACCGGGCCCAAACCAAACCCATCCTAGTTAAAACTTGGCGCAGGAAGGGCCACTCGACCGAGTCGAAGGCCTTCTCCATATCCAGAAAGACCGCAACTGCCTTAGCGTCTTGTCAGGTATGCTGTAGAGCCCCAAATACCGTACGTAAATTGTAAGTGAGATTCCTATCCGGGATAAACCCAGCTTGCTCGGGGGCAAATAGTATTTGCGCAAGGGGAGCTATCCGATTAGCAAGTATTTTCGCAAAGATTTTTGTGTCTACATTTAGCAAGGAGAGCGGACGATAGGACCCGCACTCCTCCGGCGGCTTCCCGGGTTTAGGTATAGCTACTATCACTGCCTCTCTGTGTGGGCGGCATTTCGCCAGTTTGGCACGTCATCAAAGAGCGCAGACAGATGTGGTAAGAGAATATTAATAAATGCTCTGTAAAAGGACACAGTGAGGCCGTCTGTCCCAGGTGCACTACCTGCGCGCATTCCGGTCAGGGCTAGGACTATCTCGTCCCTTTCCACTGGTCTCATCAGGAATTCCCGATGGGTATTCGTGAGGAAAGGCAATTTAATATAGGAGAGATAATCCATGATTTCTTCGTCCGACCCCGAAGAGCGCGCAGAATACAATTCTGCGTAATAACTTCTGAAACGCTCCGCTATCTCTGTCTCCTCTGTCAGCACCTCACCTTCCGCTGATTTGAGTTCCGTAACTAGGACTTTACTGCGACGCCTCCGAAGCAACTGTGCCTGAACCGCTCCCGGTCTCTCCCCCTCCCCATACGCACGCGCCGTGGCGTATTTACCTAAATGTTTAAGTTCAGCGTCCGCTGTTTCCTGATATTCCTCCAAAAGAGACTTAATTTCAGAGGCCACCGCGTCGTCCGCACTTGACAGCTGACGCCGCTCCAGCTCTCCCAGTTTCTTCTCTAGTTCAGCCAGGCGCCTGCGAATGTCTCGGAGGACCCCCGAGTGCTTAGACATGGCAATACCCCGAATGAAAGCCTTAAAGGTTTCCCATATCACTTGGGAACTGTCCACCGACCCCACGTTAGTCGCAAAGAACGTCTCAATGGCTTCTGCAAGTTCGGCCTTAAAGGCCGAGTCCAACAGCGAGTATGGGGGGAATCGCCATGTAAACGGCGGAATGCCTTTCTTAGGAGTAGTTATCGCTATCAACAGGGGGGAATGGTCGGACAATGTACGGGGTAGTACCCTGCATTCCCGAACCTCTTCATAAAGGGGAGTAGATGCCAACCAATAGTCTATCCTGGTGTGGAGATTATAATAAGCAGAGTAATGTGTTTAAACCCCCTTTAAGCGGGAATGTCGAGCGCCATACGTTGCGCAAGTCTAAACGAAGCATTGCGCATTCCAGCGCCTTAGCAGCCGCTGTAGGGCGTCTCTCCGGGCCCCCCGAAAAAAATGGCCCATTACTGAGTTGCTGACTGCTGATCATTTTTCAGCTTAAAACAAAGTACTACCATCAGCATGATGCTTATTTTGACCAGAGCCTGACACCCCCCCACCCCCCTCCGATCAGTTAAGGCCCCCCTCCCCCAGTTTGAAGACCCCCAGCTCTAAGCTTTGTATTCCGCAGGCATCACGCAGTAACCTAGTAAGAAGCCCTAGTGCAAGGAAGGAAGTGGCCCCCTGGCTACTGTCTTAAATGTGAAATATGCAAAAAAGTTAAGTTCGGTGAGACCCTCCGGCCTCTGTGCCTCTGCACCAACGAAAGCTATGCACCATATCCTAGTATGCACCACCTGAACCGCTTGCTGCCTCTGATAGAGGAAAGCGTGTGGTTATTTCGACGGCGTGGCCGCTAGTACGACATTGCATCTCTAATCTCCGCTCCATAACCACACAAGCAATCCCCCTCCTTATTGGCCACTTTTAAAATAGTTTTATCTTCCAGTGGACAAAACAACCAGGCGCTATGAGTATCATGTTTTAGGTCTGTTTAAAGACCGATTTCTTTGTTTTACAGACCTTTTGTTACAAATTCTCTAAAAAGTTATATAGAATGCACTTTAGCTCTGCCTCTTAGATTTCACAACAACCATGCTATAATGTTAAAATACATTATATTACAGGCAGGACTCATAAGAGGGGCTTAAGAGGCAGTGGGAAGGGAGAGGAATGCGGATTGGTAGGAGGACTAAGTGAGGGAAAACAATATTTTGTAAAATAACCAACATTTTGTAGGACTTTCAAAACTGAGATGAGTGTGCGTGTTTTTGTCTGTGTGTGCATACAAAAATCCCAAGTGAAATCTGACAGACACCTCACCATACCCGACTGAAAGCACCAGTACCCAACTTTTCATCAGAAAGAGGGTGTAACACCCCAAACACCCCCTTGAAGCCACGTCCCTGTTCATTGATGCCCTTTTTTGTGAGCAAGCAGGAGCGGCTATGTCCAGGGCAGTGGTGATTTTCTTCTCAAGGTGAGCGAAGAGGTCATTGATTAATTCCAGTTGGGGTTTGTGAACGCTATTTTTCAATTGGGAGAAGACATCCAGTGTTCCTTTTCCATTGGAAAGGCTCTGTGAAAGGTGCCACATTGATCTTTGAAAGTTGATAATCTAACTACAGGTAGCCCATGAAGGGTTTGCAGGCCTAGTGTTGTGTGTTTTCTGGAGTGAAGGAGTCTTGCTCCGTTGTTTTGGATTCATTTAATTTTGTGTACGATGAAGCGGGTGGTGCCAATGTATAAGCTGCTGGCATAGTCCAGCTTGGAGAAAACGAGAGTGTGGATAGCGTGTAGGCTTATTTTGGCATCTATGGTATCCATAGTGTGGGACGATGCATTGCAGAGTTTTCATTGTGAAGAAGGTGCTCCGTGTGACCTCATTGTCAGATGGTATCGGGGAAATCTGAGTCCATGGTTATTCCATGGTTTCTCTTTTCCTTTGGCATATGGATGGATAAGCATCCGTTTCCTTGAGCCATATGTCCGTAGGCTGGTGTTTGTGCCATTGTCTACAAGTAGTTGTCTCTGTCTTTATGGTGTTGAGCTTTAGGTGGTTAGTCCTTATCCATGCATCTAACGCATAGAGGAGATACTCATTCATTTTTAGAATGATTTGTTTATCTGAATAGTTGTAAACTGTCAGCTTGAATGATCTGATCAGGTTTAGTAAGGGGGTTAGGTAAATGTTGAATAGGAAAGGAGCAATATTGACTCCCGAGGGACCCCACAGTGTTGGGTGTGAGGGAAGCATACAAAAAGCTGTATGAAAGCCAAGCTCTTCCTGCCTTTGAGGTAGGAGGCAATCGATTTTTAGTGTGTTTTTTCTTTCGTATTCCGAGATGATGTAGTCTGTGTAGTAGCATCTGCTCGTGTCAAATGCCACTGACAAGTCCCAAATCAGTAAGACAGGCTCTTGGTTCTATCCACTGTGACTTATATGTTGGCCTATGTGGATACAAGGTCTGACTCTGTGCCTAGAGAATAGAGTCTGTTGATGCAACAAAGTTATTTTCACCAGTAAAATTGGAGGGTTGAGTAAAAGCTGATGTTTCAAGTGGTTCACCTAGGAATGGGCTCTTGGAGATCAGCCTGTGGTTTGCTGAACTGGATGGGCTGAGATGATTCTTCTTATGGGGTGGTCTAATGTAAGAAGTTTTTTACTTGTGTGGCAAAGATCCTCATTGCAGTGATTTGTTTTGTATGCTTCTAGTTACTATCCCTGCACAGGCTGTGCGAAGGCTAGCTTTGAAATAATAATTTGGTGAGAGAAAGGTGGGTCTGAAGGTGATCCTGATGGCCTGCTTGCGTGGATGATATTGTACAGTTGTTTTGCAGAGCGTGCATTGAAGGTGGTGAGTGATGGGAGTTTAGGGTTGCCCATCCTTGTGGTTGTGCAGTCATGTGTTGGAGGAATGTTAACCATTTAGTCTTTAAGGTAGTATTATGTATTCTCCATGTTTGAGGTCCGTTCCATTGAGATATTGTTGCAGAAGGCTTGCAACCGTAGGGTCTCTGTGTTCTGGAACTCTGTATTGTGGCGTTCTGTTACAATCTTATTGAGTTCTTTTGATGAGCAGTCCGCTTCAATTATGTTAAAACTATTGTCTTGTTGTGAACCTGGAGGCTGCTTTGTAGGCTCTGTTGTTGAGGTGTAGTATGAATCTGTCATTATCATCCTTGTTTAACCCCACTTGCCTGTTGGATGCTGAGGTGTGTTTTTATTTTTTTGATATTGACATTAAAACCTGTGTTTGTCTTCTTGGGTATAATCCTGGTAGTGGTCTTAGCAGTATCTGGTTGTCCGGTGCAGTGGAGATCCTGTTGTAACAGGTGGATACGTCCTGAGGTAGAATACTGATTGGTGTTCTATTCAAAGTGCGAGTTAAGTGCTAGGCGGTCCAGTTTTTTCCATTGTCAGTATGTGAATTTATTGTTTGTGATTTTTACTGTCTTGGAGGTGTTGTATAGATTGGTAAGTTGATCTTGAAGGTAATGACTTTGTGGTCACTCAAGAGGACAGGCTAGTTGTAAATCACTGCAGCATGTTCTGGGGAGGGTCGATTATTATATAATTTCAAAGTACTCCTATTTGTTTAGAACACTTGGTAACCAAATTTTGTAATTGTTTCATATGACTTCCCAAGATATCAAGTTATCATTGAGCTGGGATGCTTTGTTGTGGCTAAACTGTCCTCAAGGCCTTTATATCGTGTGCCTTGGGCTTTCATTGTGGTTGCGGAAAACATAATTGTTCCTGTTTGGAACACTTATCCTGCTGCGCCTCTTTTCAAAAGGCCATTGTCTCCATGCCACAACAATCCCGCTTTCCTACGTTTCGGAGTCCTACATTTCGACCTTTCCTTCATAGCGAAAAGCCAAACAATTGAGCGCACTAGTTGATTGAGGTTTACGCTGTAGAGGGAAGCAAGTTCTGTGCTTTCCCGCCGGCGAGATATTTTTAGGTGAGTTGAAAGTGCAGCTCGTACTTCGTTTAATGAAATGTTATTTCAGAGCATTCGTGGAATAATCCGGGCACTCGCTCGCCCAAGTACTCGGCAGTAGCCCTGAGAGATTTCACTTTATTGGTAAGGGCTGGTGGATTTATGTAATGGACTTTGATGGTCAATGAGAAACGAATAACTATGCGGAAGGTCGCCCTTGGATTTCCAATAGCTCCACAAGGCAGTAGAGATTGCAAACGTGCACTATGCAAATGCAGGTAACATTAAAAAAAAAAGTAAGGAGACTAGTATCAAATATGACCTCTATTGAACACAATAGTTGCACTGGGCCCAATTCTCTCCAATATAGTCACATTCCAATTTGAACCTCTTCCCATTACCTGGCTGCTGGAGATTAGCTCCTTGCTTAACCAGCACAGCTTTGTTAATATTCTACCTAAGTTAAGGCCATCAGGATTACCAGTTCCAGCACTTTACTGTCCTGCCAAGTGCTCAAAATCTACTCCGAAAACATCCACCACATCGCAGTACTCGGAAAATATCACACACAGCCACATCAAATACAGTACAGATGTGCTATACAGTTGGGTATAAACGTGATCACAACCGCGTGCCTAATATAAAACAGCACACAGAAAACATCCAACACAGCACATTAGAATACTTTGTTTATTTCCAGCACAGAAGTGCCTTTTACTGTCTCGTGTATTAAAGTTTTTTGCAGTTTCAAAGTCCGTGAATCTGGCTTCCTGCCCACAAAACCCAATTTCACAATATATAAAACCCCTATTACGAGTTGGAAAAATCTTTCTGACTTATAAAAGGGATTGTATGTCCGTTTCCAAATCCCAGTCAGGAGGGGTGTGAAGGAGGGACAACACCTTTTTTGCAAGTTGCAAAGCAATGATTCAGGGGCTGTGTTCGAAACTGCGTTTTCGAATGGCTGGTTGAAAAGTTACTACTCCTCAAATTGCGGTGATAACTGATGCACTAAAGGGGCCTCTGCCTATCCCCTGGATGTATTCGCAAAAGGGAAACATTTTTCTTCAAGCCAGTACTTGTCTCTTGAATGGGTATGGGCTGCTTTTATTTAAAAACAAAATATATATATATATATATATATATATCAAATTTGCGAAAGCAAAAGCACATCTGGTGGTCTACTGTACCTGTAGGCCCCCATCCAGTTATTTGCAGCCATTCACCGTGGTAGCACAACCTATAACCTGACAAATAATTAATATTAATCAGGCAGCTTGTTTTGTGACCCATAGACCCCCCACTAATGTGCATGTTGCAATGCGACCTATTGGCACACAGATTGCATCGCAAATTATATCCCTATTCGCAAACCTGTTGTTGTGCAAGTTGCACATCTCTGGTTTCCTAACAGGATTGTACATCAGGCCCGTAGTTTGGTATCACTGTGGCAACAGCATATGTTCTACACCACTGTTACTTAAAGTACAGAATGGGGCCGCATGCGGCACTCCTGACCTTTACATGTGGCCCCCTGATCAACAGCAGCTCTGGGCAGACTGGGCTGTTGTTTAATCGTCTCAGTACTAACAAGAACAAGCATTTGCAATGCAATAGGTCTCGCATTTACGCGAGTTTGAGCTATTGACATTGCAAATGATGATGCCTTTTATTTTTGTGTTCGTTTTTAAAACATAAATAAAAGGCATAGTCCTTTACAATGCCAATAGCTTAAAGTCGGGTAAATGTGAGACCTATTGCGTTGCAAATGCTTGTTCTTTCTGTCCCCTCTCTTTTCTTCCGTTCTGCCCGTCCTTTCCTGCTGGGTCTTCTTACTTTCTCGCGCTTATTCCCAGTTTCCGCGCAAGAGCTGCTGCTTGTGTCTTTAGATTTAGAAGCTCTCTGCGTCCCCTATGACTGGTCTCCGGTAGTCTGTGGGTTCCTTTATAGGTGTGCCTGGCGAGTAACGAAGGAAGAAGCCCCATAAATAACAAGCATTGGCATAGCCAATAGGTCTCGCCTTTGGCACCATATAAGTGTTTAGCCATGCAGTACACAAGCTGTGAGTTTACAGACATCAGAAAGTAAACAGAGCAACTGGTCACATTCCGTGTAACAGCGGTAGTTGTGCTGGACAATTTTTTAAGCGTGTGTGCTTTAAACTTTGTGGTTATAAATTGATTTAAAAAATAATTATGAAATATCTCAGCCTGTTCTAAGGCTAAGGTAATTTGTCTCCATGAGGGCATTGGTAGCTTACAAAGATGGCGCCTGTTAAAGGCAGTGGTGCACTATATGTCTGTCCTTGATGCAGAAGTATTGTCTCTTGGAAGCAGGTCGCCCCCTAAATTATTCTGCAGACGTGAAGTAGAACAGCCATGTATCTAAATTGTTAATACTAGGCCTTCCAATTTCCTGCTTAGCCCACACATGCCTTGCTTTAAAAGGACTGAGCGCTCCATTAGACCACAGAGTTTTGACTCGAATCAGTGGCCTGCAGCGTAAACACAGGTTTCAACAGCAGGTATTATTCATGTATATTACATCTCCTTATGTGGTTTTAAAAAGGCCAATACATGATCAAAATAGTGAAACCTGTAACTTTTACTTTCAGGCTGATAAGCCTGCTGATGGGGAGTTGTGTCCATGCTGTAGATAGTGTAACACTTGTGATGTACTGGCAAAAGACCCTGTCTCCATAGCACTTAACCAGCCCCAGTGGTCCGTTATGTTTCAAGTCGATGGGAGCGAAAAGAATATTCACTTATCATGGGAGGTCTCCCATTCACGATGCCTCTGCATCTTCGATGGCGGTACACTAGTACAGAATCCTCGACCTTAAGGGCAAGGCCCAGGTCCCTTGGCACATGCTTGTTGGTACGGAGTCCTACAGTCTTTGGAAAGTGGGAGTCATGGATAGAGTAAGGGGGAGGAGATCTGCTGCCCACTGAGTCCTGTGATCTCAAAGGGGTGAGAGCCCTGTGGTGTCACAGCAATGGGAGCCCTGGTACATTGTATGCAGTCTCCGGAGAAGAGTCCCCTGGAGGTATGCGCTTCTCTGGTGTCTCAAATTAGTTGATCCCTGGGTATGTAGCTCCTCTTGCGGGGAGGGGGAGCACCTTGACACAGGACTGCAACTATGACTTGATGCAAAACCATGCAACCATTACTCTTCTGTCGAGCACTTACTATCGTGGCCTGCAGGACACCACTCATGGCTGTACGCCCATTCTTCCAGTGGCCTTGGAGCTGAGATAGTGTAGTTGCCTGTGGCCTTGATTTTGTGCTGTGAGCACAGGAAGCCCGTAGGGAAGTTTGCTGAGTAGACGAATGCTGCTAACAGGTCTGCAGTCTGGTATGTACTAGCAGCTGTGCAGGGTGGGGCAGCATGCACTGATGTATCAAGCACTTTACCTGTGACCTGTGTTGAACTGTGATCTCCACACTGACAGGGCCACTCGGGCCTCTTGAGAAAGAAAGAGGAACTGAGATGAGCGAAGAATGGCAGATAGGGGAGCAAAGGGCGACACTCGAGAGGGACATCCACTATCACCTGTCCTTGGGGTGCTTATGTCCATCTTAGCACCTAGAATCCTGCGGCGTCCAAAAGGAGTGACCCCAGCTCATCTCTCTACAGAAACGAGCTCTCCTTCACTGGAGGGGTGTGACATTGCCTCCAACTGTGTAAAAGAGATGGCGCAGCATCGTAGACAAATTATGAGAGTATCTTAAGTAAAGTGTACACTCCAGGGGCCTATATGAAACAAGAAAACACCTTCAAGCCCCTCTACCCCAGCCCAAAAATTGAGGTTACTTCAGAATGCTTGGCTGGTAAGGCTCTGGCAAATGGAACTTTGGAGCAGTAGTGGTTCGAAGCACTACACAAACAAACCCCGTAGTGGTCATTCTTAGCTGACACGCTGCTGTTTCCGACATTTCGACACACTTTGCATCTGCCCACCCTCCCCGTGTGTTTGTGTTATGCGTTTGTTGACGTGCACAAACCGTAAGCAAAACACATCAAAATTACGTTCATTGCAGCTTTACAGGTATAACAGTAGGTTATTTGACAGAGTTGCGCATTTACCATACCTTAAAACCTGCTTTCATCAGTGCAATCCAATGTAATCTCTCGATGTCGCCATGATTAATATTTCATGGCAGCCACTGATCAGAAGCGCTCTGTATGTAAATATGGAACTAAGATGCTTGGATACTGGTAAATACAGATGAACACTATGAGAACTAATGAAAAAAGCATTCCTCATGGCTCAGTACACACATCTGTATACGTCATGTTATGGATCAAGGCTACATCAGGATATGCAATCCGAATGATGAGACGGTACTTATCTAATTACTGCAGAGGAGAGCTCCTTCCCTGCTTTTGTTGTCACATATGTCTTTGAGAAAATGTGTTTGGCTTCCTGGGGGCTGCGAGTGTCTGACCGGACACATGCTCTTTCTCGAAACTGAACGCTCGAAGGCCATAGACACACTAGCTCAAAGGAGAGAGCAGCAGCGGGAGAGGAGTTTAGCAGGGGAGTGGCTAAATAATTAGAAAGAGACACAGGACAAACAAGCAACACCAGCAAGTCTCAAGCAACGAAGGGCGAGGGGGTTTGCAAGCAAAACCAGGAATTCATCTAATTTTGAAGTCACAGCAAATGTGACTTGAAAATAAGATTTACAGACCTGTTTACAACAAGCGGTCTTCACTGGCGGCATCCACCTTGCGTGAGCGAGCAGCGGGGCGCTGTTTGTAATTAACGTGGCCGCCCTGCTGCTTGCTCCCGCAAGGCTGGATGCCGCCACAAGCACGAGTGCGAGTGCTTGAAAAGTGAAGACCGATTGCTAAAGGCCCTCTCCTAGAGCAGCGCATGCGCGCTGCCTAGGCGAGACCTAAAAATATGCTATATAAACAGGCAAGCATTTATTCAAATGTTAGTTTGTGTTAAAAAAAAAAAAAAAAGGGAGTAACTAGGAGTCCTGGACTGCTCAACTTTAGGAACATATCTTGCAGCAACTGTGTAAAAATATGATATCGCTTCAGAATTCAAATTGAGTATTTAATTAACATGCAGAAACTTTTCACCTTAGTACATCAGATTATATCGGTGCCTTGAGAAGTAATATTTTAAAAGTGATAGTTTTCAAAAATGAATATAGAAACATTAATTCTTACCTCCAACCTGACAATAATATCAATGGTGAACTAAGGAGTTAAGTCAGTTATGTGCAGTCTTTTGATGACTTGGGTTCCTATTATAAATGACATTATAGCTTATTAAATCAAACACAGGAGAAGGTTTTGTACAGTACACGTTCTTAAGCCATTTATTTAGAGGTCCTCTTATTTGTGACAATGAAGAAAAGGGAGGGAAAGTGAAATAAAACAATTGCCTAGGATCACACAATTTGATAAAGTGGGGAAGCTTGGATTAGTCCCATGTGTTATGGTTTCACATTGTGCAATTCAGCTACTAGAAGTATATAATTTGCTTCCCCTCACCCTCCTTACCGCCAACTCCGCCTGCCATCCCGCTGGCATCAATGCGGCCCTTGGCTGCATCCCAGACCAATCTTATTGGCCCCTGGGAAAATGTTTGCGAGTACCCATGCTCTACACAATACTCCACATAACAAAACCAGAGGATGGTAAACAACACTTCTTTCACCCACCCACCCACCACATCACAGACCGCCTCATCGATGGATACCTGGCCTCTGTAACACCACTGCTTACACAAGTAAACTCATTCACATAGCAGCTTGACAGACCGAGATTTCAAAAAACCCAGAGTGCAGCTAAATGCTTAATGAATCTTTCCTGCCACAACCACTAAACTACTTAACCCATTGCTGTATTAATTATTAAAACGCACCTATTGGCAAGTGAAAATCAAAACCACAAATACATTATTGATATTACAGCTCATCGGCGCCAACTAGATTGTGATCTATGTTGGAATCCTCAAAATTAGGGCGAGAATGTATAGGACACCGAAATTGCTTGAAGCCCATACTAATGGTAGAATACATACTTTACAAATATGCCTTGCATAACATAACATTGAACTCAGACAAAAAATGCCATTGTTTAAAAAAAAAAAAAAACAACAAAAAAAAACACGTTCCTCAAAGTTGCCTGAACAATAACTGCGTTTCCCTGCAAATGTTTCTAAGTTTCTGGCTGCCCAACTCCAAGAACCCATCCAAAGCAAATCTTTCCCTGGCCAACAGCAATCCAGCTTAAGTTTCTGGTGCATTCTCAACATGGCCACTCACCAAATAGTTGATGATGCCCTGTGCATGGTGGACACTAGAGAGGCCTATCCCAGATCCTCCTCAACTTATGGCCAGCGTTCCATAAACAAACAATTATCTTCTCTTGCTACTGACTAAATAACTTAGTTTTGACAATGTTCAGTCTACAGCCTCTTTTTTGGAGGTTTTTTTTTAAATAGGAATGTGCAAAATTACATACAAGAAAATTATGCAAAATTACAAGAATGGCTAGAAGTATATTTTGCTGTTGTCTGTCTTCAAATTTTGTTGGGACAAACGTCGGGTATGAAGTATATGCAAGATTCTGGCAGAAAACCTAGTTCAAGTTGAAAATGTCCCTCGACCAGACATGTTCGGCTCAAACGAGTCCTGCACGAGCAAAAAAAATGTGAAATGTTAATTTTGCATGCTCACAAATTCTTAACTTTCTCAGTTTTTACAAGCATAATTAAAATTTCGCATACATAGTTTTGCAATCTTTAGCTGGTATATTATTGACATTTATGGAATCGCTACATCTTTCTAAACACATTATGCAAAAAACGATTAATGGCTTCCTTGATTCCAAGGGTAAACACACGCTGGACAGCCACAGTAGTTAGTGCAGTTTTATATTTATCTTAAAAGAGGTGGGAACTCTATTAAGCAGAAGATCTAGGTTGCTATATTCAAATAATAGGATTCCCGGTTGACTCTTCTTGCTACATGGTCTGACTTCACCAGAAAAGTGTGTTGTTTAGAAATCACACTTTGCAAGGTTAAAATATTGAAGCATGTAGGCGCATGTCCGACATGTTTTCTTCTTACTTTGAAGGACCGAAAGAAAACGTACAAAAGTCTGCTGATCTGCTAAATTCTTGGCCTCCCACAACAATTTAGGTTCTTTGCTATGACACTGCAAATGTTTTGAATAACTTTAAGAACGCTTGTCCTCACAAGTATCAAATGTCTCATGACGCAAATAATGAGCCTTGTGTTCCTGCTCTTCCTGTGCTTCATACACAACCTCTTTAATAATGATGAAGTATCGTATGTTCATTTCTGTACTGCACTAATCACCCGAGAGGGTATCGAGGCGCTTGAGCAAGGTTTGCAAGTGTGTGGTCCCAAGGTGATTATATGAAGAGCCAGTTCTTCATCTTCTTGCGGAACTCATTAAGTGAGGAGGAGGCACTTATCTATTGAGGGAGGTAGTTTCATGTCTTTGGTGGGATGTAGGAAAGCGAGCGACCTCCAGGTTTTCTTTTGCGGTTGTGGGGTGTGAGACAGAGCATAGGTGTATGGTGGGTTGGTGAAAGGGGATGCGGCTGTTCAGGTATTGTGGTCCTGTGTTGTGTAGGGCTTTGTATATGTGCGTGAGAAGTTTGAATTGGCTGGGCTTGTGAAAGGGGAGTCAGTGAAGCTTCCTGAGGTGCTGTGTGATGTGGGTGCGGCATGGGAGGTCGAGTATACGTCTTGCGGCTTAGTTCTGGATGGTCTGGAGTCTGTGTAGGAGTTGTTTGGAGATTCTGGTGTAGAGTGTTGCCGTAGTCCATCCTGCTGGTCATAAGTGCTTGTGTGACAGTCCATCTGGTGTTCTGAGACAACCATTTGAAGATCTTTTGCAGCATGCATAGGACATGGAAGCAGGAGGTGTACACTGCGTTGACTTGAGCTGGCCTGTTGAGCTTGTCCTCTAGGATTATTTCAAGATTTCTTGCGTGTTCTGTTGGTGTGGGTGTTGGTCCTAGCTCTGACTGCCACCAGGCGGCATCCCACAGGGTGGTTTTGTTGTGGAAGACCAGTACTTCCGTCATGTTGGAGTTGAGGTTCAGGCAGTTTGTTCGCATCAAGTGTTCTACCATGATCATGCAGTTTGTGAAGTTGGTTCTGGCATTGTTTGTCTTGTCAGTCGGGGAGAGGATGGGTTGGGTGTTATCAGCGTAGGAGATGATGGTGATGTCTTGTGATCGGATAATGTTGGCGAGCCGGGTCATGTATATGTTGAAGAAAGTGGGCTGAGGGACGAAACCTGTTTGACACCGCATATCAGTTTTTGGGTCTCTGAAGCGAAGGTTGGCAGCCTGACCCTTGGATTTCTTTCCATGAGAAAGGAGCAGATCCATATGAGAGTCTTCTGATGAGGGTGTTGTGGGAGACATTGTCAAAAGGCCGAGGAGAGTTTGTGCAGGATGAAAGCCGCTGTTTCTTCTCGGTCCATGAGGTTTTGAATGTCATCCGTGGCCACGCTGATTGTTGTTTCAGTGCTATGGTTCTTTCTAAATCCTGATTGTGTGTGGTCTAGAAGATGGTGAAGTTTCAAGCTGGGTTGTGAGTTGCTTGTTAATGGCCTTCTCAATCACTTTGGCTGGATAGGAGAGAAGGGAGATGTGTCGGAGGTTGCTCAGTTTATTCAGGTCAGCTGTGGGCTTCTTGATGAGGGTGCTGATTTCTTTAAGTTTCCATTCACCGGGGAAATTTGCAGACGTAATGATGATGTGGGTCAGTGTGGTGCTTATTGGTGCTGTTTCCAGGTTGTAGATGATGTGGGGGCAAGGGTTTATTGGGGCCTCTGAATGGAAGTACCGCATGATTTCTGTTCTTGCTTTTCTGTTGAGGGTTGGCCATACGGTCAGGTGGCCGTCTTGATTGGTGGTGAGTGGGTTAGCGATGAGTTCTCTGGGGTTGGGTTGTTGTAGGAAGTTGCAGTAGATGTTTGCGATTTTTCTATGGAAGAAGTTCAATAGGTTGTTGCAGAGTTGTTGAGAGACAACAATGTTGTTGACAGTGGCTGAGGGTAAGGTGAAATCCTTGATGATCGAGAAGATATTCTTGCAACTGTTGGAGCTTCGATGCTTTTCACTAGTGCTTTTTTCTTGGTGTCTCTAATTTGCTGGTGATGGTGTCTGATTGCAGCCTTGTAGGTAGTTCTGTCTGTGGTGTCGTGGCTGACTCTTTATTTCCTTTCTAGCTGTTTACAGTGTTTGGTGTCTCCGAGGTCTTCAGTTTACAAGCTGGCCTGCTTGTTTGATCTACTATGCTTTTTGGATTCTTGATTCAGTTGTTGATGTCCTTGTCGAGGTTGTCTGTGGGGATATGCTTATCCGTTCTCAGGGCGCTGAGTCAGTCTGCTTCTGTGATTTTGCCCCAGCTGTGGCTTGGAGTGCTGAACCTGATAGGGGTGTTGAATTTGTTTGTTGATTTGGAAGTGGATGATAGAGTGGTCAGTCTATGTGAGCTGTGTGGTGGAGTTGTATTTAATGCTATTGTTTGTGGTGAATATGGGGTCCAGTGTGTCCCCTGTTGTGTGTGCTGGTTCTATGACAAGCAGGATGAGTCCGTTGTTGCTGAAGCTTTTGAGGAGAGCTGTGGAGCAGTGGTCGTTTTGGTCTTCCATGTGAAAGTTGAGGCCACAAAGGAAAATCTATGCTCTGGAGTCGATGGTGAGCGGAGCGACAAAGTCGGTGATGAGGTTGGTAAAGTTGGCTTGGGGTCCGGGTGGTCTTTAGGTGAGGGTTCCATTTAGGGGGAATTTTTTCGGAGATTTGCACCTTGAAGTGCAGGTGTTCAATGAATGTTGTGGCGTTCTCTGTGGATCTTGTGCATTTGATGGATTCCTTGTAGATGACACCGAGTCCTCCTCCTGGCTTGTGAAGTCCGTCCTGTTGAGCGATTTTGTAGCCTGCTGTGATTTGCTGTAGCGATGTCTGGATCCGATGAGGGGCTGAGGAGCCAGGTCTCTGATGAAGAGTATATCAGGTGCATCGCTGTTCAGAAGGTGCCATATTTTGGTTACTTGCTGAGTGATCGTGTTTTGAGAAGCATGCATGCGAGTGGGAGCTGACGTGCTGATTTTCTATGGCATGTGGTGTAGAGTGGGAGTGTAGGTGTTGGTGCTTGTGTGGTGTTTGTTGGGAGGGGGTGTGGAGGGGGATATTAGTATTTGTGTGGGGGGGTGTGGGGTGGTGGCTGCTGAAGAACTGACATAGTATTGCTGGGCGGGGATTGGACCACGGTTCCTGGCGCAGGCGGGCTTGCTCCTGGCACGTCTTGGGCGCGGCCGCAGTGCAACTGTGATGCAGCTGTCATTAAGTAGGTTCTGGGATGGGGCAGGAGTCCAGGGTGCCATGATGTCATTTCCTATGCTGATGGTAACAAGTATGCATTAAAAACAATGTTCTTTCCGAAGAACTTTTGCTTTCGGAATCAAGCAAAACTCATATGCTTCTTTGCACATAACAGATTTTCCCTAGACCTTTTGGCTTCATCAATGCTATTAGTGGCTGTGCAAAATGAGGATTTTTTTTATGTATTCAGATTTATTGACATAAATGGCAAAGGCAGTTCAAGCTAAAACAAAAATAAAGCAAAAATTCTAATGATTCCATATACAGTGTAAGCCTTAGACCTCTTACACGCCTTAGTTAGAAGTCCTAATGAAGCTTAATGTTGTCTATAATGGCTTATTAGACGCATTAGAATAGGAAAAAGGAGATCATAGCATGTGCGTTGGAGAGGAAATTGTGGCAGGTATCTGTCTACAATACTATGTCAATGTTAAGTTTAAATTGGCACACTCGAGGATAATCTAGAAGTCAGATTGGGTTTTGGAAAACTTTTTTAATTGAGTTTATATGATGACTGCTGAAAATATATGGCCCAAAATTAGTGTATGTGGCAAATTGGCGCATAGATCGCAAAGCACTCTACACATTTGCATCGTGTGTGCCAATATTGAGCAAAAATGTTAAACCTTTGCCGTGAGGTCTCTCCAGAGAGTGACTTGAGGGATGTGATGCAGTCTCATGTGTGCGTCGTGGAAACAATAGCGGTAATTAGTGTGGCTGAGCACAGATTCATACGTCATGTTATCATCTGCGCTGTTGGAATTCTGCAGCAGTCCCTACTAAACTGAGTGTGGATGGGAAATGGTCAAATTCTGTGTCCGTTTTTCTATTAATAAACTAGTATACCATTTTGGTGATGCTCCAGCACCCGGTCCTCACGAAAAAATCAATACGGCCTTTAATCACTATCATTTCAAAGAAGCATTCTTAATCTCTGTGGCACGACATACATTGTGTTCCCTAAATTTTACAAACACTCAAACTTCAAAATGGCACTCAGAAAAGCTAGCGGTATGGTATGCATCTTAGTGCGAGCCCCTCAAAATCACAGTGGGTGATCTATACTGTTTAAGATTATTGGGGTGCATACATCAACTCCCAGGCATTTTTTGAAGATGGAACTTAATTGTGCCCCAATGGTACAAAAGTATTGAGTTAAAATTAAAAGACTTTTTAATAAGTCAGAAAATTACTCCCACAGGGTCACTCCTACTTTTGGGGGTTATGTTATTTATTTTTATATAGCTCTTGTGTACTCAAAGGTGTCTTCTCGCTTCCTTGTTTAAGGAAGCCAGTAAGAACTGTGATTTTTTGCTGGAGGAGAACCTAACATGACTGGATACAATTTAATTATTAATTACAAAAAGGCATGTTTCAAGAGCTTTTGTGAAATGTAGGAGATTGGGCAGTTCTTTCAATTTGAGAGGGAGAGTGTTCCATAGCTTGGTTGTGCAAACAACAAATCTTTTGCCTCCCCAGTGGGATTTCCTGAATTTGGGCACTATAACATTTTTTGCAGCCATTGAGCGTAACGGTCTGGTGGGGATATACCAGGAAAAGTTTTGTATTTGTTTTGGACCTGGCCTTTGTAGGGTTATCCCCAAATGTTTTTGCTGGGTTTAGGACTCTGGGCACTTTACCACTGCTGACCAGTGCTAAAGTGCAAGTGCTCCCTGTGTAAATTGTATTGGTGATTGGTTTATCTACGATTGGCATATTTGATTTACTAGTAAGTCCCTAGTAAAGTGCACCAGGTATGCCCAGGGCCTGTAAATCAAATGCTACTGGTGAGCCTGCAGCACTGATTGTGCCACCCACACGAGTAGCCCTACAAACCGGTCTCAGACCTGCCACTGCAGTGTCTGTCAGTGCAGTTTAAAAAATGCCATTTCGACCTGGCAAGTGCACCCACTTGCCAGGCACAAACCTTCCCTTTTACTACATATAAATAGGGCTCTCGGTTTTATGGTATATATATTTTTTTTTTACATTTCCGTCTGTATTTATCCATATTTGGTTTTTGCTAATGTTATTTGTATTTATCCATATTTATTTGAGGTTTTGTGAGTAAATTAAGTTGAAACCAGTATATTTCCACATTTATGTAACCAATAAATATGCATCCAGCTTAAACAGCTGATAAATGTCCAGTGATGGGAACACCCACAGATGATAAATCAATGCACTTATATGAAAACATGAACATTTTAGTATCAAGGTTGTGCAGATCTACTGCTGTTTTAGCCTCTTTACCAAAATTCAATTTTTTTAACCCCTTACCTATCAATCCGCACAGCTATTGGCCTGGCAGTCATGACTGGCAGTATTTAGAATCTTTGGAAAAAAAGGCAATTTCTGTTTTAATCCATATTTAAAAATAAATACAGACAGGAAAATAAATGGTTTTCTGTCTGTATTTATCTGTAAAAATCACTAAAAACGGAAAACAGGGAGCCTTACATACAAGTCACCACTAAGGTAGGTCCAAGGCAGCCCCATGAGCTGGATGAATGTATTTAAAAGGCAGGACATATACTGTTGTGTTCTACATGTTCTAATAGTGAAATACTGCTAATTTTGTTTTTCACTATTGCAAGGCCTAGCTCTCCCATAGGGCAACATGGGATTGCCTTGAAATATCTTTTAAGTGTAATTTCCCATTGGGAGCAGAGAGAGATTTGGAGTTTGGGGTTTCTGAACTCACAATTTAAAAATACATCTTTTGGTGAAGTTGATTTTTAAATTGCGTGTTTGAAAATGCCAATTTTAGAAAGTGGTCTTTTTCATGCTTATCCATTCTGTGCCTCTGCCTGTCTGTAGAATCCATGCCTGGGTAAGGGTGACAGACAGGCTCCTGTGCATTCACTCTAGACAGTCACACAAAGGGAGCTGAGATGTGCCTTGCATATCCTGATGGGCCATCACATGGATGTTGGGCCTTCCTGAGCTAGAGTGGTGGGAGGAATTGTCACTGACACCCGAATAGGGCTGTGCTTGTCCTCGCACAAAGCTGTCTCCGTCCTCCTGTAGTGTGCCTGGAACCAGGTCAGGGAAAGGCAGGCTCTTGTGCATTACAAAGATTTTCCTTTGAAGTTTGCCTACTTCAAAGGCAGAAACTGGTATGGGCACTGGATCTGTGACACCATAACTTCAGTTTGTTGTGCTGGCCTGCTGCTTCTGTCCTGGGAGTGAAAGGACTGGACTTTGCTTTCTGTATCCTGCTCTACAAGGTTCTCCAGGGGCTTGTGTGTGTGCTTGCATCCTGTTAAGTCTCAGGGCCATGAAGGACTTCACCTACCAGTACCTGGCATCTTCTGCTGAGAGTCCTGACTTGCCAAGTGGTGCCAAGTCCAGTTCCTGGGCCCTTGAAAGTAGAATCTGGTGATCTAAGAAGAAAGTCCAGGTAACTGCCCCCAGCGCCTGTTTTATCGACACACTGCAGCCCAAGATCGCTGCATCGCCACTGCTTGCCCTGAAGCATGTTCCCGATCAGCGCATCGCCCATGGCTTCACCACAGGACCCAGCTTGTCATCGCACTGCATCAGAAAAATCGCCGCAGCGCCAGTCCTGAGCCCTGTGTCCCCGACATCCATGGCAACCGCTCCAACTCCGATGCATCCCCTGTTTGCGGCTGTGGAAACAGCGCAGGCCCTGCTTCACTGCTGCCACATTGACGCAGCGTGTCTGGATTTTCGATGCATCATCGCGGGGCGCTGATTCTTCGACGCCGCACGGCAGTAAGGAACCGAGGCTGCATATCCGGACCCCGAAGCATTACCTCCCCTTCCATTAAGGAATAGACGCATCACCTCCCCTGTTGGCAAGGAATCGACGCATCACCTCCCCTGCCTAGCAGTAAGGAGAACCGACGCATCACCTCCTCTGCCAGGATGGAATCAACACATCCCCTCCTCTGCGTTGTAAGGAACCAATGCATCGCTGTTTTTCGGCGCCTTACCGCCCCTCCCCTGCAGCCCGCATTGTCTTGGTTATTGCCACATCTCTTGTACTTTGTGCTAAAATACCCACATCCATTGATTTCTTTGGATTAAGACTTATTGAACCTTTGAAAAGTGATATCATTACTTGTGTATTTTGGATTTTTCTTGGTTTGGTCTTGTTTTATTCAGGTAAATATTGGCTATTTTTCTAAACTGGTGTGGACTCATTTTGTAGTGTTTTTACTATGTTACTGTGCATGTATTTACAAATGCTTTACACATTGCCTCAGAGATAAGCCTGACTGCTTGTGCCAAGCTACCAAGGGGGTGAGCAGGGGTTATTTAGCTGTGTGATCTCCTTACCCTGACTAGAGTGAAGGTCCCTACTTGGACAGGGTGCATACCGACTAGACTGCCAACTAGAGACCACATTTTTAACAATAAGATACTCTGGGACAGTACTGTATAGTGCCTTACAGGCAATACACAGAGCCTTAAAGGCTATTCCTTTTTTTTTTTTTATAGGTAATCAGTGTAGATCTTTAAGTGCAAAGTTGCTGATTTGATGTTTAGGTAGTCTGAACAAGAGACGTGCTGCAGCATTTTGCAGTGTTTGCAGTTTGGTCAATAGTGTTTGTTGCATATTAATGTACATGGTGTTGCAGTAGTCCAATTTGGACAGGATCAATGCTGTGCCGACTGTCTTTTGAAGGTTGATGGGTATAAATGGAGGATTTTCCTGAATATTTTTAGGATATAGAAGACTGATAGAGTAGCTTGAATAATCTGGCTATTGAAAGTCAGCCTATTGTCGAAGGCTACCTAGGTTCCTTACTTTTTTGACTCGAGTTGGCAGGGCACCCATACCTTGGGCCACCAACTAGGGGACCAAAAGGATGTATTATTTCCAAATAGGAGGACTTTGGTCTTCCTGAATTTAATTTGAAACAATTGTTGTTCATCCAGCCCCCAATGTTTTTCATACAGTTAGGAAATTTGGTGGCCATGTGGTTTGGGTTGCCTGAGATTGAGACCACACTTTCGGTATCGTCAGTGTACGATATCACTGAGAACCCGGACATTATTTATCAGTTTGGTCAGTGGTGTATTATACAAGTTAAAAAGAGCAGGGCTCGGAAAGGTGCCCTGTGGTACACCGCATGAAAGGGTAAAGGAGTTTGATGCAAAGTCATCTAGTGGTACATATTGTTCTTGTTCTGACAAGAATGATATTAAGAGGGCAAGGGACGTTCCTCTGATTCCCAGTGAGGAAAGGCGGTCAATCAAGATGTTGTGGTTGACCGTGTCAAATGCCGCTGAGAGGTCTGACAGGATTAGGGCGGCGTTTTCTCCTCTGTCAATGGAGGCTCTTATATTCTCAGATGCAACAATTAATGAAGACTATGTGCTGGTTTCTAAAGCCAAATTGAGTAGAATCTAGAAGGCAATTTGCGTCAATGAAGGCTGTCAACTGTTGGTTGATGGCCTTCTCTATGATTTTTGGTGGGAATGGCAAACGGGATATAGGCCGATAGTTACTCGGGTCTGTTAGTGGGAGATTAGTTTTCTTTATCAGGGGTAAGATTGATGCTTTTTTCCAGACTTTTGGGAAATAGCCTGTGTCAAACATATCGGTGAAGATATTCGTTGGATAGGCTGAGATTATTTCAGGTACTTGAAGGATTTTCGGATGACAGGGATCATTAGGTGAACCAGACGTCATGGATTTGTTTAGTCTAAGTACCTGATCTGCTGCAAGCAGTGAGAAGGAGGTCAGAGATTCTGAGTTGGTAAAAGGAGACAAATCTCCAGACGAGTTAGATGATGGTGTAGATTTAGTTGTAAAAGCTGCAGAGACCTCTTCCACTTTAGTTTTGAAGAAGGTGGCAAGTGTGTTGCAGAAGGGCTGACGGGAGCTGCTGTTTTTATTCTCAGAGGTGTTGGAGAGCGTTTTCACTGTTTTGAAGAGCTCTTTAATAGTCTTTGGCGGATTCAATTTTATGGGTAAAGAAAGATGATTTTTCTTCAAAAATCATGGTTTTGTATTCTTGTAGGGATTTTTTGTTTACATCTTTATCTTCAGTATTTTAATGTCTCCATCTGCGTTCTAGTTTACGACTCAATTTTTTTTGTGTGTTTTGAGCCTGTCCGAGGACCAGGTTTCAGTAGGCTTCAGCCTATGGTTGGTTGATTTATTCTCGGCGACTGACCAATCGTGTTGTCTAACCATGAGTGGAATTTGGAGACAGACTGGTCTAAACTTTTAGCATAGGTAGGCTTGGTTTTGGTAATGACCATTTCAAAATTTTCAGGGTCTAGTTTATGCCAAGAGCTCGTTATTTTCTTTTTCTGAGGTAGTTTTGAGACCGGCACTTTCTCTATTGGTGTGATATCGAACATCACCACTGAGTGATCGGACCATGCAAGCGGTAGAGGTTTTTGACATTTTAGATGGTGATTGTCAGTAAAAATCCCGTCAAGGGTTTGGCTCGCCACATGAGTGGAGTCATTTACTATATGATTTAGGCCTAAACTGGTCATGTTTTCCAATAAGGTTTCTGTGTCTTTAGCTGATTCTTTAGGGGAAAATTAAAATCACCTAGAATGGTGTCGTTTGTAGTGTTGAATTTGGATTCTATGGGGTAAATTTCTTATTTATTTTTTGCTGGATTCTGAAATAAATCGGACTATTATGGAGTTTTGTGACTGTCAGATTTCCTTGAGTACTGAAACGTGTAACTGTATCCTGATCCAGAAATGTGCCATAAAAGTGCGTTTACACCTATAATTTTTTTGCATATTTTTCTGCTGAAAGAATACATTTCCAGTGGAGAAATGATTGTGCCTACATTGCCATTGATTTTAGGGATGTTTCTTCCACATTCGCATTCCTAAATCATATTTACTCCTGCCCTTGATGGGAACAAATTTACTAGCATTTTCTTGGTTGGGAAACTACCTTACTTGTTAATGAATACCCACAAAGTCAAGAGTTTGTTGCTTTGACCAATTTTTACAGTGGAGACACCCAAAAAAAAACATAAGCGCCTCCAGTGCACGTTTTGCTTGA
The DNA here is from genome assembly GCA_963921515.1 of Calotriton arnoldi. NCBI lineage: Eukaryota > Metazoa > Chordata > Amphibia > Caudata > Salamandridae > Calotriton > Calotriton arnoldi. Next base: position 1,512,619 of record CAWUFW010000511.1, read on the forward strand.
CAGATATTACATTATACTGGCTTAGTGTCTGGGAAGGCAAATCTTATTTTCAAGGCCCATCTTTACTGATTACTGTGTAATGGGTGGACTTTGGGATCACAAATTATTGTTTGATCACTTAAGTTGTAAGAAGTGTGCAAAGACCTTTGAGGCACAGGATGTTATTTGAAAAGAGAGGGTCATACATTCATCCAGTTGGGAGTTTTTTTTTTTTAACTCCAGGTTCGGGTCCACTCTTCAGAAGTAAAATGATGCATCAATTCTTGAAAAACCGAGCCCAACAGATCCGAATGATTGTGACACATCACAAATATTGGCTCAGCTGTCTGCTGGTCCAGAATAAAATAAACGCATCCGAATTCATGTGAGTGGTCGAGTCTACATTCGTTCAAAATCACCATTTCTTACTTTCCCCAGATATTCCAATCACCGGTTGTTAGACTTGGCATCTTTTGGCGTGTTTCCCCTGAGTTTTTTGCTTTCTGACCTCTCAGTTTTTGACTCTGTATGTGCTGGCTTCGTGTTTCTGCGCACTTTTCTCACTGCTGATCAGTGGTAAAGTGCAGTGCTCCTGTGGTAAAATGTGTTATGGATTGGTGTTTCCATGATTGGATCTTTGATTTACTTGTTAGTCCCCAGTAAAGTGCACTGAGTGTGCCAGGGCCTGTAAATCGAATGCTACTAGTGGGCCTGCAGCACTGATTGTGCCACCCACGTGAGTATCCCTGAAAAGGTACCTCAGACCTGCCATTGCAGAGTCTGCGCGCAGTTTGCAACTGCCATGTCGACTTGGCCAGTGCACACACTGGCCGGTCCCTAACCTTCCCTTTTCTTGCATGTCGGACACCCCTCAGGTAGGCCCAAGGTAGCCCTGTGGGCAGGGTGCAGTGTAAGTGAAAGGGGGGACATGCCCTGGTGTGTGTGGCATGTCCTGATAGTGAATTACAGTCAATTTCGTTTTTCACTATTGCAAGGCTACCAGTTCCCCATAGGATAGATTGGGAGGTTTGTTTATAACATCTTATAAACATAACTGGCCCAGGGAATTCGGTAAGAAAATAGAATTTAGTATGCCTGAACTCTGAATCTAAAGATGCATCTTTTAGTGAAGGTGATTTTTACATTCTGTGTTTGAAAATACCACTTTTAGAAAGTAGGTATTTTCTTGCTCAGTCATCCCGTGTGCCTCTGCTGGAATGTGGATTGCCTGTCTGGGTTTTGGATGACAGAAGGCTGGGGAAGCAGGAGGGGCGCCAGATGGTCTAGGTAGGTCAGGAGAGGGCTGAAGAGACCTGGGTTACGATGGGGGAACGGAGAGGAGATTTCCTTGCACCTCAAAGGGCCTGCTCTGCCTCTGACAAATGCCGTCTCCACCTCCTGCCAGGAATTCACACCAGAGAAGGCAGAACTGGTCCTGACCGGGCACAGGCCCTCTCTGCCTAAGAGATCAAAGGATTTTTGGACATAAATGCTGGGTCCCAGACCCCTGAACTTTAGAACTCATCTGGACAAGAAGACTGCCAAGAAGAAGAGCCGGAGAAGCTGCAAAAAGGAACGACTGCTTTGCTGGGTGCTTTGCTGGGCTGTCCTGCAGTTGCTGCTTTTGTCTTGGGTAGTGAAAGGCCTGGACTGGACTTTCTGCAACCTAAATTTGTGAGTCTCTCCAAGGGCTTGAGGTAGAGCTTGCCCCCTGTTCAGGAAGTCTCAGGAACAGCAAAGACTTCAAGTTCTTCGACCCGCAGCACTGGGGAATGTGTGTTTTGTGCTGCAACCCGAAGAACACCAACTCGACGACGCCACTGCCGACTCCGTGTCCTGAAGGCAACGCAGAGGGCACCAGCGCAACGCCGCACCGCAACCCTGGTCTCACCGACGACGCCTGTTGACGCCGCCACCGAGCCGCTGCTTGCACCGCGACCTGTGGGCACCGCACTCCGCACCGCCTCGCGCTGAAGCTTTGGCACCGCAGAGGGCACTGCCGCAACGCCGCACCGCGACCCTGGTCTCACCGACAACGCCTGTTGATGCCGCCACCGAGCCGCTGCTCGCACCGCGACCTGTGGGCACCGCACTCCGCACCGCCTGGCTTCACAAGGACGCCTTGGCCTGCCTGACGCCGCCACTTCCCGCCGAGATCGACGCCGCTGCTTGCACCGTGGTTCGGGGGCACCGCTCGTAAGTTACACGACGCACCGCCCTCATCCCACACCACAGCCTTGGCCTACAGACGCCGGCACCATCGACTCCAGTTCATCAGCCGACGACAGCGCTTCAGCAACGACGACGCCGCTGCTTGCACCGTGATCTGCCAGCACCGTGACGAGCACCGCCTTCATCTCGCACCGCGACCCTGGTCTCACCGACGACGCCATCTGACGCCGCCACCGAGCCGCTGCTCGCACCGCGACCTGAGGGCACCGCACCGCTGCACTTCGCACCGCAGCACCCAACGCCAGCGCTCCCGACTCCTCGACCTGCAACGCGTGTGACTTCGAGGGCCCCCTCGCCCTGCATCTCTGAAAGGTACTCTTTGCGGGTCTTCCCGACACCGTAGCTGGCCTGCAACCCCGTGGTCAGCCAGAACTGTTTTGGATTTGTGTGTTCACGACGCCGTGGTAGCCCGGACGGCGCTATCCACACAAGGAACTCTTTTTAATCAGCGTATTTTTGAATTGTGAACTTTTAAGTATAGTATTGTGGTTCTTTATCGTTTTTGGTCTTGTTTTAATTATATAAAAATATTGGATATTTTTCTAAACTGGTGTGGTGTCCTTTTGTAGTGCGTACACTGTATTACTGTTGGTTATGTGCAAATGCTTTACACACTGCCTCTAAGATAGGCCTGGCTGCTCGTGCCAAGCTACCAAGGGGGTGAGCAGGGGTTATTTTAGAAGTGTAACTCCCTTATCCTGACTAGATTGGTGGTCTTTGTCTGGCTTTGGCCCGCGCCCTAGCCTACCAAGAATCCCATTTCTAACACCGGTCTCTTATTATACCTAAACCGAGAACACTGGCAGAAGCACTGTAGGTCACTGCTTCCTACGGTGAGGATCGCCTTTCCCTTCCAGGTGTTGTATTTCCTTCATGTCCAAAGGCTTCATCCCATCTACCTCCCCAGTTTCCTCCATCTCTGAAGTCATGGTGCGTCAATTTCCATTCTCTAATGAGAGTTTAGTCTGATTGGAGGCCATGCTCCTCCACTCTCTTAGGCGCTATGAAATCCTTCCCTTATGGAGAGAAGCACTCAATGTGGCTGTCAAAGTTGCTTTCTTCCACAGTACTCCTGTACAGGCGATCCCGCTTCTTCTCACCATCCCGCTGCTAAGCTGACTTTAAGGAGCCCGTTTGATTACCTGTGAAATCCCCAAGTACTGAACTCTGCTATGAAGTGTAATCCCCGGCCGTGGCCCTTTCTGTGAGGAGTCTTAAACCATGGCTTATCCGATATTAAGGGAGCTTATCGCAGGTGTCTGGAAAATGCAGTCACCAGAAGTGAAGCAGGGTGTGGATGTGTAGTACAGAAGGCTGTGCACTTCCAGTTCAGGTGCTTTTCAGCAGAGCTCTTTGTAGTATCCTCAGGTCATGTCATTCTGTTCCCTGTACCTAGCTGCTCAGCCAGTGTGAGTGTTCCGCGTAGAATGTTAGTGTGAGTGGAATGCTTGGGTGCCTGTGTGTGTGAGACAGTTGGGAAGATGGGCTGAGCAGCTAGGAGGCTGCTCCTGGTGGGGCCTGTTCCAGCTTACAGCTACTACTGAATAAACTACATCAACTACAACTCGGCTACGTCTACTTTGTATGCTGTACACGTGGGGCCAGCCCACTACATATTTATGGCGACGATCTAGAGCTAAGAACCCATCGCATTCACAAAGGAAGAGCAACAAGTTGAAAAACTCAAGGTAAAGAAACCAGTAAAGCAAGAAACATGTCAAGCACGCCTCGCAGCCCCACCAGTGTCCACAACAACGGACAGCCCAGCCCAGGCGTGCTGTGTTTCCATCTCTACAGCTACAACATCTTGTTAAAGAAACGTTGCTTCTACTAATGGCTACAGTGCCACATCTAACGTATAGAGGGACACAACAAAAGTATATTGTGCCACAACAGTGCCGCTTCAAGTAAGCGTCGTTTTCAGCAGCAGCCAAATCCCAGGCGTAACGTGAAGTCATCTCTACATCTGGAAATAAGTGATCATTGCTGTCTACGTTTGGCAGAAAAACCTACTTCCCAAAGAAGCAACGTCAAGGATGCCACTCCTAACGTAGACTGTGCCTCTGGAACAAAGGTAACTGGTTACTGCCTGTGTTTTTGCCCGAGTGCTATGTCGTTTGACTCTGCTTTTCATAAGGATGTTGGATTTATGACTATTTTCGTGTGCTCCCTCGTGCTAGTGCTGAGCTAGGGGGAGTTTGACTTGTGCCTGCTTAATATTTAGAACTGGGGATTTGACAATTTTTACGTTTAGGATCGCCTTGTCGCACTGTCTGCTGAACAGGAGACCTACACTGTGAGCAAAGGAGAATTAAATAAAGAGAAATAAATGGATTTTCTACTGTGCTGCGAGGCCTGTTTGAGATGCCAGTTCCGCTTCGTTTTGAATTTGAAAATTGGCTCGTGCAACTCACCTTAACTACGATGCCGCGCAGAGCCTCTCAAGAACTTCCATGAGGTCTTCGTCATCGCCAAGATCGGAATGCTACCTATGGACGTTTTGCAGCAGGAGCGCGCCGTGAGCCACACGGCGTACGTCTCCTGAGCGTGCCACCATCTTTGGTTTGGAGGCACCACCGTAATATCGGAGCAACGCAGTGTTAGGGGACTTCCAGTATTTCCTGCCCACCACGTTGTTTTTTTTTTATTATTAAAATAAAACTTTACGGTGATGAGAACATAACCAGGCAAGTGTTGGAGCATGCGGCAATTGGTTGTTGGTAAACTTGTGGATTGTAATGTCATACAAAAGGTTCATTTCTGCAAATTCGTGACCGCCGCCGGGACTTCTACAATATTATTTATCAAGTTTAGTAAGTGTTGGGTTAAGTTAAGCTGCCGCCATTCTAGACAGTTGACTCTGCAGTATACCCAAGTTTTGAATTTGAAAATTGACTCTGCACAAATCCCTGAATTGTGTGTGGTAACAATGTGCCTGTTGCCCATGAGTGTACAAGAATTGTTTGGAGTACAAAGGTGGTTGCACTTACAACCTGGTAAAAATTTAGAGGTGCATGAAGGTTCGTTGTGCACAGTTGTGGTGCACCCAGTTTTTTTTTCTTTATGATGACACAAACGCTCCAGCTTATGGGTATTCCAGCTTATGGGAATGCCAGGTTTTGGGCACTGTGATTGCATTGACATTGTTAAAATAGGAGATTGTGGTGCAAATACGAATTTGTGGCGCATGATTACAAGTTTAAAAGTTAAAATGTTTTTTTATTTCTCACAGGAAAAAGAGACTTACGTTTTTACTATTTGACAAGTCATTGCTGCATGTCAACATTTTTGAATTGCATTCCTCACATACATGTTTTGTTGGCATGGGAGTGGGTCCTAGTCCCATGTCTCAGGTTTACGTTTTTTTCATTTTTCTGATGTTTTATCCCTGTCATTGGAATGGGAGTCCCATATCTCTTTTTCACGTAGGTTTTGTTTATAGATGCAGAATCCCAACCAAGGGGATGGGAGTGGGTCTTAGTCCCATGTCTCAGATTCACGCATTTTCTTATGCTTTTTCCATGTCTGTGGGATGGGAGTGGGTTCAAGTCCCATTTCTCTTATTTACAGATTTGTTACTTTAGGTATGGGTTTTAGTCCCATTACCTTGTGTGCGTGTGCCACACTGTACTGTATTTGTGTTTAATGATGCTGTACATGTCCTTGGGTTTTAGTCCCATGTGACACTAGTTGTCACGCTCCATGTTCTTGGGCTTTTGTCATTCCTTACTGTGGGTTTGATGTACATCCTTTCGTCTGGGTGTGTGTTTGGGTGTCAGTCCCAATTACACGTTTGAACGTCATGTTGTGTTTTTGGTGTATAAGTCGCCCTGCGCTTCCCTCAGTGCATTTGCGTCGTTTCTGTTGTGTCGACGTATTGTGTGCGTTTTTCACACTGCTGTTTTCTGCTGCACAAAGTTCTTGGGTGCCAGTCCCATGCAACGTTACATGTACATTTGGGTGTCAGTCCCATGCAAAGTCTTATGTTACATTTTGGGTGTCAGTCCCAATCTTTGTTTTTCACTGGGGTTTTAGTCCCACATTGTCCCTCACATGAGGGGTGGCGTATGGTGTTTTCGCCATAGTCTCCTCACGTGAGGTGTACTTCCTTGGGTGTAGTTCCACCCATTGTATTCTAGTCTGGGTTAAGTTTACCCTTTTCTTCTTTCTTGTGTGTTTTGCTCACTTGTGTATGTGAGCTCTTATTACGCTACTTATTGTTTTTCAATTACTATGAAAGGAAGAGGATGGGTATAGTGCATGTGCATTTCTATTTCTCCATTCTTCTTTCTTTCTTCGTGCTTCCGTTTTCCCTCTCGTGATGTCATTCTTTGCATCCCTGGGTTAATGGATGGTTTACTTCATGTGTACATTATTGTGTATAGTTGTTTTCATTGTATAGTTGTTTTCATTTTTGTTTGGATCTTTTTATTGTTCAATATAAAAGGGATAGGATATGTAGTATCCTCAGGTCATGTCATTCTGTTCCCTGTACCTAGCTGCTCAGCCAGTGTGAGTGTTCCGCGTAGAATGTTAGTGTGAGTGGAATGCTTGGGTGCCTGTGTGTGTGTGAGACAGTTGGGAAGATGGGCTGAGCAGCTAGGAGGCTGCTCCTGTTGGGGCCTGTTCCAGCTTACAGCTACTACTGAATAAACTACATCAACTACAACTCGGCTACGTCTACTTTGTATGCTGTACACGTGGGGCCAGCCCACTACACTCTTGCTGACTTCACTGTAGAATTGTGTGAAAAAGCTGATGCAGCCCCAACTTGGTGCCAAAGTCGAGAACCTCTGATGTATCTTCTCACTGCTGAAGAGCTGAGGATTTTTCTTCACAGAATGAAAGGGACAGCGCTTCACTGCTTGTTATATTGGAATGAGGTGACCGTGTAGGAAATCTGCTAATAGGATGTGAGTGAATATTTGCAGCCCGACTCTGCCCCATACCCTATAAAGGAGTGCCATAAGCTGCCAACTTACGTGTGTGTTTAACAGGCCTATCACCTCACACTGCTCATTTTACACAAACACATGCACTGTAAATGCAGATGAGCAGAATGTAATCTGCTATTCATCGCCATTGCTGTGTGCAGGGCAGGGGTCATGAGTCAGAAGAGGCGAGGCCTCTAGTGAACCATGCTGCCTCTTCGTTCACATGACAAATGCAAATAGATAGCATTTTACTCTTCACATCTTCATGCATGGTTTATGCCATGCCTTTTTTCATTTCTACTAGCTATACACAGAGGTACTTAACAAGATAGTCATACTGAGTAGGCCTTCTGACTCTTAGTAGAGTTAATTCTTCAGTCAAGTCATTGTAACTTCCATTCTGTGAGACAATAAGGGATATTGTATCGTCCGTTCTTTGTCGTGGTAAAAATATGAAATTTGATATTTGCATTGTATTAATACATGTGAATGTGCGGTTATTTGTGCACTTATTCCCAATGTAGTGTTGTTTGGCCACACTTATTTTCCCGGGCATGGTATATTTGGCCATGCAGTGAAAATAAATGCGGCCCATTAACATGTTACTGGGAGCAACGGGACTAATTAGCGCACATTCACGCGTATTAGTACAGTGCACTGGTCAAATTCGAGTTTAATGCCACATTACAGCGAATTAGACATGAACACCTTTTACACTGTCTCACAGAGTACAGGTAACATTTGCTTTACACAGGAAGGCAGCCCTCACAATAGTCATCAGACTGCATGGTGTTTTTACCCGATGTATCCCCCTGTGTCCTGGTTTTGAGAAAATACTTTTTGCTAAAAGACTTACACCTGAATTTTTTTTTTACCATGGCCAAATTCATCTTTGCAGATGTGTAGAGTGTAATATGGGATTTATTACCGTAGTTTAGGGAGAAGATGGGCGTCCTGATTCATTCGAGGCTACGCATCTCGTTAGTCATGGCCCCTTCCCACACTCCACAATGGTAATAAACCGTATATTACACTGCACAAATACACACACACACACACACACACACACATACATATATGTGTGTGTGTGTCTATATATATATATATATATATATAGTTTGTGTGTGTATATATTTAAGTATAGATATATACGTATATTTAGTGCAAATCATATTAAATGTTCTAAATGGTAATGAAAAACCATTCCTAATGTTCATTATTTTTTATTATATAAGCTGCTGATTTAGTTAGTTTTTCTTTGCAGGGGTGGTGCTTGCAACACGAATGGTATGCTTAGCCAAGATTTACATGCAGATTATCTCCTCCGCATATTGGAATTGTTCTAGGTGTACAAACCCATTTGCAACTTAACTGCAGTGGGCATCCCTTCAGAGGTGTAGCACAGGTGTCATAGGCCCTGGGAAAGCAAGGGAAATGGGCCCCCTTTCGCCTGTTTTAGTACTAAAATATAGCTATAATTTGGGGCAGACGGCCGCTAAACACTCTGGGCCCTGGTGCCACTGCACCTGCTGCACTAGTGATTGCTTTGCACCTGCATCCCGTCTATCTTCTCACTCCAACTTGCACTATGGCGCTTGTCCCGCACAATCCTTCGTCAGTCGAACATTGTGCAGACAGCTTACTCTTAAGTAGGGAAGGAAAGCTGTATGCTGGCTGGTGGTGGATCCTGGGTGTTTTTCCGAAAAAATACTACTCTTTTTCACTTTTTGGAATGAGCTGAAGCTGTCCTATTGGTGGTGTCCCTGAGTGGCCGGGTGTTCTTGGATTGCACACATCAAACCATCAACGAAGGAGACCTAGAAAGTGTCCCTGTAAAGGGGCCGAACTAGTGAAAAGCCAACAAGGAGGCAAGAAAACCATATTCGAATTGAAAGATTGATTTTTTTTCTGCAAGTTAATAATCATAAATCCCAATACAGTAGCGAGGAATCGGCGATGACTCATTTGATTCATTGCAGAAATACCCCTGAAGTACATACGGTAATTTATTTTCATTCACTCAAAGTTCATTTATCACCATTAGTTTAATGGGAGAGCGCAATCTGCATATACACCATTATGAAATTGCTCTCCCTCTTGTTAAAACTCTGTCCCAGTCTTTTTCATCTCCTCCTGTTTCTTGCCCTGTTTGCGTGGGCTCACTTCTTCCATGCCTGCTTTAAAAAAAAATAAAAAAAAGTTACCGGATGGTTTCACAGGTATACGTTTTTTGCTGACACCTAATGTCAATGGCATAATTTGCAACTGGCCCTTAAACTAAATAAGGAAATGTTACACTAACTCTGTATTATTCCCAATTGCAGTATTTTTTTAATGGCACTTGAGGTGAATATGAAGTTAAATAATTTTTAGGTAGTCTAACCTAGTCTGATTTGATTCAGAAAGTGGGTAGAAACACATTTTCATTAGAGGTTGGCGAGCCACTGAAAGCTCAGCTCGAGCTCCTGCTGCAACCTCGAGCCTGTAACGAGCCAGGCTTTCATGTTACTTCTGCCTGCCACCCTCCCTCTACCTAGGATGGTGGCGTTGGGGCCAGTGCTGCCAACTTTGCAACTGGGGAAACAGGTTTGAGTCTGAGTCGGCTCAGCATCCTGTGTTTCTGGGTCTATCACTTACTCTTTCGGATCGAGATCGCACTATTTTAAAATAAAATGCACAAAGAGGTGAAAGCAAAGCCTTAACATAAAAGAAGCACTGGCAAAGCCAATAGGTCTCACCTATGCAAGAGTTATTGGCTTTGCCAATGTGTTTTAACCATGTTGTACACCAGCGTGGCTGCGGTCAGCAAGATTTAAAGTTAGTGGCGAAGAGTAGAGTAGAGTGGTAAAGATTAAAGTAGAGTGTCACAGAGAGGAGTGGAGTGTTGTGGAGTCCAGTGGAGAGGCGTAGAGGGGAGGGACATAGAGTAGAATATTGTGGAGTGGCGTGGAGTAGCGTATAGTGGAGTAAAGTCATAGAATGGAGAGGCATAGAGTGGGGTAGCATAGCATAGAGTTGAGTAAAGTGGTGTGGTGTGGTGTGGTGTGTTGTAGAGTGGCTTAGAGTGAAATGGCATAGAGTGTAGGGCAGGGTGATGGAGTGTTTTAGAGTGGAACGGCTTAGGGTGGAGGGGCATAGAGTGTAGTAGAGTGTTGTGGATTGGTGTAGAGTGGCATATACATGGTGTGGTGGCACACTGCCATTACAGACCACACATTTTCAATTTGCACACCGATAAACCTATACAGCGCACAAACGAGAATGTGTGAAAATGGCACCAGCTAGTGTGCTCATTTCTTTTGATTGTATTAAAATATTTGTTTCCACCACCCTTCTGAATTACAAAAAAGTGCTTCATTTGTGCTTTCATAATTCTGATATATTCTGAAAAATTTGCACAGTTCATTTAGAGACATTTAAATGTTGTTGTGTGCTAGAAAAAAAACCTTTTCTTTCCCAGTACCTGGCAAGATTGCCACATAAATCCTCTCAACTTTGAAGTCCTAGAAAGAAAAGTAAACACCAAGCTCTCTCGAAGGCAGAGCCCGACATTGGACCTCTGACTTTGAACACACAGCAAATGTGACAAGATAAACAAAATTTAAAGGCCTGTTTACAGAATGAAGGACTCATGGACGAATGCAAGGAGCGATGGTGAACAAGCTTTGCTCCACGGGTCTGACAGATATGCTGGACAGCCAATAAAGCCAGAAATAGAAGGCCAGAAAATGTGAGTTACAAACCATAAAGCCAATGGTAAGCAATGGGTGGAATGCATTAATAGGGAAGCTTACAAGAATACCCACAAGAAGTATTTTCGCAACCAGACAGCTGTGCTGTCTGGTAGGCTTCGACCTAAAAAGGAAAGACAAATAAATACCCGTTTAGTGTCTGATTTGTACATAGTGAAACCAAAAAAACCTGGATAAATTGTGTGATCTTAGGCAAATATCTTATTCCACCCAAAAAATGTTTTCTTTCTTTTTGCTTATGAAAACATTTTCAAATATGTGAGTTCAGAATACCAATTGTACAAAAACCTATTGCGTTTGATGTAATACTGTAATGTTGCTCTATAATAACCTGAGCCACGCTTTACATGATATCTGTTTTGCCTCTTCAGTCACTAACTGTTCATGTTTAAATACCGTCACTTTTAATAAGTACTTCTCGGTGCAGTGCTATAATGTGATGTATTAATATCAAAGCTTCGGTATGCTTATTGAAATTCACTTTTTTGAATTTTGAAGCGAGATTAGCATATTTTACATGATGTATGTTGTCAAGGCAGACTCTTGACTCTGCTCTGGCTCGTCCCGCCCTGTTATTTTGTTGGCTTGCCCACCTTTTCCTCCACTTTAGGGTCATAATTAATTATGATGAATTGGGATTTTAGAACCAAAATTTTCTGTACGTCTGCTCTTATGGGCTACATTCTTCAAAATGTTTATATAAAATGTAAGTTATTTAATTAATTACTTGTGAATTGTGCTATTTGGACAAATTCATACGTGTTAGTGCAACAATATCTTTTTAATGGTGTTGGATTCTAAATAACTGCACTTCTCATGTAATTTCACCAAAGAGATGTTCACCAAAGAGATGTCCCACCCAAAAATCCTTAAAAAAAAAAAAAAAACTAAAAAAAAACTCGTATCTGGCTGAAAAAACATCTTCCCAAAATTTGGTATGTGGAGGGCTACTTTGCAAATATAAGTTAGGTCTACATTTTCATGCAGTCTGGTTAAAAAATATTGCCAAATTCAAAGGCAACTGAGCAAAGGCAATGAGCACAGAACCTCTATTGTAGGATTCTGCTCACTAACAAATTATTCCTACATTGAATTACCTTAAGTTAATATAAAGTTGAGCATAGACTGCAAAAGTAAATCGCCATCGCTGTGTTTACTTGACATCAAACAAACAAAAGTTGATGGAAGGAACGATAGATTGGAATGCTACCCTGATGACTGTTAGTGGTTAGACATAATGCAATTATTCCTCCCATCACCTTTTGTGTGTTTTTGTGTTTATTTGACATCAGGAGTTTGGATAGCGCATTGCCACATTTCTTTAAATCTGAACTATGGTGGGTTTAAAAAAATATTTTTTGGGATGAATTTAGCTTTTTTCATAATGTTACAACTTATGTTCTGTAAAACTGCATAGGGCACTCATTTCTCAAGAAGATGCGGTTGAAAGAACTAGAACATTAAAAATACTACAATGTTAATTTCACACATTTCTTTATTAAAATGGTTTTGTAAGATGTGAATAAGTCTCATTAATGGCTTTCTGTGTCACTGTGCAGCTGTTTTTATTTCACCTGCAGGGTTATCTTTTTGTCAGAGAGGTAGCCGGTGCACGGCCTGAGGGTTAGTGATTTAATTCACCATCAGATCATGGTGGAGTTCCTTTTGCTGGGCCCGGCCACTCCAAGAGCAGAAGAGGAGTGGTTGTGGCTCGGTTTATGGGTTGAAAGGCTGCCCTGAAAAATACCTGCTATCCCACCCCCCTCTAAATTTAGGTCGTTTTGGAAGGGAGGAAAGCTAGGCCGAACTCTGAGCTCAGGTCATAGGGCATCGCAGAGATGGGAGCCCTACAACTTGATGGTTTTGCATCGGTTCTTGAAGCACATAAATTTGGGGGGCCATTTTAAAGGTGCTTGGTCTCTGTGCCCCGTAAACTTCTTATATTGTGCACAGCAGCCGGTAATTGATTCTCTGTTCCACCAGGCACCAATGGAGGTAGTGCGATTCTTTAGGGGTTGACATTCACTTGTTCGAGAAGAGTCCCTCCAAGCGTGTCTGTATCCATCGGCGTTGTTGTACCTCTATTTTAGTGTTGTACGTTTAGATGACGATGCAGTGGTTTTGAGGGGACTCCAGGAGTGGTCCAATGAGATCACCAGGTAGTTAGTTTGTGGTACCAGAAATACTTTCAGCATAATGAGTGTTAAGCTTGAGTTCTTTATTTACAGTCAACGAATTTATGATGAGTCAAATCATAAGTAAGCAACATACTCTCAATGTTTAGTATGAAAATGTAACAAAAGATTAAAAAAAACACCCAACAATACAATATTACTCAAAAGAGGGGAAACAAGAAAGATGGAGATTATAAGCGTAAGACCCCCTTGCTGAGCTCTCCCATTATGGAAATAACCACTACAAGTGTCCAAATACAGATGTTTCCAAGTAGGAAGCTACCTTGCACTCCAAGGTAGCCAAAAGGCCTTCTAGTCTTAAAGGTAACCTGTGACTTTCTTAATTAAATCCTCTAGCCAAGAATCTGTACTTTACCTGAATGTACTTTTCTAACTGTTAAAAATGTTGCCTTTAGCAATACTTGTACCCTTTTTACTGTACCTGCTAAGAATGAGTGAAGCTTGCACTGCTGCACATAGTATTGTACATGCTCTCTGTGTTTCGGAGAAGCATGCATAATTGATGCCTTTGCTTTACCTGTTTGTTTGTGAGAGCAGTGCACTAACCTTCAGGCCCTCTCTTCTGTGAGTGAATATTTGTCTCCAGGCTTTCGCAAGTGCATAATAATCCGCTCTGTTAACTTGTTTTATATAGCGTTATCTACTCCACTTCTGCAGTTTCTAAGCTCTAGAAAGATCTGGTGTTACTATTGCTCAGTCTTTGGTACTCATTGTACCTACCCCTGAAGGGTGGATGGTTAGTCGACCTTATTGGGATTAGAACTTGTGACATGCAGATCACCAACAGTTACCACTCCTCTCAGTGAGCCATCCTGTTGGCTTAAACGCCACCCTAGAAAAGTATTTTACTTTGGACAGTGAAATGCTTCTATTCTCCCACATTTGACCCACGGATCCAGCCTAAATTTTCTGTATGTAAATAATTGTTTTTGGTACCAGCTCAAATCTATCTTGTTTAAGATCAAGGTCCACTGATGCTTTCTGTAGAGGCCCCAGGTAAGTTCAACCACTACCACTGTGTTTGCTTCTTTATCTGTGAGGCAAAGGACAGTGTAGAGTGAGATATGAAGATCTTTACTGTGTTTAGTGTTGGTAGGACGGCTCCCTCTTTTTGCGCCCATGGGTACCGTGCAGCATACCCTCAAGTATCCACTTGCCTCAATATCTCCTTTTTGACCTACCAATCATCCACAGTAGATTTCTCTAAGGCCGGCAGTGATATTATAGTGGCTCTTTTTCCACTCTACATATATCTGTTGTGTATGACATTTGTAAAGTTTTAACCAAGCTAACCAGCATTGGCAAAGCCAATAGGTTTTGCCTATGTGAGTTATTGGCTTAGTCAATTTTATTTAGCCATGTTATACACCACTGCTGGCCACGTCAAAGCGTTTTTTTTTTATTGCTGGTGTGAGGGAGGGTGGAGCGTGAGGCCACGTGGGAGAAGGGCAGTATGGAGGGTGGGTAGGGGGGGAAGCGCAAAGACATGGTCAGCGGGCATGTAGACAACACGGCCAATGGGAGGGAGTGTGGGGGAAAGAAGGCACAAGCAAAGGGAGAGAGGGGGAGGGCGAGCCAACATGGACAACAGGAGGGAAGGTTGGGACAGGGCAACACTGACAACAGGAGGGAGGGTGGGGAATGGAAGACGGACAATGGGACGGAGTGTGGGTTTCAGGGCAACCCGGACAATGAGAGGGAGGGTGGTGGCAAGGCAACACGGATATCGAGGGGGCGGGTGGAGTCAAGGCAACACAGATAACGAGGGAGAGGGTGGGGTCAAGGCAACGCGGACAACTGGCGGAGGGACGACCAGTGGTGCAGGGCAACACGGACAGGGGAAGAACATTGAGGGTTGAGAAGTACATGAGGGAGCCAGCTGAAAATGACTCATTCTAGTAGATTACTTAAACACAAAAAATAGTGGCTAAAAAAAATGAGCAGTGGAAGGACACGTAATCTGTCCATGCTCCAGTGGAGGGACAAATATGAAGAGGAAGGAAGCCTACGGCAGCTGACCAATCTGATCCAAGCAAATGAGATTCACAATAAAGCCAATCAATGGTTAGCAATGGGCGGTCTCTAAGCCCACTGATGGAAAACAAAAGCTCTTTAAGAAACAGCACATGCGCTGTTGAGGCGAGACCCAAAAAACAACTGTGTGCTGCACATGGTAGGCAGGGCTTAGTTTGTGGCTGTGTTCACAGGTGTTGGACCCTGGAAATTATTTTTTGTGGACTGGGGCAATTTTTTCATCAGATTTTGACTCTGAGCTAGAGAGAGAGAGAGGCAGAAAAAGAAAGAAGTGAAAAGAAAGATGGGAAAACTGTGACAAAGGGACAAAGTAGGGATTAAAACTTGCAAGCATGAGACAGGAAATATAGGGTGTAAGGGAAAAAACAGTATGAGGTTGAATCAAGAAAAGGCAGCATTGGTGTTTGGCAGCCTAGCATTTTACTTCTCTTACAAGGAGTTAAATGACAAAGCCCCGAAAAGGTGGGGAATTCATAAAGCAAGAGTAGTTGGTTTCAACATTGCTTTAACTCTTCACCATCATAGTCTTCTCTCTCTCTGCCTTCCTCCTCCTTTGCCTGCCTTTACCCCAAAGCCCTCAAAATCACAGTTGCAATGATATGAATATGGCTCACAGATGTCTTTACAGGCCTCGAAAACTCTACTCACCCACTGGCTACTGCTAGCCAGATTTTATCAGGTCGAGCTATTTTTAGGACCTACTGGTCTGTTCTGGCGAATGAACTTATGCTGGAATGAAACTGATGTTCTGTTTATTCAGAAAGTGAATGAGCAATAAAGATGGCTTTAAATCTTGTTTTTATCGTGACACATTTGCTGTCTGTTCAAGAATAGAGGTCCAATGTCAGTTTTTCTTTTTACTAATTGCTGCTTATCTTATCCTGGGAAATGGTGTTTACTTTTCTTTCTCTTACAATGGAGGGTTTTGTCAAGTGAGCTGTCTGACAATCATTATAAAACAAGACTGTAAAATGTTGTTTTTTGTAAGGCACATTTCAATAGCTTGTAAATGAGTAGTACAAATACTTCAAAACATATCTGGAATAACAAAAGCACATTTTTTTGTAAGTGAGAAGTGTGATGCAAACAAAGATTTAAATAGGAGCAAAACAAATCGAAACACTTTACTTGGTAATGTGCAAATGTCAAATATTTGCAGAAAGTCTATTTCCAAACATTGTTTGTATGCTATATAGTTTTATCAGTAAAACTGCATGTCAGTGGGAACTTCTGTGGCCATTTCAATGGAAAAACCGCTGGTTGCAAATGACAGTGTGCTACTACTTCATGCTTTAGCTATGTATTTATTAAAAGTGATAGTTTTTAAATATGATATGAGAAACATTCCTGCCCCCGCCCTGATGGCAATGCTGTTAATGACCTAAGAGGCAAGCCAGGGGTCATGTGTATCCTATATGTGGCTAGATTTGTATTATTTATAGAGCAAAGGTTTAGTCAATTAAATCAAACAAAAGAGTTTTTAGATTTCGACGAGGCAGTGCTTGCTTGCGCTGTCTCTTCGAGACATGTATTCAGGATATAGGCATGAAGCTCTGGCCACATTCCGCCCATCTTTTTAATTGGCTCCTGTCACTGTCTTTTGTAAATGGTGGCTTTTCATTGGTCAATAGGATGGGTAGTTCCTCCTTAGTACCGCCTTTTATCTTCTAACCTCCTATGAGGATACCCCTGTTACATGTGTTACCCGGTACGTTTTAATTACAGCCTTGGAGCACTATTTTCTTAAATAGCTTCGTCCTGCCTGCTGTTGCAGACAGGACACGCTCTCCTGCAACACTTTTATTTATCCAGTGGGGCACACCTTCGCTGGAATAATAGTGGCCGCGCCTTTCTTTTGGTTAGTTGCGATTGCTGATGCAGCTGCATGCCTTTTTTTCTCTTTATTTACTTTGGTTACAAAGGCGGCACCCGCGCTTTAGCTTTAAACATCTTAAGCTAATGGGTTCCGTGATTGCTTCAAAAGTAATGAAATAGACGAAAACATTTTTTATCTATTTATTTACTTTTGAACCAATCGTGGCACCCGCGCTTTAGCTTAAGTTGGTTACAGCCAAATCATGGTGCCGCCATTGTAACAAAAGTAAATAAATAGAAAAAAAAGTGTGTGGGCACCATTTTTTCTATTTGTTTACTTTTGTTACAATCGCGGCACCTGTGCTTTAGCTGTAAACATCTTAAGCTAAAGCGCGGGTGCCGTTATTGCTTCAAAAGTAAAGAAATAGAAAAAAAAGTATTTTTCTATTTCTTTACTTTTGAAGCAATTGCGGCACCTGCGCTTAAGTTTAAGATGGTTAGAGCCAAAGCGCGAGTGCCGTGATTGATTTGCAGTGCAATAGTTCTCGCATTAATGAAAGTTTGAGCTATTGGCATTACATTATTAATAGCAATGCCAATAGCTCAAACTTTCAGCAGTGCAAGACTTATTGCATATCAAATGCTAGTTTTTACAGCTGACATGTTGAACTTGCGTATTTGAAGGTGCTCTCATATGTTTTAATGAAGAAAATGGCGGCTCAGTGAATTAAAATATTTGCCCAGGATCGCATAAATTGAAACCAGTTTGAGTCAAGAGCATTATAATTAGGTTAAGTAGATTATTTAAGTCACTAGACCTGCGGGTCTAGTTACATTTTTCTGACTTTTTGAGGCCTGCTCTATTTTAAATGTACGTACCACAAAAGGGCCCTTTTGGAAACCCTACAGTCTAACTTCCACATAGCTGACCTGGGGCATGGAATTTCCTAGTCTTTTCACTATTTGAGTCATGGTCTAAGCCTCTGAAAAAGTTGTTTTGAAATGGAGATTCTAACGAGACCATCCATGCCTGTACTCCTGTACCCGGAAACATCAATGCGCGCACAGCACCGGGATTTATTTGGAGAGCATGCGAAACACAAAGAATATTCACTTTCAACTCTATTACTCTAGCAGAAAAAATTGTGCTTTTTAAACATCATTACCGGAGAGGTATGGTTTCTTTGTTAGAATGTCTATTGCACATTTGAAATGTATTACTTATTTTCAGTGTTTTCGTAATCTATTTCCTCCATTTTTTTTTTTATTATCTTGTGCATGACTCTCTGTGCTGTGTGATGGAGAAATTAGGTTTTCCTCATTCTGTGTAATGCATGCAGTACAAATGGTGCAGAGGTATTTGCCTCGTATGTTTGCACCACCAGTTTGCAGAGGTATTTGCCTCGTATGTTTGCACCTGTGCAAAATGTCTGTACTATGATCCCAAGTATCGTAGAGAGAGCGAGGCGCAGAGGGCCTAACGCGGAGAAAGCGAAAGTGCGTGACAGATGGAGGGAGATGGAAGCATTAGGGAGAAAGTGAGAGGTATAAGGAATGAGGGGAAGAAAGAAATTCAGAGAGGTGGAGCAAGTGAGATGAAAGAGCGTGAGATTGCGTCTTCATATCGACGAGGCAGGAACTGGCGGACTCGAATTCTGGTTTTATTATATTGTTTTAGTTAGCCAAGATTCCTGAACAAGACTGGAAACTGTACAGAGGCGGGGGAGTCGGCGTGTTTACACGTCCAGAGGGGCGGGGCGAGAAGCAGCAGCTACCCCTGCTCCCAGGGTGAGGAATGCGCCGCACAGCTGTCTGCAGGGCCCTGCTTTTAAAGCGTTCGGAACAGCTGCTTTCAGATCTCACTGTCACACGTGGGAAGGGGGGGAGGGGGGGGGGTGGACGACGCGTTGACGTTCGCGTCTGTCCTCCTTCCAGTTCCTGGGAGAAGCATTTCCAGCTTCCGGAGAGCGCATCTCATTTGGTTTTAGGTTTTTAGAATGGTTGCTAATTCCTGAGTTTTGGGGGCTGTGTTAAATGCTTAAAGCTGTGGCACGTGCAAAAATAGGGACGGTGCACTTCCGCTGTTTTGGCCCCGGGCGTTTGCATTATCGGCTTTCTTTGAACAGAAAAACAAAGGAATCGAGAAAAGAGCATCGAGATCTCTGGTGAGTTGACCGATAAACAAAAGTAACTTTTCGCTCCACCGCTCTCTCCGAGAAGCAGTACACCCCCCCGTGCGCCCGTGGAGGGATCTCCTATCTGTGTGCCCGTCCTCCTGTTTTTTTAAAGTATTTTTTTACCCAATGCTTCGAATTCAAAACTGAAGTCATTTTCCTTGTCCATCCATTAAATGTATGCGCGCGCACTAAATCCAGACAGAAGTTTGCGCCTTTTTTAGAGGTGCTTGGCGACCTTTTTCTGGTAGGTTGCACTGGTCTCCCGGAACTCCGTGGAGTCTCCCAAATTGGCGCACTGTAATTTGACATGCCTTTTAGCGCTTCGAATATCCCTGAAATGGAGGAGTCCCAGACCTTCTTGAAATGTGCTTTCAGCTGCGTGGCAATTTCCGCTCTGGACAGCTCACTGCGCCAAGACGCTACATTAGTGGGCGATTGGCGCTGTATAGAAACCCGTAAGAGTAAAGAATTTTCATCTATTTCACTATAATATAATATTATATATAGTGTGTGTGTGTACGCTATTTGAATAGCGTACATCTGCCATGACTATGGCCTCTTGGCGCCTTTGACAGTCGGCACTGTCCACTGATATATATGATGCACACAGCTTTGTATTATATTACGGTGAGATAGCTTTGAATAAAACCCGACAATCACATGTGTACAGTATATGCGATTGTTGGGTTTTATTCAAAGCTATTTCACAAAAAGCAAAAACCTTGATGTAATAGAAATTTACTCGGGTAGCCCCAAATCGCCAAAAATGATTTGCCTCTTTTTTGAAAACCATGCAAAAATGTATCCTGTTTTTAGCTATAATTCGTGCGTGCAGAAGTGCGTTCTTTGTGCTTTACCTAGATGGAATTGGGCTGAGAGTGTAAAAGAGGCAGGTTGGCTCTACATGAACTGTAATAAATGAAGTTGGCTCGTTTACAATTAATCGGGCAATAGCAGAGTCGCCTATGGCCCCGTGAGGGAGGGAGGGGGCAGGGCGGGCGGTAGTTAGCTTGCTGACCCATAAGGCTTGCTCTTCGACTTACCATGACATCACAGGAAGGGGCATCATAGGAAGTGACTTCATTGGAAGGGTCACCGTTGTGGCACTCAGGAAGCAGCTTGAAAGTGTAGAAAATGAGTAGTTAAAGCTTTGGCCCACATTGGCATTGTTGTCACAACTGTCAGACTCTGCTAGTAGTCAACGTCTAAAATACGTAGGAGTGCAAGCAACGAGTGCAATGTGAGACTATGACATAAACAATGCAAGATTCAGACAAAAATAATGAAAATTGTGTACACTGAGGTCAAATAGTTTGCACAGGATCAAACATTTAGCAAAGGAGGGAAGCAGAGATTTGAACCTATGCTTTTCACTCTGTCTGCAGAGCCACGCAAGAACGTTTATCTCATCCTGTTTGTAGTTTCACAGGAAAAGGTAATACTTGGTTGTCATTTCCTTTCAAGAGCCAAACAAGTACAGCCTGACGAACAGGGTGCAAGCCCTAAAATAAGTTTGGGACTACTTAGCATGTGCAGTGAACTCACCAAAAGTGATGTATTAAAAAGAATCATCGCAGCCCTTTATCACACCCTCAGATCTAATCGGAGTGGGTCTGCTTTTTTCAGTTTCTGGTAATGTACTTGTCTGCATACACATATTGAGCATTCTGTTCAGTGAACTGGACAAGATATATTTATATATTGGCAGCTTTAGTGAATGTTTGAATAAAGCCCACTGGGTTAGCATTCAGTGCTTCAGTCTGTCTTTCGCAGGTCACTGGTACATATATTGTCAGTCAACTCATCCTTTCAAGGTAAATGCGATTAGATTATAACTGATAATAATTGAAGCATAATGATCAACATTCTGTGATATTGATAGCAAGCAGTGTTACACATTGTTATGATTAATATTGTATCACGTTCCGTTATTTTTCTTAATGGGAAAAAAGACATGGGCTTGGAAGATTTCCTGACGCACAGGAGGAGCCTGTAAAAGTTTGGTGGACAGAGGAGGAGGTAGTCACATTTCATGCATGGCATAACATGACTGACTCACCAGTCCTGCCATTTTTTAGGTCTCGCCTGAGCCAGCGCATGCGCTGCTCTGGCGAGAGTTTTAGTAAGCGGGTTTTTGGAAGTGCAAACAGTGGCTTTTGCTGGCGACTAGCCTGCGTTCACGCGAGCGTGCACGCGCGATTAGGCGCCATATGGCTTCCCTCGCCATCTGGACGCTCGCGTGAACGCAAGCTGGTCGCCAGCAAAAGCCACTGTTTGCACTTCCAAAACCCGCTTACTCACGATTACTTTCACGGCCGCGCGGCCGTGTCAGTTTCACGGCTGCGCGGCCAATGCTTGTTTTGGTAGCTTCCGTGTGTTTTTTAGGTCTCGGCCTGCACCAGCGCTTGCGCTGGTCTGGCCGAGAGTTTTAGTAAGCGGGTTTTGGAAGTGCAAACACTGGCTTTCGGCTGGCGACCAGCTTGAGTTCACGATGGCGTGCACGCGCAGCTGGCATCCGGGTTTCCTATCTCTTCCTCATTTCCTCGTTATGGCTCATTAACTCTCTGGACTCTGATGTTTCAATCGCAGCAGCAGCTCACATTACAAACTGAGGGCCCTGGACTACAGTCACATGAAAAACAACAGCGATTAGAGTTGAAATGCAAGCTTTTTTGTCTAGTTAGAAATATTACTTCGGTGGGTTGATTTCACCTTATATCGCTATTTGTTTTATATTGGGAGTCACAGCCTAATTAGCAGTATTTTTGTGTCTCACTGTTTTTAAAAAAAATATTTATTCGCGCAAAGCACAAAGCTATATTTAAGGTTACTTTTCCGCGTCACTTCTTCACTCTATTTAAACTCCACACCCCCACTCTTATTGTCTCTCTCTCTCTCCCCTCTCTAATTCTCTCTCTACTTAATTAACTCTCCCTCTCTATCTTTTTTAGCCTTTCATTCTCTCTCACCCCTTTATCTGTTTCTCTTTCAAACTCCTTCATTCACTCTCTCTCCCCTTCTTTCTCTCTCTATCCCGCTCCACTCTTTATTCTATGTACACCCTTTCTCTCTCTTTCTCTCTCACCACCCTCTCTAATTGGGCATTATATCTTCACTCTATCTCTCACTCGACAACACCACAGCATCACTCAGCGCAACCACAGCATCACTCAGCGCAACCACAGCATCACTCAGCGCAACCACAGCATCACTCAGCGCAACCACAGCATCAATCAGAGCCAGCACAGCATCAATCAGAGCCAGCACAGCATCAATCGGAGCCAGCACAGCATCTCTCAACGCCATCACAGCATCACTCAGTGCAACCACAGCATCACTCAGTGCAACCACAGCATCACTCAGTGCAACCACAGCATCACTCAGTGCAACCACAGCATCGCTCAGTGCAACCACAGCATCGCTCAGTGCAACCACAGCATCGCTCAGCGCAACCACAGCATCGCTCAGCGCAACCACAGCATCGCTCAGCGCAACCACAGCATCGCTCAGCGCAACCACAGCATCGCTCAGCACAACCACAGCATCGCTCAGCACAACCACAGCATCGCTCACCGCCGCCACAGCATCGCTCACCGCCGCCACAGCATCGCTCAGCGCCGCCACAGCATCGCTCAGCGCCGCCACAGCACCGCTCAGCGCCGCCACAGCACCGCTCAGCGCCGCCACAGCACCGCTCAGCGCCGCCACAGCGCCGCCACAGCGCCGCCACAGCACCGCTCAGCGCCGCCACAGCACCGCTCAGCGCCGCCACAGCACCGCTCAGCGCCGCCACAGCACCGCTCAGCGCCGCCACAGCACCGCTCAGCGCCGCCACAGCACCGCCCAGCGCCGCCACAGCACCGCCCAGCGCCGCCACAGCGCCGCCACAGCGCCGCCACAGCGCCGCCACAGCGCCGCCACAGCGCCACCAGCGCCGCACAGCGCCGCCACAGCGCCGCCTCAGCGCCGCCATGGCGCCGCCAGCGCCGCCAGCGCCGCCACGCAGCGCCGCCAGCGCCGCCACGCGCCGCCACAGCGCCACAGCGCCGCCACTAGCGCCGCCACAGCGCCGCCACAGCGCCGCCACAGCGCCGCCACAGCCGCCACAGCGCCGCCACAGCGCCGCCATGGCCGCCAGCGCCGCCAGCGCCGCTCAGCGCCGCCACAGCGCCGCCAGCGCCGCCATCAGCGCCGGCCACAGGCGCCGCTCAGCGCCGCCACAGCGCCGCCTCAGCGCCGCCACAGCGCCGCTCAGCGCCGCCACAGCGCCGCCACAGCGCCGCTCAGCGCCGCCACAGCGCCGCTCAGCGCCGCCACAGCGCCGCTCAGCGCCGCCACAGCGCCGCTCAGCGCCGCCACAGCGCCGCTCAGCGCCGCCACACCGCCGCTCAGCGCCGCCACACCGCCGCCACAGCATCGCTCAGCGCCGCCACAGCATCGCTCAGCGCCGCCACAGCATCGCTCAGCGCCGCCACAGCATCGCTCAGCGCCGCCACAGCATCGCTCAGCGCCGCCACAGCATCGCTCAGCGCCGCCACAGCATCGCTCAGCGCCGCCACAGCATCGCTCCGCGCCGCCACAGCATCGCTCAGCGCCGCCACAGCATCGCTCCGCGCCGCCACAGCATCGCTCCGCGCCGCCACAGCATCGCTCAGCGCCGCCACAGCATCGCTCAGCGCCACCACAGCATCGCTCAGCGCCAAGACAATATCACTCAGCACCACAGCAGTATCACTCAGCACCACAGCAGTATCACTCAGCACCACAGCAGTATCACTCAGCACCACAGCAGTATCACTCAGCATCACCTGAGTATCATTCAGCATCACCTCAGCATCGTCTCCGCAACAGTCACCACCACCACCACTACTACCACCTCAGCATCACTCAGCACCACCTCAGCCTGCTCTCGGAATCTGGCATCTGTTGATTCTCCCCTAGCGTCTGGCCGCTGCTAGTGTTATAATACAGGTACTAGTTCCCAACCTTCACCCTCCGATTGTTTATGCCCCCTCAAAAAAAAAGCTTTAACAAACAACCATTGCAATAGGCAGAAACAAGTTGCCAGCATTGCAAGAACAAAAGAAAACTGAGAATTTTTTATTGTAAATACTTTTTTTAATATGGTCGTTCAGTTTTACATAATGCCTTCTTGGTCATATATAAAGTAACAAAAATGCTTCTGACACTTTTTTATTATAACTTTTCAGCATGCCGCACAGCAGCCACACTTCTCTACAGCACAGCTTGAAGACATTGGCAAAGTCAATAGCTCTGGCTAAACACTTATAAGGCCCCAAAGGCGAGACCTATTGGCTATGCCAATGCTTGTTTACAGAGCCATGTCTCTGACACTGGGCACATTTTCACCCATTTGTCTGTCTTTTAAGAAGTGAGGCTGATGTGCAACTGTTTGTTCCCCAGCTCCACTAGCCTATTGGAGGCAAACCTAGAAGGTGACTGACACTCCCCTCCTAACATGTCAGTAATAAATCCGGACTTCTTCCTGGCTTTCAGTTTCCTCGGCTGACCTGGCTTTCAAAGTTTCCTGGGCTGGTTATAATGTTGCACTCGTTCTACATCTAACTTTCACCGCCCCACCCTCCAAATAACTTCCACAGCTCTTGAGGTTGGACTCTGGGGTCCGCTGAGAGGACTCCTGCCCACCCTGTGTCCAGGATGCAGGTGAAGCCCAGCTGCGCCCCCTCCCTCCCCCCCCCCAGAGTTTGCTCTTTTGGACATTTGCAAGAGTGGGTTGTCTCCTGCCTCTCTGGCAGCAGGGTGTGGCTAGGGTGTGCAAATTGCAATAAGCGAGGGCATCCTGACACTAATGCTTAAACTTCTACGCAGAGGACTCCGAGCCTGGCAATGAGAAATAAATGAAGCATGTGAATATATGCAAGATCAATGCTGGAAAAATCTTAAGAACCTGAGTCTGCCACAAAACAGAAAAAACTAGAACCGTCTTGCTGAAGCAAAAGTGAAAGAGACACAATTATTACATAGGATAATATTTATTATAGTGTGAAACGTCACACGCGGGCCAGGTTCCCTTCAGGTTTGTCCCTTGAAAGCTCTGTCTCTACGTTGGCTCAGTTCTTAGTGTTCATAATGTGTTGTTTGAAAAAGCTTTCTCAGATTGCGATGTTTGGTGTTTTTTCTTTCGTAAACCAGATTGTCCAATTCACTAGAAAATGTGCCCAGATTTTAGCATTTAGAAGACAGCTTAACTCTGGATCATGGTTCTTTTTTTTTTCCTTCTGATAATCAATTTTATTGATTTTTGAAAAGGAAGGTTTACAAAAGACAGAGAAATTAACATTGCAGCACAGATAATCATCATAGTTCGCTTCGAATAACCTGTCCATATGAACAGTGTGTATACATGCATAGAAACTACAAACCACATTGCGTGTCCAGTGTCACCAAAGAGAATGCACAGACATAGAGATTTTGTCAACCCAGTTGTTGCAACCATTTGCCCCATACGGATCATGGTTCTTTTAACTACACTAAGTATAATCTTTTTACGAACAAAAAAGACCTCCAAGCTGCTTTCAGACCATAGATGTTTATTTGCGATCCATAAAATGTGGTCCAGTTGATTGTTGCTGATGTAGTTGCAATGCATATTTGCAATTCAGTCAGCTGGTAAATAAATGATTTCTGTACAGAATCTGCACCAGGGGCTGGCACAGGGGTTTTAAACTCCACCCTAGCTGACGTAAGCAGCAGCTTGCATTCCACCAGTGAAGTGCCGCGTTACTGTACTGTTTAAAAACCGCCTAAACGTGTATCAAACTGTATCAACAAGGGCTTGGGAATCAAACGTAAATTCGCAACAGCGCAGCATGCTGGCCTATCAGAAGAGCGCATTCATTTGACTGGAGCTGCTGTTCTTCACAACAAAGCCTCTTAACTGGTCAAATTATCTCTGCTTTTCTGTGGGTGCAATATTTCAATTACATGTGGGTACTCCTGATTTATGACTTCCTACAGGCTTCTTGACAATAATACCATCATAGGGGTGCTACTTCAAGATTACCAGAACTTTTCCTGATGAAAACCCTCCCTAAATTTCTTAAGAGAGGTCCAAATATCGACTTGTCTACTTTTGGACAAAACATGAATTTGGAGGTCGCCCTGGCAATTGACTCCTCTGACAACTAGTCCGAACTGTTTCTTGCTACTTGTGTTTTTTATACCCTTCAATGGTGATAGCACATTTTACTCGCATGGGCACAACCGTTCGCAGCAGCCCTGTTTTTGTTCAGTTTATTCATCGTGTTGATTAATCACTTGCTGCTAATTGATGTAGAGGCAGTTGTTTTTTTGGTCCTCAATTAAATAATTTACTATTAAGTAATAGCAAATTTATCATTGATTAATTTGCCATTGTCCTGCTGAAATTGGTGAGATAGGTTTAAATAAATTTTACATTTTTTTCCAAATAAATCGAAAGGAGGACTCCTATTGCTCCTAGTATTTTTCACTCGGCTTCACAGAAATGCAGGGCCTCTCCATCAGTATTTGTTATTACCAGCCTGTAGACAGACATGCTGTACGCTAGGAATGGGTGGTGATGGATAGTAGGTAGGCACGGGCTGCTTTGAATATTAGCCTACTTTACACAGGGCCCAGTTGATTACCATCTGTGAACCAGAACCTGAAGGTGCCAAGAAGGAGGATCTATGCAGTTCATCTCCCTAGCGGACCCTGCCTCCACCCTCCCTCCACAATATTTGCAGCAGACCAGAAACCCACTGCCAATACAGCTGATGGTCACAGGCAGTAACATCCAACCAGACAGATCTCTAGTGGGGTCTCTGGCCACAGTTAGCAGAGGGGACCGTAAATTTGGGCACGAGCAGACTGGGGCCAGGGAACGGGTGGGGGCGGGGCTCACACTGCTGGCCCCTCGGGGGTAACTGCTTTTGTTTCACTGGCTTGCCTTCATCACATCACTGACACTTCATTCATAAGCCGTCTAGAGTGCTGGGGAAGCAGCTGTCAGTCACTTAAGTTAGTTAATTTGTTTGTCATTAACGCTGGCACGGGACGTCTTCCTGTCGAAGCCAAAAGCCCCACATGCCACTTTGGCTGGTCAACCGGTGCCTGCCTCCAGAGAGACGAAAACGACATTAGACCATTATGTAATACTAGTTTCTATTTTTAAACTTAACAAAGGTGCCAATTTTATTTTCAGTAAGAGCTTTGTTTGTCGTGCCAAGAGACCACGTGGGACAGTACACCCTTATTAAGATGTATAACAAACTGCATGCCTGCATAAAAAACGGGGAATTTAGTATCTTGGTCTTAAAGACCAGCTAATCAAGGGTTTGCATAGACTGTAAGCCTTATGTTAGGTGAACGTATCCGATGTAGATATAAATAATTGTATGGAATTCTGTAAATCATGATGGTGTGGCAATAATTGTATGTTTAAGGACAAACATTTATTGCATTGCGCTCTTTCTTGAGCGATGGTACTTTTACCGCTGCATTAATAATGGAAAATAAATCTGAAGGAATAGTGGGGAATGATGAGCCAGCCACCTCTGACAGGTAACAAGATCCTTGGGTGCATGAGGTTGTGGGCATCGCCATGTATGCCAGGACTCTAGGTGGGAGATCCAAGGCATGCGTGGCCTGCCTTGCTTTTAAGGTCTGGCTCTGCAGCCCAGTTGAGGATGAGCCACAGACCAGCCAAATACTGTCCTCTCTCTTTCCTGCCGCTAGATCGTTTTGTAAATAAAAAAAAAGTAAGCAGCATCGTGCAAAACAAAGTTGCTATAACATAGAATGACCATTAACTGCATGAAACATGTAGGTTTTTCTCATTTGACCAACTTTACAGTTTAAATTAAATGCAGATCACGGAAAGAAACCAACCATTTCCAGAGGCACCAGGCACTCTCTGTTGTGATCAGGCATGCAGAACTGTTATTCCATGCAATCGGGGTTTAAAGCCAAGCACTTGTCTTTGCAAGTGCTTGGTGATTGTAATGTTGGTGGTATTGTGGTAGTGGTGGTGATGCTATGGGAGTGTTGATGGTAGTGATGTGGGAGTGTGGAGTTAAAGGTGGTATGTTAGTGCTGATGGTATTTGGGTTCTAGTATAGGCGGTGGTGTGGTATTGTTGGTGATGGTATTGGAGATTGTGTTGGTGAAGGGGTCTCTAGCCTTTTCTGTAATAGGCGCTACTTATGTTTAATAATTACCACCCGAGCTACTAATATTATTAGTGTTCTAATAGTGCCCACTTCAGACAAGATTTCATTAGTGGCCACTAAATGCAAGATTGCTAGTAGTGATCACCTCGGTGCAGCAGACGGGGTTGCCAGCTTTAATGTAAATAAACCTTTGTCAGTTTTGAATGTCTCTACCTGGGTAATACATGACGGGCAC
This sequence comes from Calotriton arnoldi, assembly GCA_963921515.1. NCBI lineage: Eukaryota > Metazoa > Chordata > Amphibia > Caudata > Salamandridae > Calotriton > Calotriton arnoldi. The sequence goes on from CAWUFW010000511.1 coordinate 1,541,145, forward strand.
AGCAGCAATGCCCCTGGCACCAAGGTAATAATATTAGTAATAAGAATGGTGTTATTTGTATTGGAGGCATAATATTGGTGGTGGTGGCATTTGGATTGCTGGCATTTGGATTGGTGGTGGTAGTACTGTATACAATTTGCCACGAAGTGTAATATATGAATGTACTTTCTAGATGTAAAATAGTTTCTCGTGTATTCCAGTGCAAGCACTCCGTGGGAGGGGGTTGATGCACCAAATAGCCAATAGCGTGAGCTGCGAAAGAGAAATACTCCTCGGGTGAAGGCAAGCCCACTCAGTATATTTCAAGACTTGGTAACAAATGGTCTGCTGTCTGTAACTAGACCTAAAAATAGACTGCAGTCAGTTGAAATTTGCATTTGCCACCTATAACGTGGTTGCGAGCACCTTCCTACATTATAGGACCTTACTGACGTATATTCATTTATTGCTTCTAATATTGTTTCGTGAAATCAGTGAAGTGTATTTACATGTAAATGGAGAGTTCTGCTTTCTATGTAAGACAATGGGAGAGTTTTTAATACCATGTGATTTATGGAAGTGCTCTTTATTGATTTTGTATATGATCGTTTGTGATTGTTGACACCTGCTTTATCTAACTTGGTTAAAAATGTTTTTAAGCCTATTGAGCAGTGTGTATTAATTTAGCTTTCAAAATACAACTATGCACAAACCATTGCCCTTTAATGTAAAGCTATATGCTGGAGGAGGGGACTGCTGTGCCTGAATTACCGACAGTGGTCCGGAAAACTAGTACTGAAATCCAAACTTCGACGCTAGGCCAAATAGTGTGGTCCATTTAACTTCACGTTCTGTTATTGCCTTTCACTGCAAAATTTAGAGTACCGGCAAGTAAATCAGCCAGAGTAGCCTCTAAACAAAATTCTTTATTATTATATAGCTTAACAGATTGTATTGTTGATCCATACATAATGAGATGAAGTACTCTCTGCCGTACATTATAATGATATTTCAAGTCACCAAGGTGTTCTGTAACCATGTAGAGGAACAGAGCCGAAGACCGAGTTCCTTTATAAGGTGACGAAACTTCAAGGTGACTTACAATATTCTTGTAGTGTACAACGGGGGAAATGTATTTCCTTATAATACATGGTCACACCATCCCCTTTCTCACTAACAACTTAAATCCATCGTGCATTGCTGTATCATATGAAAGAAGTAGCATGTTTGTAAACATAAAGAACGAGTTTGACCTATTGGCATTGTAAATGACTGGTTTTTATTTATGTTTCAAAAACCAAAACATAAATAAAAGGCAATGTCCTTTACAATAAAAATAGCTCAAACTCTCGCAAATGCGAGACCTATTGCATTGCAAATGCTTGTTATTATTAGGTCTACGCCAAAACCTTTTGATTTTTGCTAAAATGTGTGTGTGTATATGTATATATGTTTGTGTGTATGTGTGTACGTGTGTGTGTGTGTGTGTGTGTGTGTGTGTGTGTATATATATATATATATATATATATATATATATATATATATATACACATACACACACACTTCACATTTATGGGGCCTTTAGCCAATCCTCCTAATCCATTTGACTGTTCTTCTCATTCACGTATTTATTCCGCCCACTGCAGCGTACAGCATAGTGAAGTGTGTCGGCCCCTTCCGCTGTTGCCTATCTTCACTGTGAGTGATGCCATTTTGCACTTTCACAAGGAGCACACACAGTAGTTTCTTTCATTGCCAGAAACTACTATGATGATGTGTGCTTTTTGAGACTAAAAGTAATTGCGCTTTTATACACCTTTTATTTATTGGTGAGCCACCGCAGACCCCCCTAGACCCCCCCCCTAAAGAACCATGACAAAATAATACAAGCATTCGGAAAGCCCAAAGGCTAGCAGGCTGCCAATGCTTGTTTGGTTATAGATTTTGTCTCTGCCACAGTAAGCTTGACTTTGCGTTTTGGACAATTAAGCGGTTGCCATCTGTCGAATAGAAGGCTTTAGCTGGGTTTTGCGCCCTTCCATCGTGATTTGCCCAGGATCACTTAATGGTGGTGAATTTGGCGAAGCTGGGATTACAGCTCAGGTCTCCTGTATCCTCAACAGCTAAGGTAACTACTAGACCAAATCTCCTATTCTGCTGGGCCTGTGGGATGTAATGATAACTATTGGAATCTATCTACTTAGCCACAGTTTGGACCAGTCTCAGTTAACACAGGCGACTCGTCCTTTCTGATGCCAGAGACAATAGGACACGGACCCCCCAGGTTGGCTCCCGGCCCCGCCCCCATACAAACCCACAAATCAATACTTGACGACCAGAGCTGTGGGTAAAGGAGGCCATGTTTATTACAAACCATCACACAAACATGACAATATATAATTAATACAATTCAATACGATCTGGATTATCAAATTTAATCGCAAAGCAATATTTACATTTAATTTGATCTAAAAATCATAATCCATCAGCAAGTCTGACAGAACTCAATTTATATCCCAGAAGAATGTTGTCTATTGCTCCAGCACTAAGGGGCCTTCTGGCTCGCGTCCCCCAACCAACTGAGAGCCACGCAAGGCGCAACCCACCTGCGTCCTTGAGAGGTGAGCCCCTGCCATCTGGTCCTTGTCCGCAACCTGAGGGGCCCACCCTCCACCACCAGGCTGCCCATCGGGGCTCGTAGGGAATAACCAGGGGCGGATGCCCCATGCCCTATTTTGTAAACTGGCGCCCTTGCCCCCAGCCGGTGTCTCCATTCTCTCTGGGGTGAGCTTACCGTATCTCCCCCTCAGTGCTGGCCTAGGGAGTATGCAGGAGGACTCCCTTAACAATGTAAGGCAATTTATGTGGCTTCCTTACCGCCACTCTCTATTCAACTTCCAACTCCTTTCCAAGCTCTAAATCTAGGGATGGGTGGGTGGGAGATTCACGGAGTCCCCTGCATGCCGTGGCCGGCGCACGTAAGGAAGAGAGGGCGAGGACCAGGGCGAGTTGCCCTAAATAGGCCCACGCCCACTCCTCCCTCTCGCTGTTGCCTGCTCCAGCCAGGAGTGACGTCACGACGCTGCCCCGGAAGAGATTCATGTAGTAGTCACGCCCGAACCACGAGGGCGTGGCCGGGTCTCCCGGGGGCCGCATCCTAATGGCGCGCCTCCTGATAGTCCACGCTTTCAATAGGACACGGACCCCCCAGGTTGGCTCCCGGCCCCGCCCCCATACAAACCCACAAATCAATACTTGACGACCAGAGCTGTGGGTAAAGGAGGCCATGTTTATTACAAACCATCACACAAACATGACAATATATAATTAATACAATTCAATACGATCTGGATTATCAAATTTAATCGCAAAGCAATATTTACATTTAATTTGATCTAAAAATCATAATCCATCAGCAAGTCTGACAGAACTCAATTTATATCCCAGAAGAATGTTGTCTATTGCTCCAGCACTAAGGGGCCTTCTGGCTCGCGTCCCCCAACCAACTGAGAGCCACGCAAGGCGCAACCCACCTGCGTCCCTGAGAGGTGAGCCCCTGCCATCTGGTCCTTGTCCGCAACCTGAGGGGCCCACCCCTCCACCACCAGGCTGCCCATCGGGGCTCGTAGGGAATAACCAGGGGCGGATGCCCCATGCCCTATTTTGTAAACTGGCGCCCTTGCCCCCAGCCGGTGTCTCCATTCTCTCTGGGGTGAGCTTACCGTATCTCCCCCTCAGTGCTGGCCTAGGGAGTATGCAGGAGGACTCCCCTTAACAATGTAAGGCAATTTATGTGGCTTCCTTACCGCCACAAGGGCGACCAGGGCAAACCGCCCTTCGCCCTCCCCACCACAAGGCAACCCCTGAACCCTTAGGTTCCCATCAATCTTCAGGCTTGGAGCCATGTCTGATTTAAATGCCCGGATTCATCAGTCCTGTTACCTCTAATGCGGGATAAACCAACTCAGGGGACTGGAGTCCCACATGGCGTCTTGCGCCAGCTGCTAGTGTGTGATCAGAGAATCACCCATGTCACTCGCCCGAGGGAGACCTTCTCACCGCCCCCAGCTTCAACTCCCGCTGCTGCTTGCAAAAGAGCCATACAGGCCCTACGCACGGGCAAGCGACCCAGTATCTACACCGCTTTGGCACACACTACCTCAAACTTGCCCGGTGAAATATCCGTCCTGCTGCGCATGTCGCGGCCCCATTTCTGATTATAGTGATCAACTACCTTGATCCCTCAGCTGCAGGAAATAGTCCAGCATGCGATATGCACTAACTATGCGCAAGTGTGCCCTGATAATCGATGGGCATGCATACCCCCTTGAGCATCAACCAGCCGCTACAGGACCCTTCCTAATATGCTCAGGTTATAACCTCCTGTAGGGAGTGAGCCTGTCTACCTTAGAGAACCCAGTGTCCAGGCACTACAGACCTCCCATTGCCCTGAGTCGCGATGTCCTCACCAGTCAGCTCCCCTGGAGGAGCCCCCACAGGAGAATAACAACCCTGCACCTGTTGCGGGAAATAAGGTAAGTCCGTCAGATGACTGCTCCTGAAGTGGGGGTCACCTAACTTGTAACTTGCTAATATCTTATTCATCAAGAAGGAATTGCCCGCATTCTGAGTCCCCTAAGTTTGGCACCGAAAGTGACCACCATCTGTTGTGTCCTCACGCCAGATACAGGGACGCTTTATGAACCCCGTAAATGCCAACCGCCTCAAGTGGGTCTCCAGTCGGGAAAGAGGGGGGTTCCTCCCCGCTGCCACCCCCCAAGACCTGCAAGGCCTAACCACTCTCGGTCCAGACCTCTGAGTGCGCCCACAGAGGGGTGTTCCTACCAACTATGAAAGGGGCGTACTCCCACCCACTGCAGCGATGATGCCAACCTAGCCATAAAGCTGCTGCTTGAATGGAGGCCTCCTGGCCCCTCAAATACTGCCTGTGTTATGTGCGCAGCCTTTTTCCCCGGCCCCCTCCTAGCTGCTCGGAATAGCCCAACTGCCGATGTAGTGTAGCTGCCAGTGTCCCAGCGTCCACCCTACCCCCGGGAAAGAGTGGTCTGCCTATTCCTATAGGCCCCCTCTTGGCCAAGTGGACAGCAAAGCATGATAAGGTGTCATCTACACATGTATGCCCTACCTGTTCCCTAGAACTGGCTAGCAGCAGCCAAACTCTCTCATTGGCTGAACCAGAGACTCCCACCAGACACACGAAGAGCTATGTAAAAGTGCGGTGCATGTAATGTTAAACTAAAGGGGAGGAACTCTGTCCCTGCAATGGGAAGCTCCCTTGAGTCATGTATCCCTAACGGGCCTCATCCGGTCGAAAGCTGATTAATCGCGGAAAAACCTTAACGATGGTGTGGCTGAGCATGACAATTAACTGATGCATAGATGAGTGGCCCCGCAGGACACTCCTATACCCAACCATCCAGTGAAAGATACCCGACTGACTAGCATCCTGCTGAAGACCTTAAAGGAGTCCTGTAACACGAACATGCTGCCCAGTAAGCACCTTTTATTAAAGCCAGCATGTACGTATGTTCCCTGTCCGTACGCAGCCAACACTAGAACGCATGGCAGCCCTGAGCTAAGGGCGCCTCTGACTTATGAAAGAAAGGGACAGAGAATGTTTCATGCCAGTAAGTCTGCCAGCGCCCCATACGCAGCGCCACCCCAGTCCCCAGAACGCTCTCGACTGGAGGGAGCAATGCAGCAGAGGGGCAGGGGCCCTAGGGGTCAACAAGGCAGTGTGTTGTACACCCCCGGAGTGTACCACTAGGATCTTACTCCCCATTCAACACTCCCTGGGCTGTGTCCCCTGTCCCCCCCAGGAAGCTCCCGAAGTCCTCACTGTTTAGGCATACTCCTCGCCTGCCACAACCTTACAAACCCCCTAGAGGCCCCAAGATCTACATTGTAATACGATCCGTGTTTAAGAAGGGGCAGGTTCGGGCCCTGGGTCACGCATGTAAAGAGAGGTCAGTGCCAGCTCAGGAACACCCCTGTACCAAAAGGAAGAAGGAGGTCGTGACCCAGGGACACAAATGTACGAAGAGAGGGAGGTGCCAGACCACAAAGACGCCTTCCCGGAAAAAAGGCCTGTGGAAACCCAGGATCACACCTGAAGTTTGAAGAGACAGATCCGCGCACCAGCATCTATCAGGCGAATCGCACCCTCTGGGCACATTTGCAGCGATGACCGACACATCCTGCGCGTATACCGTCCCCAAAACAAACAGACCCCAACGACGTACATGCCACAAGAGATGTGAAGGGACCGATCCAATGTTGAGACATAGCGAAGGAACAGACGGGCCCTAAGATGATGCCCGAGAGGTCGAGCCCGCAACCGAAGAAGCCCCCAAATCGCCAGGACAGTAATCACCGTCAGCTACAAGCAGAGTGTGCGTGACAGCATAATAAACCCCATGGGCCATAATGATTCCAACAATGAACCGTAATGGTATTAGGGGGATTTGAGGTTGTTAGCTACCATGGGCTCCCAGGGCTCTAAGTGAGTCACGAGGCGGCACGGGTTCCCAGGCGTAAACCAAGACCGACAAGCTACAAATCTCAAACTGCGCCATACTTCTCTCCCCCCCACCAACACAGGAGCCACGAGTCTTGTGGGTTTAACGGCGCATAATGACGCACCCCAGGTGGCGGAGAGGCCTCTATAATCCTCGGCTGCCCTTTTCAGCTTATCTCCATCACCCCTAGGTACACAGACCCTCCCCTTGGGGCTCTTAACACATAATGCCCCGCACATATTCACATGTACTGTGAGAGCATACATACGCATTCATTAAACTCAGTTTGTTATACACAAACACACGTGTACCATGGAGGCATATACCTTCCTAAAGTAACATCCAGTTTAGTAAAACACATATATATTTGCTCAAATGATTAAGCACTCACAAATTCTTAAACACGTCGCTAGATATACACACACACGGACACGCGTGTGCAAAGTATACCAGCACCCACACTTCTTATACACGCACTCCATCATTAAGACACCACTATGTATACACAAAGACATGCACACCTAGACTGGTGTACGAATATATATATGGACATACACGTATTGTATTCCTTCAGAGATACCTTGCAGTACACACAAGCACACATATGCAAGTATACAATGCATATGTCTACATCCATAACACATACGTTCATACAAGGCACAACGTCACCTAGCTTCCCCTACCCGTATCCCGAAACTTGGACAAGCCGCCTACCGTGCAGGGGATACCGCACAGGATGGAACTTCAATCGGAAGCCCGAAGAAACAACAATCGTGAGTACACCAAGCAGGCTCATCATATTCTCACGGAAACACCAAACTGTAACTCGGCAATGCCGCCAAGTCATCCTCTGCAACACGCGTTTCATAATCTCATGCCAGACTTTGCCCGCGATTATCAGAGGACGCAACAACGTTATTTTTATACTGCGACGTGCCACGCCATTTTGTTGTCCCGACCGCAAATGCAAGGGACCCCAGGCTAACACCACCATCTGATTCAACAATGTTGAACGGCCCCGCCGAGGCCCGACCCAGGGCTCCTCAGCAGCGAACAACTGGACTGGCCCTACAAGCGTATCGGGATCACTGTGCCCCTCAGCTCCCCCACCCAGCCCCTAGGTGGCAACCGACCTCAACGCCAGCCCTTGGCGCCATCTCTCTAACGCGACATATCCGCGCTTCTTCCAAAAAAGCGCAACAACGTCTATGGATGAGCAGAGCCGCGCTGCACTAGACAACACGTGTTTTGAATACCCACTGATGCACCATTGTCCTTTGAAAGCGCTTTATTCCACATTGTGAAAGGCTAACGCCACTGGGCCAAATCAGGCTCCCTGTCCTTCCCTCTACTCCTTTAGCCCGGCATAATTCAACAAAACCCACTCTCGGCAATTGGCGTGATAACTCCATCCCAACTACCATAAAGTGCCGATATCCCACCATACACACAATCACCCCGGGCACCTTAACAACCCAGCGGTTGATCGTGTAACGAACGGGGGACTAGAGACTTCCGACGCGACTGACCGTTTAAGGTGCGTTCGTCCGCTCTCTGTACCGGGCAGCCGCAGGAAAAAGGAAGCGCCAGGGATCAGCGTGATTATAGTTCCCCTTTATTGCACAACAATTTATTTAGCGCACCTCCCCTGCGTCTGCCCAACCACAAAGATCACAGATCCCCGCCCCTTACCTCCGTGCGCTGGAAAGCACCACCACCGAAAGCCTGCCTGACCGGGAATCCCACCGTCACGAATGATGGATGTCCCACGAGTATCGCCGCCCCGAACCTTCTCCGCAAACGCCCTCTACGGCCTGCATGGGAGATAAAGAAAAAAAAACAGGAAAGACGACTCTCCACTGCAAGAAGAGTCACGGAGATTCACGGAGTCCCCTGCATGCCGTGGCCGGCGCCGTAAGGAAGAGAGGGCGAGGACCAGGGCGAGTTGCCCTAACAGGCCCACGCCCACTCCTCCCTCTCGCTGTTGCCTGCTCCAGCCAGGAGTGACGTCACGACACTGCCCCGGAAGAGATTCATGTAGTAGTCACGCCCGAACCACGAGGGCGTGGCCGGGTTCCCGGGGGGCCGCATCCTAATGGCGCGCCTCCTGATAGTCAACGCTTTCAAAAAGCATTTGCAATGCAATAGGTCTCGCATTTATATTATTTTGAGCTATTGACATTGTAAATGACAATGCTTTTTTTGTTTTTGTTTTTTAAAACATAAATAAAAGGCATTGTCATTTACAATGCCAATAGCTTAAACTTTTGTAAATGCCAGACCTATTGCATTTAGACGAGTTTGAGCTATTGACATTGTATTAGTTTGGTAAGTATTGTGATCCTGTGCAGATGATTTGGTCTTCTTGGAGTGCCCCAGGCTGGGTGTTTGGCCTGGGGTGACGCACAGAGGATCGGGAGGAGGGTTTCGATGCAGAGTTGGATTAAGGGGTGGACAAGGACGCGCGAGTGGGAGCAGCGGGGGGGGGGGGGCTGCTGAGGGAGCCTTGGCTTGGGAGTTGGGTATTGGTGGTTGGACGCAGGAGTGAAGGGTTTTTGGGTGGGACAATAGCGGTGGATGGCGGGGTATGAGGGGGAAGCGATGGTTGAGAAAGCGTTCGAGAGAGAGAGACCTAGGGAAACAAGTGAAAGGGGCACCTGAGGGGGGATGAGATGTGGCTAAGTGCACAGTGTGAAAAGGTACAGGAAGGTAGCATGTGTGAGTAGGCAGTATAAAGAGGAGACAGATAGTGTGAGTGAGGGATGAGAGAGGGCAGTGGCATTGTGAGATGAGACTGGGGAGTGGGAGAGAGAGATGAGAGGGGAAGTGGGTATCTGCATTCCAATACACAATAAATACGAGCGGGCCCTTTGTAAAGAGTAAACACTAAACCTACCTACACATGAATATTCAAAGACCACAAAATAATGAACTATTAAAAATAACATTCTAATAAAAAAAATGTAGCGAGTCTACATTTCCGTACGGATAAATGTGACAGATAAATGCGGCGTTTGCACAGTTTAACTTTTCTTTGTTTCTGAAGAGCAAAAATATCGTTGCATGTGGGCAAACCCCTTTGCAGACAGGCACCCTCACCAACTTTTTACACCCTAAAAACTGGTTTCTCCTGATCTTTGCGGGAATAATTCTGCAACTATTTCAGGGCATCAAACTACCTGAAAAGGGGTTTGTAAATACGCAAGCATTCAAGTTTATTGCGTTTTATTGCCCACGTGCGAAGTGCGCAAATTGCTTTAGGAGTTGAAAGTTTGCTTCTTTTAATGATCACGGTTGTATAACCAAATCACAGGAACAGGTTGGTATTGTAAGGGAACTATACAAGAAAGCACATGTTGCTCTTGTGAGTTTCTGGGTGTTCACCAACATTTACGGAAATCTCCTACAAACACTTCCATAAGAATAGATTTGCTCACGGCAATGCAATTTCCACCAAAGTGCCGAAGTTTTAACGTGATCAAATCCCGTTTACATGATAGGTGCCACCCACCACATTGTGCCAATCAGGAGCAACATATCCTCTCTGCGGTTCCCAGCATGCACTACGGCAGGATAGACTGCAGAGCACCTTCTAAGCGAGCAGAAGTAGCGGACCCTAAAGCTGAATACTTTAATAAGCCAGGCATGGTTACCCAACACTGCAAAGGGGTGTCTGCCAACAAAAATCCGCACCTCCCAAAAAATGTGAGTGAAAGGGCGCAGACAGCGAAAGTAAAACAAGTACTAGTATGCAACAAAAGCAGGATGCTCTGAAATATCTGCAACTGACATGAGTAATATCTTGGGAATATTACAAGATGGGGGGTGTATAGTTTTACGACAATCTAACAAGTGCTATGGGGTTGGAACTAGAGGGAAATGTATACATTTGCAATGTTTTCCAGTCACTCCTTTAAGGTTACCCCTCGAACCACGGCATCACGAGTCCTGTGCTCCTAGTTGATGACGTAAGTGACTACTCAAGAGCAATTTTACTCCACCGAACCAATTGAACTAACGCGTGATAACGTGTTGCTTCCTCCCCCGACCCTCCTCACCGACTTGAAAAATGGTGTTCTAATGAGATGATGGGGGGTGGCAAGGGACACTTGAAATCACACATACCAGTAGACCCCATTCAAGAGGGAGACTCCCGGTTTTTTACGCCAAAATGCCATATTTTCACTGTTGGGAACGGCCTACGCTTCAATAGAAATCATTGTGGAAAATACATTCCCCCGATTTTATTTACAAAGTCTCCCACTTGTCTAAAATGTTGGCATGCATGCTTAAAATGCAGATTAATAATAAAAATAAAAAAAAATCGAAGGATAACACCCGTTGACATGGGCGCCTTCATATGAAAGGGAGGCAGGATCATTGTTTGAGAGACGAGGAACAAAAGGGCGAACAGCTCTGAGTAACAAGTGCATCGAGTAACACCTCGGAGCCCCCGCCCAGGGGGGACTTTGCATGAACGTGCGAGATGATTATTTTGGCTCGTTTCTTACAGAGGGGCGGAGGACACTTTGAAACGCTTCTTCAAGACAATTGGTTTGTCCCTTCTCTTTGCTAAAAACCGCACTCGCTTTTCTTTGCTAAAACCGCCTTATGACCGCTTCAAGGCGCCTAAAACAAAGCGTACACTAATAACTCGTTGAACAAAGCAGACCTCGAACGCACTATACAAATATATAAAAGCCACTCGAGGATCGTCGCATATTACCATTTCCTAGAGGGTTTCACTGGCTCATATTACCCGGAGCAACTTATCCAGGCCTGGCTTTGTTTGGTTTCGGACTCTTGCATTCCTGCACTTTTCATTACAAACACAGAGCTGTATAGAGCAGGTTGCAAACAAAAGACAAGACAATTTACCTACATGAAAAGCGGGCACTAATTTATCTATGTCTAACTCTTACCTATCACGATGTTGTTTTGCCTTTGCGGGGTGGGGTGGGGGGGAGAGGCAAGAGCTGCTCCAGAGACAGAGCCCGTACTATCGCGAAGTCTTACATAACGATCCCGGAGCCGCTCACCTGCTCGAGCCCGTCTCCAGCGCTGCAACCGAAGGCGCTTTCTGCCTGGGATCCGGTCCGTTGTCTCCGACACGCCGCTACGTTAGAAACGACCAAGGGATATATAAAAAGTACACATATATACATAGTATGTGACCAAAAACGCCCAGAAGCTTGAGGCCGCATGTTAAGCTGCCTGCTTGGTTCAAATGGAGTTTGTAACTCACCTGCAGCTGTGTGCGGCCTCAAGCTTCTGGGCGTTTTTGGTTACATATTATGCGGCGGTTCCAGGCCGCAGAGGGATCGCACTGCCCGCAACCAACAGGACTAGGGGAGAGGAAGATTCCTCTTTCCGAAGCTGCAGGGTACCTTTAATGAAGCCGGCAGAGTATCATCCAAGGCTCAATGGAGGGTCGAGAATAATCGTCCATAATTAGCTCCAGCGGAGGTAACCCACCAGAGGGCGTTATTTGGCAAAATGAGACCTCATATCCCAGCGTGCATTTGAAAATGAACTTCCACCAAGGAGGAGCACTGATAGCTCACTAACCACAAACACGCAGGGGAAATGCGGCAGCCATAAATCACCTCCACTGACACGGCCTCTGAGGAGATGCAAACAGCGGCATCGAAACGCGTCAGGCCATGGACTTCAAAGGGATGTTAAGCTGCCTGCTTGGTTCAAATGGAGTTTGTAACTCACCTGCAGCTGTGTGCGGCCTCAAGCTTCTGGGCGTTTTTGGTTACATATATACATAGTATACATATAAAAAGCGATCGCTATTGTAAAAAAAAAAAAAACACGCCCGCGAGTGGTGCACGCGCCACAGCGAAACATGTGGTTTCAATTATCGCGCCCCTGTCTGGGCACGATAATTGAAACCACATGGCCTTTGGTGCGCGTAATAGACACCAATAGGCCATGGGCGGAGCAATGCGCCCGCCTTTGGCCAATTGCGTGCAGTCTTTTATAAAAAGACGCACGAAAAGACCAATGGGGTAGCACAAAAGGAATCGCACACGCACAAGCGTGTGCGATTCCTAGGTCAGTGCTGAATCCCTGTTTTTCACATACTAAATGTCTCGCGCTGTGCGAGCACTGCTATGCAGTGCAACGCTAGGCGCGAGACCTAATAAAAGTAGAATGTCAAGGGCAAAATGAAACTCACCAAAAAATGCAGTCAGCTATTTGTTGCAAACGGATATTAAAATCCGTTTATTAGAAGTCTGATTAAAAAAATAAATAAAAATAAAGCGCTGTTTATAGAAATGCCTAGAAACATGCAGAGAGCCTACCTTTTCAATAATTATTTTAAGGCATGCAAAAAAAACGTAATAAATCTCCTTTCTGAATATCAGTGTTGATCTAGAAAAATGGAGCAGAAGAAGTAAAAGCCATGTTTCGTTTTTAGGTCATGCCTAAGAGCAGGGCCGGACTGGCCGTAGCGGGCACCGGGCATTTCCCCGGTGGGCCGCCAGGGTGGGGGGCGGTTTTGGGCCCCTGGGGGGCCATTTTTGCAGCATAGCTGCAATATTGCCCCCTGTAACAAAATCGTCTGAAACCGGCCCTGGCAAACAGCTCGGCCGCACCCCCAAACCCCTGGGGGGCCGGCCGAGCACTTTGCCAGCGCCGGTTTTGGTTCCCCGTCCGGCCCTGCCTAAGAGAGTGCATGCGCGGTCTGTTGCAAGACACATTGTCACCTTACATTGGGCTTTGTGCCTGCCCTTTGCTTTTCATTCGTTGGCTTTGTCCCTCTCACTTGCTTGCTTCTTTTTCATCTGCTTTCCTTTCTCTTCTGGTGGTTGTCCCTCCCTTGGAGTATGGACCGATTACTTGTGTACTTCCACTGCTCCCTTTCTGGCACCACTTTTTTTTTCTTTTTGGTTAAGCTTCCTACCATACCTTCTACCTTCCGTTGCTGTCTTGCTTCCCGCACACCGACCGTGTTGCGTTGTCCCCTGCCCATTCCCCACCGCAACCCACTCCCTTGGTTTTTTTTTTAATTTAAAAAAAGCACATTAGCACTATATCAAAGCACATTAGCTCTATATTAAAGTGCATTATGTGCATCTTTTTATTTACTAATTCTTATCGGATTGGTAAATGAAAAAAATGCCTGCCTCATTTTGTAGGTGCATGCACCCTACAAAATGATGTGATGGCTCTGCATCATAGTTTTTTTTTTTACATTATATTCAGCCATGGTGTTACAGCGTGGCTAAAAATCATTACCAATGCTAATAGATCTCATAGATAAGAACCATTGGCTTTGCCAATGCTCGTTTTAAATTGCAGCTTTAATTATGCTTCATGCCCTGCCTTTAACCTTGGCACCTGGCTATGGCAGCAGGCATTGTGACGCCGACCTCAACCGTACTAAGGGGCTGATTACGAGTTTGGCACAGTTGCGCCGGCTCTCCGCTGGCACAGCTGCGCCAAACCAGCGCAAGGACTGCCTGACTTATTACGAGTTGAACTTGTGTACGGCGGACAGTCATTCGCCTTTCCCATGGCGGTGCCTGAAAAACAGGCACTGCAATGGGAACGGCAAAAAAGTTCCGGCATCTGCCTGTTCTGAAGCTTGCACTGCTTCTTACTGCACCGGACCTGCTCTGTGTGCAGCAGAGGAGTGTGCATAGCTGATGTCTATGCTATACGCATTGTCGCGACTGTTCTGTAGTAAATGCGTGCACTGATGTTTTGTGTGCAGGGGCGCAACTAGACCCGAACTTCGGGGGGGGGGCTATCACTCTGAGGCAGGGCTGGCCCTAGCATTGGTCGCACATGGTGCAACAGTCTTTTTTTGCGCCCCTTCCCCCATTTCCTTCTTTTCCATGTATTCCCTCACTACCACTCGCCAACAATGCACCCCATCTCTCTATAGCACCTTTCTGACAAACATTTCATTCTTTAATAGCGCTACTCATAGTTTACTCGCACTCACTTCTGCATGGTACACGTTCTTTGTAGCAGGCACATTAACCCTCTGCGCTGTGTGGGTGGCAGGAGTGCCCATGTGAGTGCACGGTGAGCGATGCGACAGTGTGAGAGTAGAGTAAGAGGAGTGACTGCATGGTGAGTGAGGTGACCATATGAATTTGGGTGCGGATGTAAGTGCAGAGTGGGACGAATGAATGCATGGCTAGTGATGGGCTTGTTTGAGTGAGATTGCAGATTGAGCAGTGAGGGGGACAGGTGAGTGAAGTTTCACATGAGTGCACGGTGAGTAGTGTGCTCGTGTGACTGCAGGGTGAGGTACAGGATGAAAAGCACAAGTGCATTGTGAGTGCAGAGTGATCACTGTGTGCAGGGTGAGCGGGTGACTGGTGTGAGTGCATGGTGATCAGTCTGAATGCATTGTGATCGCTGTGAGTGCAGGGTGAGGGTGAAAGTGAAGGGCGAGAATGAGGAGCGAGTTGTCTGAATGCAGGGTGCATTCCCATACACTTGAAGTAACTCATCTTGTTATTGACAGCTGCGTAGGGTTTCAGATATAAGTTAAACTATTGCTTTTATGGCATTAATCGGGGATCGAGGGTGGAGGAAATAATGTGCTGATCCTGCAACAAACTTCCAGTCTTATGGTTAGGGTTGCCAGCTCATTATGTTGATATTCCAGATGGTAAAAAAATAAGCAGTTACCTAAAGCTGTATTTTCAGCACTTATCTGTGCATACTTCGAACAGCAAATATAAATAGAAAGCACTTTTAATTGTGTTCTAGGGCTGCCTGAATGATCATTGACTGATAATTAAAGGGAACAAAGACAGAAAAGTCACATTACAAATGAATACATACTTTTTTTATTTATAACCCTATTTAGTGTCAAGACGAGGTCTTTGCAGGCTCTTTAAACAACACATGGCTGGCATTTTTCTTTTGGCAACCCTACTTTATATTCCTTTTAATGAAATGCATTCTCACACTATGGCAGTAAATGTAAAATACAAATGTAAGGAATATGCAGAGTGGGGGCTCAGGGGGTACTGGAACCAGAAAAAAAACTAAGCCTCAGTAGCCAGTTTACAAAGGTATGTAAATATGCAAATGGTCTTTAAAGACCTGTGAAAAACTCGGGTGTGCCGGAGCTAAGACTCCAGACACAGCCCAGCCGAGCCCACAGCAGCTCGCGCTAAGACACACGTTCGGGTGGGGGCTGAAGCCCTTTTAGCCCTATGGGCGTTGCGCGCCTGCTTGTGTGCATAATACCATTAATTAGTAAACCTGCTCAGGTGAGTAAAATATGCGTACAGCCCAATGTTCAAACAAAGCTGCCCTTTATGAGACTGCAACCAGCTGTCAGTATTGGGCTATTAAAAGTATTGCAGCTAGATTGGGAAGTTCTGGCACTGCTGAGGTAACAGTGTTGTTGACAAATTCCAGCACTGTCCACTTAAAGGTACAGTATTCCTTTTGAAAAGAACCTGTACTGTCCCATGTAAGTTATAACAGCCCTGCTGCCTGCAAGGGAAAGTACCACCGCACACTAATCCATTCTCCCCTACCTTCATACTCATCCCACCAACTCTTTTCATTGTTTATAAAAATCAGTGCTTGTCAAGTAACGGTCCTGCACATCCAAATCATTAAAAAAGATGAATTGGTTTCAAATCAAGCCAGTGCTTTAAAAAATGGGAAATAATGCACACTAGAACAAGCATTGGCAAAGCCAGTAGGTCTGGGTTTAATGTGCTAAGACACGCACTGTTAGTGCTTTAAATTGACTCACACAGGAGGGAGGCAGCTTGAGGAGACAGTGGGTAAAGTAGTCCCTCATACAGTTCAGCGCAAACATTCTGGCGGGGGTGGTAGGATACACACAACCAATAGCATTTAGGTAAAAGATAAATAATCCACTGGGCTCAACCAAGACATGATTGTACAAGCCAGTAGCTGAAAGCGACTGATGAAAGGACGCCCGTGCTTGAAAGGAGCGGGCCCAAAGCCTGCTCTACGTATATTGTTAACAGTAGTCCTGTTAGACAGCTACTCTGTCAAAACCCAGACTAAAAAACATGATGACCAGTGCAAGGGTTTTACAGAAATGTGCAGCGCGTAACTATAAGGTGGATTTTCAGTTGCCCTTGAGGGGCATCAACAACTATTTGTCAAACAGAAGTTGAGGTGGCGGATGAGACTTGGGAGGGTGGGACTTGGTTTCAGAGTGTGTGCTAGTTTCTGTTGCGCCTGGGGGGGCTATTGGATGGGGTGGAGGTGATGATGATTTTAGTAAAATCTGTAAAGAAGTGCTCTGTGGACTCGAGTGAGGAGAGGTCAAAATGGCTGGTAATGTAGTGTGAGGAACAGGATTCTCTAGGGCAGGGTTCTCCAACCTAGGTCCAAGACAGACAGGTAAATTCCATGCCAGGTTCCTAGAAAATTCCTTTAGAAAAAAAATGCATAAAAGACTTTACATTTCCTTCACCTAGTGGTTGTCCAGAAAATCTGTGACGGACTCTACCAGTGATGGGTGCCTTTGGTTTAAAGGATGCTCTCTGGAGACAGCGTCTCCCCAGGGCAAGGGGAAGATCCCTTGGCTTCCCTCAGGAGAGAGCCTGTCTTATAATGTTCATGTTGCCCTGATATAGTGATGTAAGGGAACGGAGAACCAGAATGGATGGGTGGTAGAGAGATCCATGGACAGGGAGGTGGAGGAAGGATTGACCGGGTGGGCTGAGGTGGATAAGAGCTGCCTCATCGCCTTGCATCTAGAGAGTCCAGTTGCAAGGGGCTACAAATGTTATCAGTTGGTAAGCCTGTTATCACTTAATGGAAGCACAAGGGGAACTACAAAACCCAGAATGCAAACTGTTTTGGCTGAGAATACAGGACGGGCTGAAAGTGGCAGAAGGAGCATGGGGCACACAAATATTTGCATATTTCTTTATTAAGTGTTTTGCCAGATCCCCATATTCGGAACGGGCTCATATTACAGCAGAAAAGTTGTACTCTGTTTTTCTTTTCTGAGAGTATTTTTTGTAGTTGTTACAACTGTCCTTTCCCCCTTTTGGAATTTACTCTAAATGTGCCTGTTTGGCGGGCCTGCGCAGCAGGAATGCATGCTATGGGAATGTGCGGTGATGTTTCTTTAAAACGCTATGCGTGGTTCGTGGGTAAAATCTAAATTCCATACATGTCAAAATCTGTTGACCTACGCAGATCATCTAGGCTGCAGACATTGCATTGTAAGCATAAGACTTGCGTTGACTTAAAGAGCATTTAATACACCGTTGATAAAGTAAAGTAGCCAGAGTGGTTAATGCACCCTCTGCTGAGGTGTGTAACCTGCAGGGAACTGGTTGGAATTGTGAGTTAACGTTGATTTCTTCTGAGGTCGATAAAAAAAAGAATACCATTATGTTGGTTAGGTGCGATACCTTCTACTCCAGAGCTGCTCAAGCAATTGCATTATAAAGACGCACACTATTAGTAGGCTTTGCTTCAGGTAAGGTGAGTGGCACTCAGTGGAGGTGTAGCTGGCAAGTGGGCCCATAGGGTGTGTGAAATGTCCATCCGCTTCTTCCATTTTAGCCATCCACACTGCATGCTGGGATTTGTTATTTTTCAATGTCAACGTTATATTTCCAGGACGCAAAGATGTTTTGACTGGGGATGTTACGGATAGCATGGGGGGGGATATTGCAGTATCACCTTTGTAGGCCTGATGAGAGAGAGAGAACCACACACTTTCTTTTGCTCTCTTTCCAATATGACTTATACGTTTATTATGACTACATGCCAGAAATGCCATGGAAAGGGCCTGCTACTGCTCCTTAGATTGGCTGGTGAAGGGCCTGTGAACATCTTGACGCCTTCTGGCAATGAATCAAGTAATGGGTGGCCCCTCCTGCGACAACGCTTTTTAATCATGGGGTCCATTTCTGAATAGCATTCCACGCCGTTGTTTTTAGCTTGTCTAGCCCATTCTATAATGAAGCCTAGTGATTTTCAAATGGATCTTGAACCTGCTCCAAAGGAGCGGTCTAGTCCAAACTGTTGCCTACGGTCTTTCAGATGTGGATCAAAATGACAGTACGATTCTACAAACCAGAACTAAAATGTTTATTTCACCTTCAGGGTAGATTGTGCTCCTTAAGAGGAACATCTCTGCTGCAAGGTGTTACGGGTGTGCGCTTTTCTTAAAGCCTGCATTCATGTCAACATTTTAAAGGACCTAAAGCTTGCAGTGTAATCTTACGCAGCCCCTAGAAGAATGACCCAAGTCTTCCTGAACTAGAGGACCACATCACCCAACCGTGGAGACTGATTGCAGCTCATGAGCTCCAAACTTGTTCCACATTTATCACTTGTCCTTCTGCATGTACTTTCTGCCATTTAAAAAAAAAAAAAAAAATTGGGGGAATAACATCCCCGCATGCTCAAAAAATTACCACAAAACTCAGTTTAAAGTAACACAACTTTTAAATTCAGGCATGATTCTAAGCATTTCTTGGAACCGTGAAAAAACATAGGTAGCCATACCTCACACATTCACTCATCATTGGTTGGTTGCATGATAATCTGTGACTTGGCTGTAGGGCCAGTGTGGTTGTCATGGGGGAGGGTTTTTTTTTTTATTTGTATCACATTGTCTAATCAACAGACTGTACAATAAAATCTTAAATGATTGAAAAGGCTTTTAAAAAAATTACATAATCAATAGCAGGCATTAACTGTGTTCGGTAAATAATAGAAAGCCATTGCGTCTGACCAGGGATCAATCCCACACTTAACCCGCGTTGAAGTTCTATAACCCTGCCACTCAAAGGATAGGCCTCGACAGACAAACAGAACATGCACCGAATCTTTAAGTGGACAAAAATGCTCTTTCCTTGGTGTGAAGGGTGAAAGATTGGACCACAAGGAGTCGGCTATTTGTTACCCTCCTGTTTTAAAATTGAAACACAGACTAGGAACATACATGTCTAAGGTAGCTTTAATTTAAAGCTGCATACCCTGATGACGCAGATACTGCCAGAGCAGTCCAAGTCCTTTGACCTTCTGTCAATGGTAAGCCATTTTGGATCTTTGTAAACTTTTTTCTTAATTTTCTGGATATGTTCTCAAGCATTGCATAATCAAATGTATCAAGACAAAATGATAAGATACTAGTAGCATTTTTTTACAGCGTGGTAAAAAGTGGATTTAGCCTGTAACTTGGATATGTCAAAGCAAAGATTGCACTTTAAACACAGTGCATCCCTTGTTCTTAATGAGAACCGTGTCTGTATTATTTGACCGTACAAAGGTATAATGACGGAGGGTTACATTTGAGTTTCATTTCCAATGAACGGGGTTTCCCCAATTTTGTTTTAATATATAGTAGTTGGAATATTGTGAAACCGTTCTAGGACCGTCAACAGCGGGTTTTCGGCCGGTTAAAATATGTCTTTGATTATTCGACTTCTTTGAGACAGGTGTGTTTGAGGCCAGTGTTTTTCTTTGAAAACTATGAAGTGAGCGAGCGGTCGGCCTCCATAGCAATGCCAATATGTAGCGTCTACTTATTCTGGGGTGTAAATAAACCCCATTAATATTGGGCGGAAACCGCCTGGAGGGCCCTCGGTTATTCACAGAAAGCCCTACATGGACAGTGTTTTTTGTTTTTTTGTAATTGTGAAAAGCAGCGAGTCTCCTGAGATCCCCAATGCTGCCCGGCGCAAGGTCACCTTTAATCCACTTTGGATTCGCTATCTAAAATAACGAGGCAGGCGCTGGAAGCTGGAAGGCAAGAAAAAGGTTTATTACTCTTAGAGGAGACCACGTCAACTGCTGACACCAGGATGTCTTCAGGGAGGTGTTCTACTGGCAATGCTTTTGGCTCTTCCTTTTATACAGGTTTTACACAATGTATTTGTTTCATTTATCATGGTTACAAGCTTGGAGTCTCCGCCCCTGGCAGGTTGTCACACAAGCCCGACATTGTTTCATCAGCATGGTTACACAAGCCCAACATTGTTTCATCAACATGGTTACACAAGCCCAACATTAACTCTCCTCCCGCCCAGGTCAAAAACAGACAATTTAATTGCAGCTGGACCTTGCTTCAGGGTCTAAACACAAGTGAGACCGGCCAGATCTAAGAGTCCGTTCTGTTGATAAAAACAGGTCCCATTGTTGGCAAAAAACAAGTTTTGCTGTGTGCAGTGCAATAAACCATGCTTGCAAGAGTCTGTTTGGTATTTGTAACCTGTTTGTGCAGGGATGAGAGGAAAGACTAGTTTGAGGCAGCAGGTGATGTTGATGTTTGTCGTGGAAATAGTTTATAGCCCCCAGCACACATATCAGGTTTGGTCAGAGAGTCAGAAGGCTGCTAGAGGACAGGGTGAAATGAAGGTGACCAACAGAGTACAAAATGGCTGTGGTCAATCAGAATGACTGTAGTTTATGTGCACGTAGGAACTTTCATCAGACAAGATGGCGCAGAATGTTCATGATTTTCGTTTTGTTCTTAACAGTCGCCCCTTTGAACATAACTAGCCATCTCGTCAGGCTATTTCGATCTCCATAATGTCCTGTATTTCTTGTTCATACATTACTCTCATTTTTGTTAACTGAGTGTCCATATTCTTAGGGCGCAAGGCACTTATGCAAAGAGAACACAAAGGTGGTATACAGTGTACACCCAAACAGCAACCACATATTGCCAATACTGGGACCAAGAGAAACATTGATATTTTCCAACCCCAGTCCTTCAAGATGCCCCAAAGCCAACTTCCAATTGTCCAAGTCTCTGATCCTTGATGAATTTCTGAAGACAGTCTGTGGAGATGTTCGATTGCTTCATAGACAGAGGGTGAATTATCAGGGATGTATATGCAGCAACTGGCACCAATGATGCGACATGCTCCGCCACGATCCGCTAGTACCACGTCCAGGACCATGCGGTTTTGTAGGGCCACCAGACGGACCGCTTGAAGCTCGGCAGTGTTGTTGGTGAGGATGCCAGCTGTGACGTTCAGGGCGGTTTCTACCACTTGAGACAGATGTCTGATGGCTCGGCTGTTTGCCATCGGACCCCATAGCGGGACGAGCCCTTTTGCTGCGTCAACGAACTGTGATGCGGCAGAGTCTGCTTGATCAGTGTCTTTAGAACGCTTTTCTCGATGATGCTCTGCAGGGGCTGTGTAGGTCGGTGGCAAAACAAAAGCGATGTAGCACGTGCCCCCCAGTTTCTTGGGAGCCAGGTGTAGGCTTTGGTTCCACAGACAAAGTACATATTGGGTGATGCAACAAATGCTGGAGGGTTGGCAGTGTTCAAAGTCCTTACAATGTTACAAGTGCTGTGACCCACATTCTTAGTCCCACGGCCTTCAATGCATACAAGGCCAGAGACGTTCACCACAGATAGGGCCACAGTCAGTGTTGCAGCAGTTCTTTTCTTCAGGTAGGAAAATGTGGCTCTGACAGGATTATTGAACACTTGTATTTCCACTCGTTCTTTGGAGGGGACATTCATTGGGAATGTCGTATTGGAGGTGTGAGGGCAAAAGGGAGCTGCTGTTCTTCCTGTTTGGTTTAGCCAGAACTCGTTGTAGAACTGAGCGATTGTCCCATCGGAAGTGGCATTGTCTTTGTAACTTTCTTGTAGGAGCATCATCCAGGCAAGGCAAGATCTATGAACAGAAAAGGGTGAAGGGATGAAAGGGATGGAATGTTCAGTGGCATGTGGTAGCAGCCCACAGACCCAACAGTTAGTGGCATTGGTGGCAAGATTGTGCTGGTGCAGCATCTGTACGAAAGAATTATTCCAGAATTCTTTGCGTCGTTCTCGGAGATGTGACGGTAGTGATACCAGGTAGTGTTCTTTCTTTGTGATTGGTTGCATGGTTGGTGACAATGTTCTGTATGCAGGTGCATTCTCTTCAATGATCCAGAGTGTGACCATTAGTAGGAGGCAGGTGAGAAATGCAGCTACAAGTGCAATTGTCTTTGTACTGTGCAGTTCAAAAGTCTTGGTGTCTTTGCGGTGGCTTTGCAGGTGTTCCGTTTCTTCCATCATCTTAGAGGAGCTCACCAACTGTTAGGACCACAGACTTTTGTCTGGTGTTTTTCCTGGTAGCGTTGTTTGGCTGTGCTACCGATCTGAGACTCTGACTCAGTTAGTGGCCTGGTTGTTGGAGCTCCCCCTTTTTGTCGATCTTGGGTTGTACCCTTCCTTGGATGGCACCGTGGGGTCGGGAAATTCAGACAGTTGGAGGGTGTCTTCTTGTGGGTAGCAACTCAGAGCTGGTCGGTCTTTTGCGAGTACTTCCTCTTGCACCTCCACCTCTTCACAGGTTGCCAGCGTTGGAGGGACTTTCTTGCAGTGGTGGGCGTGCAGCCAATTTCTTTTTCCTTCCACTCGGAGGCAGTTCGAGTGGTGATCAAGACTTGCCAGGGGCCCGTCCACGTGGGCTCCAGATTCTTCGTTCTTTGGAAGTTGCGAACTAGGATGAAGTCCCCAGGCTTTATCACATGTCCTGGGCCCCTGGATACATCAGGCAAGGCTTGCTGCACCTGTTGGTGGATAATTGTTAGCTCGTTTGTCAATTTATGCAGATAGTCTGACATTAATATGTTCGGGACATCGTTAATGGAGGTGGGTCTTGGTGCCGCCCAAATGTTCATAGGCCTGCCGAAGACCACTTCATACGGGGTCAGTCTGTGTTTGGTCGGGGTGGAGCGCATTGATAGCAATGCCAATGGAAGGGCGTCGGGCCATTTCAACCCGGTTGTGGCAACTATTTTGGCTAGCTTTAGTTTCAATGTTGCATTGTGTCTCTCTACCAGGCCCGCTGATTGGGGGTGGAAGACGGCATGGAATTTTTGTTTTACCCCCAACCCTTTCAGTATGTTCTGTATCACTTCGGCTACGAAGTGTGGGCCGTTGTCGCTCCATAAAATTCTGCAAAGGCCGTACCGGGGAAGAATTCTTTCAACAATACTTTTGCAGTGGCTATGGCAGTATTGTCGCGGGTGGGATATGCCTCCACCCATTTGCTAAAAGCGCACACAACCACCAGGACATATTTTAGACCATGGCATCTCTCTAGTTGGATGTAATCCATTTGAAGGACTTCAAAGGGGTGATCAGGGACTCCAAACCCTCCCCGTGGTACTACTGTCCCTTTCCCTGGGTTGTGTTGTAGGCATACTATACACTGTTGTACTAGGCGCTTTGCAGATTCTGTTATCTTGACATTATGCCATACTCTTGTGATTAGTTCAATCATGGGGGTGGAGCCTATGTGTGCTGGTAAATGTGCCATGGTCAATATGGGGATGAGGTAGGCATTGGGTAACAGCCATTTATTTCCGTCTTTAGTTCTCCAGCAATCTTCCTCGTCTTTTAGTCCCACCTTTTCGCACTCGGTCAATTCGTCTTGTGTGCCTGTAGTCTGTATGTCCCTTACAGTGGTCCTAGCATCAGTCCATTGTTCAGCTTGTGACCTGGTCACATACATTCGTGTCATAGTTCTGTCTTCTGCCGTGGCTCGGGCAGTAACGTCTGCTAGCGCATTTCCCTATCCAATGAGATCTGTCACTTTCCTATGTGCTTGGCATTTTATCACTGCTAGCTTTTTGGGGAGGAGGACTGCTTCCGTCAAGGCGGAGACTAAATCTCCATGCAGGATGGGTGTACCGTGTGAAGTCAGGAACCCTCTTTCTTTCCATAGAATCCCGAAATGGTGAACCACCCCGAAGGCGTATTGGCTGTCGGTGTATATGTTAACTGTCGTGCCAGCTGCTAAAATACATGCTCGTGTGAGGGCAATGAGTTCTGCTGCCTGGGCGGAACATTGGGCAATACGGGCTGTTTCTAGAATGGTTCGGGCTGTGGTGACAGCGTAAGCAGCTGAGGTGGTGCCGTCGGGAGTTTGATGCACGAACCATCCACCCATAGTTCTCCATCTGGCTCTAGAAAGGCGGTGTCTCTGAGGTCTACTCTACTTTTTGTTTGTTCATCGGTTAGTGTCACACAGTCGTGTAGTGGAGCCACGTTAGGATCGTTCTCGGGTAGGGGTAACAGCGTGGCTGGATTGAGGGTGGTGCATCGCTTTAGGGTAATGTGCGGTGCTAGCAGGGTCAACTCATATCCTGTCAGTCGGGCGCTAGTCAAGTGTTGGGTTTTGGTCTGGTTCAGTAGTGTGTCGACTGCATGGGGTACTAAAACAGTGACTGGATTGGAGAGCACTATTCCTTCGCTCTGGCGTATTGATACTGCTGCAGCTGCCACAGCGCGCAGGCACGCTGGCAGTGCTCTGGCTACTGGATCGAGGGTGGCAGAAAAATATGCACAAGGGCGTTGTTTGTGACCAATTGATTGTGTTAGGACAGACAATGCACATCCCTCCCTTTCGTGTGTGTAGAGGAAGAATGGTTTGGCGTAATCTGGGGTTCCTAGGACTGGTGCTGAGCAAAGGGTATTGCGTAGTTCTTTAAAGGCTGTCTGGCATTCGGGGGTCCAGGGGAGAGGTGAGGGGATGTCCTTAGCTAGGAGGGAGAGAAGGGGTTTGACAATGAGGCTAAAGTTCGGTAACCACTGTCTGCAAAACGAGGTGAGGCCTATCAAAGAGCGGACTTGCTTCTGATTTTTGGGGACAGGGGTGCCTAGAATTGTCTGGATCCTGTCAGGCGTGAGTTTTCTCCCTTCTTTTGATAAAAGGTGACCCAAATAGGTCACTTGTGATTTACAGAACTGCAGTTTCTTTCGGGAGACCTTGTGACCATTCTCAGCAAGGAAATGGAGTAGTTTGATGGTGGCTGTGACGGCTATTGGTATGGTGTCTGCTGCTAGAAGGATGTCGTCTACATATTGTATTAGTGCCACTCCATCTGGCAATTGTATGGCGTCCAACTGTCTTTTAAGCGCCTGGCTATAGATACTTGGGCTCTCAGTGTACCCCTGAGGTGCTCTACAAAATCTATACGAACGGGAATTTAGGGTAAATCCAAAAAGATAGCGGCTGTCCTCGTGTATAGGTATGGAAAAGAAGGCGTTCTTGAGGTCGATCACAGTGAAGGTGGCGGCAGTGGAGGGGATTAAAGTCAAAATTGTCGTGATGTCGGAAACTACTGGGTATTGTGGTACTACGATTTTGTTTACCTCCTGCAAGTCAATGATGAAGCGGTAGGCTTTCCCATCTCCCTCTCCCTCTCCCTGTCTCTTTACAATCGGTAGTATGGGACTGTTACAAATGTTGCTCACTACTTCCTCTACCACCCCTGCCTCTACCAAAGAGTGTATGATCTCTGTTAGTGCTTTCTCACCCTCTGGCGATATTTTGTACTGCGGTACCTTCGGTAGGGTTGCGTCCTGTCGTATTGTTACGTGTACTGGGTCAATCATCATTCGTCCTACGTCTGAATCAGCCCCTAGCCCATAAGTGTGATGGCAAAGTGTCCAGTAGGGATGTGTCAGTCTCAGAGATGGAAAACCTGTGCTGAAAAGGGTTCTCTCTATGGCGTTGGGGGTTGTCATACAGGATGACACGCACTCCGTCTGGTGAGCATCTGATAGTCGCATGGAAGTGTTTCAAAAGGTCGAGGCCCATAATGGCGTCTGGGGTGTTAGATGAGAGGAGGTATGTCGTTTCGACGCCATTGCTGTCAAGATTAAAAGGGATGGGTCGGGACAAAGGGTTGGTGGAGGGCGTACCGTCAAATCCTATTGAGGTCACATGTGAGCCTGACAAGGGTGCCCTTGGAATCAGTCGTTTGGATAGTGCACTACGTGTTGCTCCTGTGTCTACCAAAAATGGCGACCTTGTGCCCAGGACCTCAGCGGTAACATAAGGGCCTTGCTGATCAACGCAGAGCTCGACTGGATCCCTTCCTTGCCCCTGGCTGTCCTATGCAAAGTCGTACGTATTGTCATCTGTCTGTTGGTACTGATTCTGTCTGAGATGGTCAAATGCGTTCATTCTTCCTGGCCTTTCCTCGCTTGCTTCACTCGCGTACCCTCTTCCACGTCCTCTTCCTCTCTGTCCACTTGCTATTTCCCTCGCCCCTCTGCCCCTAGCAGCTCCTAACAAAGCCGGGCATTGGGATTTCCAGTGTCCATATTTTTTTGCAAAATGCACATTGATCCTGTCCTAGGTCTTGGCGTCCTACATATGATGTAGATGGATTGTTCCTAGGGGCTGTACTCTAGGGGTATTCTGCTGGTTTCCTCCCCTATATTGCTCCCTTCCTGTATTCGCCCCCTGGAGTTGTGCTATCATTACCCTTTCCTTCAAGTCCTTCTTTTTCCTTTCTGTAGCCCTGTCATTTTCGTTTCTCTGATGCTCGTAGTACTGGGCCATTTGGAGAATGGCCGTCGGTTTAGATGCTGCCCAACTACTTTCGCTGGCTTGTAGTTTCTGGGATACATCTGGCAGTAATCCTTTGACGTAGTTCTGCACAAATAAGTGGTGTCCGGTTGCGGTGGACATGTCTTGTCCACTGTAATCAGAGAACACAGTTTCAAATCTGGAGAAGTACTCCGAGACGTCCTCTTGTGGTTTCTGGCGGCATGCTAGTGTGTCGAGTTGTTCCCAGGTATGACCAAACAGTTCGGTATGGTCTACTTTCCTAACCTGTTTCCACACATCTGCTGGCAAACATAACCCGAAGAACAAGTCTATGTCGGCAAGTGTCATTATTGTTGATCCCAGAGCGGTACCTAGCTCGGTGTAAAAGGCGGTGGGGTTCTTTCGTAAATCCGGCAAAGATTTACGGAAGGTCAGGATGTCCTGTCTGTCACATGGCTGATACACCCAATTGTAGACCACCCTTCCTCTAGCGTCTTGATGGTTTATATCGTCATTAGTCCCTTGTCCTCTAGGAGGTATCCAGTAAGGGGCAGCTTCTTTTATTGGCATCATGCTATCTGTTTTTTCCACTGGGGGTCCTGATACCTTAGTTGTCCTGTCCCTATCTATCTGTCCTTGTTCTATGAGGTGACGCAATACTTCTAGTGTGGATGAAAATAGTTCTGCAACATCGTTGTCGCCTTCATCTCCGATGTCTACCTTCCTGTAGAGAGCCACTAATCGCTCGGGCCCTACGTCTTGGTACTTCTCTTCATATGCAGTAAGGGTGTGGTAACAGAGACGTACAATAAAGTATCGTTTGCGGTTTTCAACATAGGAGTTGCATATGTCAGTTACATGCTCTTCTGTCTCCTTCCTATCTATGAGGATTTAACTACTTTATCAATGCCTGCTCGCTCATTTTTACTTAATCGCGGGACCCTGGGCGCTCCTTTTCTTTTGATCCTACCTCTACTACTGTATCCTTTGATGAGGCATTTGGTGTGGGTGACTCGGTGGGAGCAGAGGCGGTGGAGACTGAGGCGATCGTGCCATCTCCGGCTATACTTTGGTGGTCCTGGCGTTGTACTATGGGATGAGTAGGGGCGTAAGGGGGTGGCATGTATATCATTGGGGGACCTAACAATAAATCATCTACCCCCTGTTTTGCTGGTAACTCGGGGTAAAGAGTTAAGGGCGTTCTAACAGGGCATTGACCTGATATTTTTGATTCCTGTTCCTTTTATCGATTTCCTTTTCTTTTAGTTCTTCTTCTAACTTTTTACAGGCTTGGTAAGCTGATTTTCACGTTTCTTTATCTTGTCTAGCTTCGTCTCTTTTCTTTCGTTGAGCTGCCTCTTTTCGCCATAAACCAAAACTATCAAACATGGCTGGTCTAGCTTTCTTTTGTGGAGAGCTAATTCTAACGTTTCTATTTTAGCGGGATCGAAAGATCCCGTCAGTGGCCACTGATTTACCCGGTCCTTCCTAGTGTACTTATGCCATAGTTTGCTATAAGCTACGGTGGCTAATCCATATTTCACGTACATGTCCTTGTTAGGGGTGCCTTCCGGCGGTGCCGGATGACTGACCTCTAACAAACGGTCCGGTCCAAAACAATCAAACAATCTAGAGAAAACAGGCATGACGTATTTAGCGGTCAAAATGAATATCTCAATTAATGTTAGACAAAAGTCTGCACTACCTGTCCTTCGCTGTCTGCAAAGAGAGAATATTCCTATTCTACGTTGTTTGCAAGCAGGGAATGTCTCAAATAACTCAAAAAGGAATACTAGTATTTCTATCAATCAATCAATTTAAGTCATGTTTTCTCACGACCTTACCCGGACCGTATGGACAGTTCTTCGTATTCCCCTTCCAGCGCCTGGTTGTCCTCTTACTCCAACAATCAATGCGGCGTTCCTGTAAGGTCCCAGTCAGGACCGCAGGTCACTCGAGAGAGGTCCGTTCGGAACCGGTGAAGTTCAGTCGATTGGCAGCCAGACGAGGGTCTCTTTCAGGCAGGTGCACTCCAATCATTTAGTCGTTCACTCCGTCGTTAGGACCTCTCTACTGGACCCACGTATCTCTGATGGGCCCCCCGTTGGGTCGCCAATTTGTGAAAAGCAGCGTGTCTCCTGGGATCCCCAATGCTGCCCGGCGCAAGGTCACCTTTAATCCACTTTGGATTCGCTATCTAAAATAACGAGGCAGGCGCTGGAAGGCAAGAAAAAGGTTTATTACTCTTAGAGGAGACCACGTCAACTGCTGACACCAGGATGTCTTCAGGGAGGTGTTCTACTGGCAATGCTTTTGGCTCTTCCTTTTATACAGGTTTTACACAATGTATTTGTTTCATTTATCATGGTTACAAGCTTGGAGTCTCCGCCCGGGCAGGTTGTCACACAAGCCCGACATTGTTTCATCAGCATGGTTACACAAGCCCAACATTGTTTCATCAACATGGTTACACAAGCCCAACATTAACTCTCCTCCCGCCCAGGTCAAAAACAGACAATTTAATTGCAGCTGGACCTTGCTTCAGGGTCTAAACACAAGTGAGACCGGCCAGATCTAAGAGTCCGTTCTGTTGATAAAAACAGGTCCCATTGTAGGCAAAAAACAAGTCTTGCTGTGTGCAGTGCAATAAACCATGCTTGCAAGAGTCTGTTTAGTATTTGTAACCTGTTTGTGCAGGGATGAGAGGAAAGACGAGTTTGAGGCAGCAGGTGATGTTGATGTTTGTCGTGGAAATAGTTTATAGCCCCCAGCACACATATCAGGTTTGGTCAGAGAGTCAGAAGGCTGCTAGAGGACAGGGTGAAATGAAGGTGACCAACAGAGTACAAAATGGCTGTGGTCAATCAGAATGACTGTAGTTTATGTGCACGTAGGAACTTTCATCAGACAAGATGGCGCAGAATGTTAATGATTTTCGTTTTGTTCTTAACATAATCGCCGGGACAATGACATCCTGAAATATTTGAATGTTCTGCTGATGCGGCCATCTCCTGGGCTCTCAAGGTGCGGTTGTTGCTCTGGTGCTTGCAGGCCTGTGGCGCACATATGTTGGGCAGACAAAACCTAGCAAGCGCGGTTACGTCAGCAGACGTCTGCTGCCCTTCGACAAACACATTATTAGCCCAAAGGTAAATAACAATCTTACAACGCATGTTTTGAAGGCCCTCGTCTGCTCTGATGGAGAGGAGTAGTGGAAGGGAAGGCATGAGGGAGTGTGGTTGCTGCCGAAAAGGCTCCACAAGGCCTCATCTATATTTTATGAGTAATTGTGTTAATTGCTTTATTTACCCAAGTTGCAGAGCGCGATACCTACACGAAGGCCTTTCAAAACATCACCGCCACGCTTTGCACGCAGGAGCGTTGTTCGTTTGCCAGAGCGCCATCGGGGATGCTTTGCAGTTTTAAGCACATCTTTCTCTTCAGTGACTTGTGCCCTCTTCTGTACTCCTTTTTGTTTTGTTTTTTTCTATGTTTTGTTTTTTTGTTGCAGTGTGTTTTACAGTCTTGTTTGAAATTTCTATAAATGGCACTGTTTTTATATTAGGTTTGAGGTGTAGTGACGCTTGCACCGTTCAGATCTGGCCTGTCGTACTCTATACATACTCAGAGGCTTTGGTTCTGCCTTCTTCAGCCATTGACTTCTTTGATTTAGGAACCTTCAGCCACAGGCTCGAGACATTCTCAATCACATCTTGATTCAGCCCCCAGGACTGTTTCAGCCTCAGTTTCTTTTGGCTGTTTGGTTGTATCTTTCTACCTTTGTTGGCATTTATAAAGGACTATTTTGCATCTGAAAAAGTACCCTCTTTGATCAGGCATTTCATTATTTCCCACCCAAGCACTGAATATACAAAGCAACCCCTATTTTAACTCTTTACGCTGCAGCAGATATTTTATTTATTTTTGTCGGCGTCTGACTGAGTGCCAGCGTTAAACGTATTCAATTTGCAAGTGCACATTTTAATACTGAATTTGTGCTGCTTTCATGAGGTTTTTAAAATGGGGAGAGTGCAAGTTTCTCAGAGGCTGCCTTTGGAGGCCTGAAGTCAGGGCTAGTGCTACACTAAAGTAATTCAAGAAGTTGTTTAAGGTGACACCAGCAGGGGGCGCCAGAATGGGCCCACAAGCCTCCAGCATGGCACTCTTGCTTGGGGGAGAAGGAATGTGGTAAAATGTATTTTCGCCTACTGCTTGGGTACCAAACAAGCATGCACTAGCCTCGTCTCCTGCAGTATCAGACAGGGCAGAGTGAGTAGACTAGGAGTCCATTTTAAGTGCACAACGGAGACTCCTGGACCTCTCCTCATGTAGTCGTCGTGAGAACATGACCTTTTTTAGTATTGAAAACAAAGCTCTTAAGTTTACAGAAAAACGAAAGTAACGAGCATTGGCAAAGCCAGTATGTCTTTCCTTTTAAGCCCATTTACTTTGCTAATGCTGTTTGCAGATCATATATAAAATATAAAAAAAAAAATATATTTTTAAAAAAGGCGTGTTGGCGCAGCCGCTGGCGTGTCGTTTTGTAGGCATATGAGAACACGTGATGTGTGCATGCTCCTGCGCCTACAAAATGACGCAATTACCATTTTTGTTGTTGTAATTTTTTGATTCAAGGTAAACTACAAAAATATATATATATCTAGTGCAAAAGTGTTTTTGAAGGCGAAGGGGCTGGTAACAATTCACTGCCTGGCCCAACCCAAAAAAATGCTAATCTATTATAAAAAAGTTCCACAGGAGATAACAGAGGAGTGGATGGAGAGGGTGAAGTATTCGGGCGTGGCCAAGGTAGATAAAATAAAAGTGAAGCTAGGTAGGGAGGAGAAGAAAGGCAGCATATGTGGGAAAGAGTAAAACGCGGTAGGGGACAAGCACAAGAGGGATGGGGCAGAATGGAGATCAGGGGAGTTTGGTGAGTGGAGAAGCACAAGAGCTGGAAAACACATGCACAATTCTCGTTGAAGGCTTAACCAAAAAGTAATTGCAAGCAGGGCAACCAAAAGGATGGTGACAAGGCTGTGCTACAGGAGATGGACAAACGCAAGAAGAGGAAGGCAAGCTATTGAACAAGAAGTAAGCAAATAAAAGTGACAAAGCCAACAAATGATGAGCATTGGGCTGGCGTAAGCCAAATAAGTTCTTGGTAAACCCACAATATGTCTTTCACTACTAGACAGCTTGTCTGGTAGGCAAGACCTAAAAATGGAAAAAGACCATATTCAAGAGCAACAGCAAAGCGCTAAAATATGCTAATAGGATGTTTTCAAGTGCCTACAGGTTAAAGTGACCTGTGCTGGGATAGTGGAAAGGGGCAGATTTTTTGGCAGCACATTATTTTATTATAATTTGAGGAATCATCATCCTTATAAATATCTCAAAAGTTAGGTTGGTTCAGTGAGGAGTATAAACCTCTTAAAGAAGAGTTTAAAACCCTAATACGCTCAGACGCTTCTGAGACAAAATCCAGAATAAGCGCTCCTAAATAAAGACCTGAAGTCCATCTAAAAGATGGTTGATAAAATCATAATGGCGAATAGGAGTGTCCTTGAGGTCAGTACCTCGAAAGATGATTGGATAATACATTTCTCCAACTTTTTTTGACCTGGTAATCAACATCGTGACCCAAAAACAACTTCTGAACCACTGGCGGAGAACCATGGAATAGAGAGAAGTTGTGTCCACAAAACACAATTGCTTGAAGAAATTTTCAGAGCGGATAATTTGCAGACTACAATAAAGGATCTTGCAAAGAGAAAAGCACCAGGGCCAAACATGGTACCGGCCAAAGTATTGACTCATTGCCCAGAGTGGAGGTAAAAATCTCTGAATTCTAACCTTCATGGGAACTGCTTCGTCACTCCTATGTTGGCCTTCCTAGAAAAACAGTGGAATCCTCTCCCTGGATTAAAAAAGGGGCAAAAACAATCCAACTTGATATACCCTCATTGACACAGATTATATTTTTTTCAGGATCAGACTAACTGCACCAGAAGACAGGATCCAAGGTGGTTTCAACTATTGATCAGTTATTCATTTTTGCACAAAATCCATAAGCACAATACTCCAAAAACTGCCAATATATGTAACCTTTCTAGACTAAACGGCTGCTTTTGATCTTGTTCCCAGGCAGAGATTACAGGGAAAATTACAGGAAAGAAACCAATGTTGTTATCCCTGATGAAAATGCTGTATACAGACATCACTTCACAAGTAAGGCTCAATCAAAAGGGCCTCTTTAGGGAGCAGTATGCTAAAGTCATGGTGACATAAGGATGCCTACCTGCTCCCATCTTAGTCTCTTTATACAGAATTGACCTGTACAGAGAAGTCCTGAAAACATCTCAAGATGTTCCAGCATTTGAGGGTTTCCTAGTACTGGCCCTTCTATGTGTTGATGCACATGCTTCCACCCTATTTGCCTCGCCGATGGCCATGGCAAACTGCTGCCAAGAAAATGGCCTGAAATCTAACACACAGAAACAAAAACCATGGTCTTTAGAAAATTTGTCACAAATGTTGTCTGTATCAATAGCCTAGAACTCGAAGAAGTGAACTCTTCACTTACTTCAGTGCTCACTGTTACAAATAAACTCCAGTGGTATTTGCATATCAAGGCAATTCAGAAAATGGAAACATCCTTAAATGCAATCCTTCGGGTGGCCCACTTCATGCTATCACTTTTCAGTGAACATCGACAAAGTGATCCAAGCAAAAGCTGGTGCCCAAATCGCCTATGGTGCTGAGGTTTGGAGGCCTGGATAAAAAATTCTAAAATAGGTTGCAAAGAAAGAAAATTCTGGAAAGCCTCACAATGCAGCCTTTAGAGGCAAACATCAACTATGTGTCAATAGTAAACATATGCCAAAAGAGTCCCAATAAAGTATGGCTTGAAAAGACTGATATCTACCAAAACAAACTTGATTGATAAAGCATGTAGAGAACATTTCAACCCCTGCCCCATGTCGGCATTCACCATTAGTTGGGAAAAAGACAGCCTATCTTGACCTAGACATAGCCACCGACAATCCAGCTTTCAAACTCCTGCTTATGCAGGTAAATAAATCTGACCATAAATAAACAATTCGGCACATAAAGAACTGGCAACAAATAGTTCATCTATGAGAACTTTCGCCCAGCCTGTCATGCAAGGCTATTCGACTGCACACCCCAAGTACATTCGTACCAGGGAAAACAAACATTTTAAAGAAAAGTGGACTCTTCACCTTAGCCAGAAGTGGAGTCCTCCCCCCTGAATTCACCTCTGAAAAAGTGCCATCAATCAAGAACACCAAACTACATCTGCAGAGAACTCTAGGACCTCACCCACTTCATCCTAAGTTGCCCATTAAATGACAAGATCATATGATACTGTATGTACTTTTATGGCTGTTCTAATATTCAAATAATGACAAGATCATAGGTTACTCCATCAGATGCATCTTCAAAAACACAAAAGATGACAAATGTGTATTTTCTGTTTTGTTTTTCCCATAACTGCTGAGCATGTAAATGATGTCTATTCTGATCCATTGTATGTAAATTTATCTCATGACGTTTCATGTTAGATATCCTGAAAACTTGACCTGCTTCCATCCTTCAGGAATCGGAGATGTGCACCAGTTCATTAAGCCTACATCACACCTCGTTTATCTCCGTTCTATCAAGGCAGACGTTTCTAGACGATCCACTGTCTGTGAAAGGCATGCATACTTGTATGTATATCTAGTTTTTTAATCTGGCCACTAATATCTGGCTTTGGCCACATTTCAGGCACCCGATTTAAAAAGAAAAAAAGAGAACCTGAAGTAGGGCGATACCGCGATTTGCCCAGGATCACACATCTTTGGTATAATGGAGAAGCTGGCTTTAGAATTATGATCTGTAGGTTCCACAGTTAGCAATTTAGCAACCCGAGAAAACTCTCGTCTGGTGTTATCTGCTCGAGTGGGAAGGACCTTGTTTTGCATTTTACTAGTGTTTTGGAGTTTTAATCTAAGGGCCACACAGTTTCTGCAATGGTGAACTGGACAGCTGAGGGCTCAATCGAATTGGCACAGTAATGTTTGTTGACAGGAAATATATGCAGTAACTGTATTACAGCACATTTTCCCCATTTTTCGGCACTTAAAAAAAGTGCAGTGATCGTACAAACACCATTACCGTTACTACTAGCAAAATTATGATGGTAATTTAGAAAATAAAAATGTGAGGCAAACTTGTGGTAACGCTGTCTTCAGAAGCTATCCACATTTTTTTTCTTTGCTGGAAACATAGAAAGAGAAACTAATTTATACAGATTATTTTTATTTTATTTATAAAGTTTTATATAGCGCTAGCTAGACCCGTGGGTATCAGAGCGCTTCACATACACAAAGGAAAAGAAAAGGAATTACAAAAACATCGCTGTACATGAGGATGCATAAAAACAAAAGCAAGGACATAGAACTTATGTATCCAGAGAGGGGACAAGGACTCAGGTGGCTGGCACAGTCAGAGAACCATCATCCTAGAAGGACAAAGTGAGCGGGGAGTCTATTTGGTTATTGATGCCTGGGACGGTTGCCTTGGTTAGTAAAGTATTGGTTTAGAAGAAAGAGTTTCAGGTCCTTTTGAAGCAAGAGAAGGAGGGGTTGCATCTGAGGTCAATCGGGAGTGCGTTCCACATCCTGGGTACGTTGCCAGAGAAGGACCGGTACTGGGTCATTTTCTTTTTCAGTTTCGGAGGGATGAGAAGAAAAGAGTTGGTGCTTCTCAGAGTTCTGGATTTCCCTGCTTCTATTAGCTTGCTGTTAAGGTAGTTTGGGAATTGGGTGTGAAGGGTCTTGTGAGTGATGCAGGCCAGTTTGTAAATACATCTACCTTCCATGGGAAGCCAGTTGAGAGCGTTGAGGGTCGGTGAGATGTGTTCAAATCTTTTTACATCAGTTATGAGTCGGGCTGCCATGTAAGGACTGACCTAAGTGGGCTAGGTGAGCTTTTGGTGTCCCTGTTAGGATGGCGTTCCCATAGTCCAGTTTAGAAAGGACTAGGGATTGTACTATTGACTTGAGATCATCTTGAGGAATGAAAGGTTTAATTTTCTTGAGGTGTTTTAGGGAGTAGAGCGCACTTTTTGCAGAGTTCTTTATGTGGTCCTTCATTGACAAGTTCTTGTCCAGGGTAATGCCTAGTGACTTTACTGAGTCGGCTAGGACGAGGGAGCAGTTTAGAGCATCCAGTTCCTTGAGCCAGACTTGAGTTGGTTGGTGGTTACTTTTCGGAGAGAACAGGTATTAATTCAGTTTTATCCGGGTTCAGTTTTAAGTGGTTTGCGTTAAACCAGGTTTGGATCTTGGTAAGCGTGACGTTGAGGTGTCGGACGTCACTGGGCGATTTGATTTTGTAATATATTTGTGTGTCATCAGCATATAGGTGGTAATGAACCCCTGCTTGTTTCAAAATAATTGCAAGGGGTTCCATGAAGAGATTGAAGAGGGATGGTGATAGGATCGATCCTTGCGGGACTCCAAGTTTGACTCGAGTTGGTACCGAGAGGCAGGAGTTGATTTTAATCTGTTGCGAACGGTGCTGAAGGAAGTGAACCATTCTAGTACTGTGCCATTAATGCCACATCGGCTCTTCAGAGTCTCTAGTAAAGCTCGATGGTTTACTGTATCAAATGCCGCTGATAAGTCAATGAGGATGAGGAGGCAGGCAGAACCTTCGTCTAAGGCTCTGTGGATATCATCTGCAACATTGAGCATCGCTGTTTCGGTGCTACAACCTTTCCTGAAACCTGACTGAAAGGTGTCGAGGAGGTTGAAGTTGTCAATATGTTTAAGTTGCTGGAGAAGGCACTTCTCCAAAGTTTTAGCTAGGAACGGGAGGTTGGAGATAGGTCTGAGGTTGTTGAGCTCGTTTGGGTCGGCCCCTGGTTTCTTGAGTAAAGGTGTGATTTGTCCTAGCTGAAGGGAGTCTGGGACACAACCTGATGTGAGAGAGGAGTTGATGATTTTTGTGCAGACCGGGGCAATGATGTGGTTGAGTTTTTTTTACTATTGTGGATGGGAGAGGGTCCATAGTGTGGGAAGAAGGTTTTAAGCTTGCATTTATATTGAAGACTTCGGTTTCCGACATGGGTTCGAAGTTCGACCAATTAGCGTCATTTTTCAGTTGGAGGCGGGTCTGATTGCCCGAGGTAGGATTTCGATCTGTGTGGTCCGGGATGGTTAACGGGGGGCAGGTTGCAAGGGAGGGAGGATTTGCGGTTAAGGTGAAGGATTGCTCAATTTTTGTGACTATCAGTGAAGAAGCAGGCGATTTCTACGCATCGATCTTTGGTGGCGTTTATTTCTAGTGGGGGTGTGCTGTTTGTTTGACTTTTGACAATGTTGAAGAGTTCTCTAGGTCTATTCTTCGCCTGGTCTAGTTTGGTGCGGAAGAAAGAGGCCTTTTCTCTAAAAATGTGTTTTTATAGGCCGACCGGGTTGAACGAAGTTGTGCTAGGTGAAGAGTCGAAGGGTTAAGTCTCCAAGTCCGTTCTGATTGTCTGAGTTGTCTTCTTTCGTTGTTAAGATCCATATTGAACCAAGATTTAGATTTGGTAGATCTCAGATGTTTGAGTTTGAGTGGAGCTACTTGGTCTAACACCTCTGTCATTGTGGAGTTAAAGTGGGCTGTGAGTTCGTCGGTCGTCATAGTGGAAGGCTGAGG
Source organism: Calotriton arnoldi (assembly GCA_963921515.1). Lineage (NCBI taxonomy): Eukaryota > Metazoa > Chordata > Amphibia > Caudata > Salamandridae > Calotriton > Calotriton arnoldi. The sequence goes on from CAWUFW010000511.1 coordinate 1,578,670, forward strand.
TTGTAGATGGTCTTGAATCCTGGATTCTAGTTCAGTTATGGGGACTCCTTTGATGTTCCTGGTCCAGTGCTTAGGTTTGTCAGGTCGTGTTGGTTGGTTTCTGACCTGCGCGTCAATATTAAACAGTATGAGGTGGTGGTCGGACCAGTCAATGGGAGAAATCGATCTCAAGGAGACCAGCTCATTTTGGTAAGGATAGTATCCAGAGTTGCTCCTTTGATGTGAGTTGGTTCGTTGCAGAGTTGTTTGAGGTTGGTAATTTCAAGCAGGTTGGAGAGGTTCTGGGTTGTGGTGTCTTCTGGGTTGTTCCAGTGGATATTGAAGTCCCCCAGGAACACGTCTTCCGTGTCAGTGAGGGAGAAACGAGTTATTAGGTCGGTTAGTTCTTCCGTGAAGAGGGTACGATCACCCGGAGGGTGATAGATGGTGTGAAATTTGATGGGCGTGGAGCCTTTGGCAGTGAGTTCAACACCTAGGTACTCAAGAGTCAAGTATTCTGTGGATTTTAATCTGGTAAGCGGTATTCCTTCTTTATGGATGAAAGCAAGGCCGCCACCAGTTTTGATCGGTCTGTCGTGTCTGATGATGTTGTAGCCTGGGGGGGGAGAAGGTCTAGGATGGGGGTAGAGTGGTCATTGAGCCAGGATTCTGTGAGGAATGCGATGTCTAAATCTTCCGCGAGTATGACTTCAGCAATGTCTGTGGCGTGTTGTACTGCTGATCTACAATTGAGGAGCATGCACGATAGAGGCCGGAGCGCCTCAGAGGTGGTGTGTGCTGTGTGAATGGAAGTGTATTGAGCAGGGGGTCTGGGCGAGAGGACAGGTCTAGGGATTCTATTAGTGCTCACTAAAACTGGGATTGTCAACGCGCCGAGTTCTGGCTAATTTCGAGGTAAGAGTCATTGATAACATCAGCTTCACGTTCTGAAATGGGTCGGAGTGTTCGGCTGGGACGATGAGCCTGATTCCTCAAAGGATTGGTGGGCCATGGGGTGCCAAGTGGGGCCATGGAGGAGGCAGTCTGGGGGAAGGTGTGTAGTTACCCGCCGTGTGTGAGCAAGGAGGATTAACTCGGTTGGGGAGGCTAAGATGAAGGTGTAGGATATCTGCCGCTAGGGAGTCTATTTTCTGCTCCATTCGGGTCAGTAGCTGGGAGAGTGTGCTGAGAGGGCATGACGTCTTCGTCAGGGGCAGTGTATGATCAGGGTCTGTGGAGGAAGAGGGTACTGGGTTGTGGGATTGGGTGGCATCCTTGGGGTTAGGAGTGGGGATGGATTGGACGTGAGGGGTCAGTTCGTTGGTGCTTCCGGTCAGGAGGTTAGGAGGAGGTGTTGTGGGTCTTGCGTCCGAGGGAGGGGAGTGAGCAGTGGTAAGGAGTAAGTCCGTGTCCGGGGGATTGGCGGTGTGATTAGCAGTGGGGGCGGTTAGGGCATGTGGTGGAGGGTCGGGGAGGGGGGAGTGAGCAGTGGCTAGCGGGAGGTCAGTGTTCGAGGTATTAACGGTGATGTTGGGTATGGGGATGGTTAGGGCAGGCGGAGTAGGGGCAGTAGTGGGGTTGGGGATAGTATGCGAGGGTAGAGTCGGGTCACCAGAGGTCGAGGGGGGGAGCCTATAGTAGGTTCAGTCACGGCACGAAAGTCGTTAGAGTCCGAGCTGGATAGCTCCGAGTCAGTGGGGACAGTAGAGGAGTTGGGGATGGTTTGCGAGGGAAGGGACGGGTCTCCTGAGGACGAGATCGGGGCGCCTGTAGGAGGTTCGGTCATGGAAAGGAAGTCGTTAGAGCCCGATCTGGCTAGGTCCGGTTCAACCTTGTGGTGTTTATTAACAGAGCGTTTGCTGTACCTGGTGGTAGCCGTAGAGGCCATTGTAGAGGGTGTTTGGCGGCGGAGTGTGATGATGGGGGTAATGCGATTGTAATTAGTGATGGTGGATGTCCATAAGTTGTAGCGTGGGTTGTCCGGGGCGGGAGATTGGATTGTTTCTGGTTTTTTTGTCGGGGTGGGGGGGATTGGGTTTGATGGTATTGGTGGGTTAGAGAGGAGAGTAATGTTGGGAAGTGCCGATCAAAAATGGTAAGGTGCGGGTCAGTGGCCTGTACGAGAATGTATTATGGGCACGGGCACTTATTTTAGGGACCAGGACTTACTTTTCACCATCAGGCTTGGACCGAGAGTAAAAGGGAGAAATAGGAAAATAGCGACACAGGAAGAAAGTGGGTGCAAAACGCTCCATTCTGGTTTAGAACTTCCTGAGTGCCCTCCCTTGTGGATAATATTGCTATAGTAAATGTGACCCTTGCAATTTGGGTTGGTATTCACAAAACGGTTAGTGTGTTTTCATGGGACTATTTAAGTAGAAAGTTAAAAGAAACATACCTGTTGTATTTGTTGTGAGAAGGCTGCACCACGTTTCTCCAATTTAAATGCATTGTACTCAATGTATGGTTTTGAAGGTTTCTAAAAGGACCATGAGGAAAAAGTGATAATAGATTTTTGTCACAAAACAAATTGTTTGGTGGTGGCATCATACTCATTTTAAGAATTCTGGTGAGTTCTAAAGTGGTTTTACCTTGTAAATATTGCTGATTCTTTGCGAGGGTGTGAACTTATTTTGAGAGAAAACCGTTTTCTCTCTTGATTTTCTCATGGAAATTATGTAAGTACTTGAGAAGCCAAAATGAGAACATATTTTCTAAAAATCCACAAATATTTCCCTTAGCCACGTAAGAAAAAGTCTGGCATGCTGATTAAAATGTGTACTTCGAGCACCAGCAACAGGCTATCAAGTTGATTTCCTCATGGTTCTATTGCAGCTTCAACACAGAGTTCTATTGAACAAGAACGCTAACGTTCTATATTCAAGACACAAGTGAGAGACTCCAGAATGCCACTTTGCTGGAGTAAGAGCTGTTGTTGAAATTGAAGCCTTGCTGAAATAAATGCGCATTGAGGTGTTCATGCAAATCTGAAACCAGCTGGTATAAAAAAGTGAGAATAAAGATTTAAAAAAAAAAATAAGTTGACATTATATTTTTGCAGGGGATAAAATTAGAAAATGAGTGAGAGCGATACGTACCTAAGTGCAGCATCTGCTTCCCACTTCTGTTTACTCAAGCAACCCATCTTCTCTTGCTTAATAATGCCTTCATTTTGAGAGCGTGACACTTTTGTAGACATAAGTTTTTTTTGTTTTTTTTTAATCTTCAATTTAAGTATATGGGAGTAGATGTTTTTAAGAAATGCAGAATATATTTCCATACAGATCTCCTATTTAAAACAAAAGGCGTTATGCTCCACTGGGTAGGGAGACCCTCCGAATGATTTGTTGTTTGGATAGTTACTTTTAAGGTGGCAGTCTTCTGGTATCCTAAAGGCATGTTGGGGACTCTCAGAAAGTTGACCTAGGAATGCATGCCCCCCGTGGATTACCCTTGGCTTTGTAACTCGCATTTTCTGGTTTTCTGTTTGCTGGCTTTATTTGCTTTAGGCTCTCTAGGTTCAGTTCGTCCCTCCTGTTGCCTAAACCGTGTTTACAGTATTCTTCCTTTCTGTAAACAGGCCTTTAAATCTTGTTCTTATCTTGTTACATTTGCTGTGCATTCAAAGCCCGAGGTCAAATGTCGGGGCCTGTCTTCAGAGGGCGCTTGTTTACTTTTTTTTCTTGGACTTCTAAGTGAGAGGATTTATGTGACAATCTTGCTGGATACTAGGGGTAGGAAAGAGGTGTTTTTTTCTAGCACATGACATTTAATGGAACTAAGAATAAATCCGAATTAGGAACACAAATGAAGCACAATTTTTTCTTTTTTCTGGAGTGTGTTGGAAACATAATTTAATAGGATCAAAACAAATCATTACACTAGGTGATGCAATTGCCACACATTTTCGTTTGTGCATTGTATAGTTTTATTAGTAAAACTGTATTTCTTTGCAAGTGAAGTGATCATTTCAATTGAAAATGTGTTGTCTGTAATGACAGTGCGCTACCATACCATGCATACTCCGCTCTTCACCACTTCACTTTACCAAGCGCCACTCCACACCACTGCACTCTGCTCTGCACCACTCCACTTTACACCACTCCACCCCACTGCATTCACCATTCCACTCCACTGCACTCTATGCCACTTAATGCTATGCCTGCACTCTGCCACTTAATGCTATGCCTCTCCACTCTACAGTGTTCCACTCTACTCTATGCCAATGCACTCTTTGCCACTGCACTCTACACCACTCCAGTCTAGGCCACACCAGTCTACTCTGCACAACTCCACTGTACGACACTGTACTCTACGCCACTCTGCAACACTGCACTCTACACCAATGCATTTCATGCTATAACACTCAACTCTATGCCCCTGCACTCTATACCACTCCAATGTACACCACTGCACTCAACGTCACCTTACTCTACGCCATTACACTCTATGCCAATGCGTACCTGCACTTAACCCTGCACCACTCCACTCTACGCCACTTCACTCTACAACAATCTACTCTACACCACTGCACTCTACTCCACACCACTGCACTCTATACAACTCTACTCTTAACCACAGCACTCTACGCCAATGCATTCTACACAACTGCACTGTCACTGCACTCTATGACACTGCACTCTACTCTGCATCACTGTACTCTACACCCCTGTTCTTTATGCCACTCTACTCTACACCACTGCACTCTGACTTCCTACTCTGCAACATTGCACTCTCCGCCACTAAACTGTATTCCACTGCACTCCGCACCACTGCAGTCTGCGCCACTCTATGCTACTCTACTCTGCACCACTCCATGCTACTATACAATGCACCACTAAACGCCACTGCCCTCTGTGCCACTCGACCCAACTCTGCACCACTGCCCTCTGCATCATTCAACTCTATGCCACTCCACTCTGCACTACTTTACGTCACTCTGCTCTGTGTCACTCTGCTCTGTGCCAATGTAATCTACCTACCCCACTGCATTCTACGACGAGGCATTGTATGCCGTTGAACTCAATGCCACTGCACTCACTGCCACTATACTCTGTAACACTCTATGCCAATGCGCTCTACACCAGTTCCCTCTACTCTATGCTACTCCAGTGTATGTGACTCCACACTATGCCACTCCAATACACAACACTCTGCCACTCCACTCCACTCTACTCTTTGTCATTCCACTATACAACACTCCATGCGACTCTCCTCTATGCCACTAACTTTTAGCCATGATGAACAGCAGCCATGTTGGTGTACAACATGGCTAAAACACATTGGCAAAGCCAATAGCTCTTGCATAGGAGAGACCTATTGACTTTGCCAATGCTTGTTGTTTTTACTATTACCCATTAACTCTTCTCAATAGTTGCATCTCTGCATGAATGTGCACTGTCTTCAAAATAATTTTTATTCTGAGTTAAATATAACCAAATGACAAAACATTTAAAAATGTGTACTTTATCTGTAAAACATGTTGCGCTGTATACCTTAAAAATGTCAGCTTTCAAGTTTAATTAAAACATTTTCAAATAGGTTGTTGTGTAAATTAGACAGAGCAATGAGCCTGTTATTTTAAAATGCAGTAGAAACTGTGATTGACTTATGCCATTTTCACAGACTAGGAACAATTCAAATATTCAATACAAACAAATGGAAAGGAATGTTTTTGGGTGCTCTTATATTCAGGAATTTGTAGCAACAAAGCCAAGAAAGATTTTCATGCACATGTCGGCCTTCTCCATGGGAAAGTAAATGAACTGGTCCTCTCCACCAGTATGTCTCCCAGCGAAGGTACATTCCGCGAGGTAGCTGTACATTCTACTTCTGGTGGCAGGTGCACACCCTTTAGTAGTGATTTGAAACAGAAAAGTATTGTTAGTTTGATTTTAAATTAATTAGTTGTTTTTCTGTATTTGTGTGTATTCCTTTAACCTTATGGTCGACAATGTACATGGTCCAGCGCGTGTGATGTGTACCAGACACTCTTGCAACAATATTTTTAGTTTTTTTTCCCTCCATAAAATATACTGTGGTTAATTAGGCCAGCAGAACCCTTACTACAATTAAAGACCAGCCAATAAATATAGAGCTCCTGATGTGGACTCAGGAAACAAACGTGCCTCGAGAGGGGAGTGTTATTTTTTGTCACACTAGCGTAATTCGTGAAATTTTGCACAATTTTTTTTTGCTGCAGTGTGTTGGTTGGAGCAGAGAATATTCCACTGAAAACTGTTTTGAGAAGAAAGTGTTTCAGGAGAGCCACTTTCTTTTTTTTTTTTTTTTTTTTTTTTACTTTTGAATGTGAGGTATGCCTTCCCATCTTGTTTACAAGAAATACCACAGACTGCATTTTCTATAATTTACATCTGTTTTCCAGACATTTCGCATAGTTTAAGGGAACAAAATACGAAATGTTGAACTTAGTAGTAACGCACCATGCCCCCCTCTCCAGTGCTAATAAATAGAATATAACTGTCTGCAGATCTACATGTATAGTTTATGCTATCTCATTTTCTTAATGTGTGGATGTTATAAACTGGAAGCAAAGCACAAGGGGTTACATCTGTGCAATAACATACAATCTCCTTAATTTTGCTTTTGATTACATGATCAGTTTTCTTATATAACGTGACTGTAACATGCAAACTTTGAGCTAGTCATTTCTCTAGCTATGCTGTTCTATTGTATCAACACAGAATTTGACAAGTGCACTGTAGTCGTAATGTGTGACTGTGGATCTGGTGGCGTTAAGTCACGAGGCCAAAGGACGGAGATCGCGAAGTAGGCCTATATTACATTGAGGTATTTACCTGTTATGTAATTGTATATTACATGGTAATTTGGGGGTAATTAGATTGAAGCTTTTTTTCAAACGGAGAAATGTTTAGTGAAAACAGGAAGTGAAATGCTAGATTATGCTTCTCATTGTCTATCGTGAGAAGAAAATAACTTTAATTATGCAATTTACAATGTTCAAGCTTTGCTTTAAGGCATTCTGTCTGCAGAAATATACCTGTAGCTTTTCTTTGTAATGTGCAGCTAACAGTGGGCAACAACTGGTATCAAAAGGTTTAATTTCTGTTTTACTTTTTATGAATGAAATGTTTGCTGAACGGTGCTCAATGGCAGAGATCTGGTGGTTTAAGGCTATCATTATGATGACATTTCTGCAAAATCTGGAAACAATTTCACGAGTCATTATGAAAAATCATTTTTGTAGCACTGCGTGGTGTGCAATAAAAGCAGCAAAACATGTATTGCATAGCAGTACAGTATTTGTGACTCTGTAGTTATGGCTCAGCCCAGACTTCCCTAGAACATGGATTTTTAAAAATTTGCTAATGAGTTTGGCACCGTTTGACAATGTGCGCATACTTATTCTCTGAAATGTTTCTATTTAGTGGACTTGCTTTTTCTTTAGTAAGGCCCTTGATAAATATATATATATATATATATATATATATATATATACACATATATACATATATATATATATATATATATATATATATATATATACATATACACACACACTGATAGACTGTCATACAGACACTCTAATCACATATGTTAGAAATAGTATCACTCATTAGTATTACAACTAGTATATTAATCTAACTTTTGTAGGAGCTTAGTATATGTTTAAGACTCAAACTCCCAGAAAACACTTAAACTCACTTGATGATGTCATCAGTGATGTCATCAGTGATGTAATATGTGAGGTCACAAGCCGTGCATTGCGGGGGCATACGTTATAATTAGCTCGGGTAACTATAATTGCTGAATTTCTGTGGTTTTGTACGAGTGAAATCTCAGCCTAACTATAACGTCTCTGTAACCATTTGCTTTAGTTACAGGGACTGTATAGTTGGGCTCAGATTTCACTCGTACAAAACCATTGAAATTCATCAGTTATAGTTACCTGAGCTAACTAACTTACCCCCCGCAATGCACTGCTTATGACCTCACGTATTACATCACCGATGACCTAGTCGGTGACATCACTCATGACATCTCAAATGACATCACTGATGACATCATCAAATAAGTGCTTTCTAGGAGTTTGAGTGTTAAACCTATACTAATCTACTACAAAAGTTAGATTAGTATACTAGTTGTACTACTAATGAGTGATACTATTTCTAACATATGTGATCTGAGTGGCTGTATGACTGTCTGAATCAGTCCAGGCCTTGAAAATCATAAAATTGTTAATAGACCTGCAGGTCTAGTGACTTAAATAATCTACTCAACCTAGTTGGAATGCTCTTGACCCATAAACTGGTTTCAAATTATGTGATACTGGGCAAATATTTTAATTCACTGAGCTGCCATTTTCTTCATTATCACATATGAGAGCACCTTCAAATATGTGAGTTCAGCATGTCTGCTGTACAAAAATATCTAGTTTGATTTAATAGGCCAAATGTTTGCTCCATATGTAATACAAATCTAGCCAAATATAGGATACACATGACCCCTGACTTGCCTCTTAGTTCCTTTTTTTTTTTCACAACATAATTTTATTGTTGACAGCCCTGGTAATAAGAATGCCTCAAACGGCACCCACAGTATGTATACAGGATAACAAAAAAGGAGATCAACATTTTCAGCATGAACATGACAGTGGTCATACAAAGAATAAATCGCAAAGAAAGATACTAACAGAAGAACAAATAACTGCGCCACGTTGCTTCCCCCTGATAGGGAGAAATGTTGCATAGATACGGAGAGTCTGTGCCACCTGCAAAAACATCTAACGTGTATACCACACATAGTCCAATTCGCTAAGATCACACCAATGAGTCTGCGATATCAGGTGGGGGGGGAGGAGGCTCCAGATATAGACCCCTATAGTCGGCCCCCCTCTTCCAGATCTTATAATGTTTCCGAGGGCACCCCCTTGCTTCAAAGACCGGGATTTCCAGGCCCATACCTCTTAGTTCTTTAACAGCACTGTCATCAGGGCGGGGGCAGGAATGTTCCTCAAATCATGTTTAAAACGATCACTTTTAATGAATGCATAACTAAAGCATGAAGTGGTAGCACACTGTAATTTGCAATCAGCAGATTTTACTTAGAAGTGGCCACAAAATGTCCTACTGATATGGTATTACTGATAAAATTATATAGTGTACAAACAATGTTTGGAAATCAAATTTCTGCAAATGTGTCATTTGCACATCGCCAAGTAAAGTGTTCTGAATTGTTTTGCTCCTATTTAAATCTTTGTTTGCATCACACTTCTTATTTACATAAAAAAATGTGCTTTCATGATTTTGGAAATATTTTGAAATGTGTACTATCCACTTACAGGCTTACTTTAAATGTTGCTAACTGTAGTAAGAGGAAGAAAAATAAACATCATTTTCCAAGCAGCAATGACTAAAAAGACAAACTGACATTTGACCTCTTTCCTTGAACAGACTGCAAATGTGTCAAGATAAAAACGAGATTTAATGGCATTTTTAGTGCTCATTCACTTTCTGAATTGAACAGAACACCTGTTCCTTTCCAGCTTAAGTTCAGGCTTAAGTTCACTGGCCAGAACTGACTAGTTGGTGCTAAAAATAGCTCAGTTAAACAATCAGAGAGAGAGAGGGTTTTTAAAGGGGATACTCCTAGTCCCCTAAGGTTAACTGAAAAAACAATTGGAAGGAGTATGCCCCGAGGAGCCAAAGGCTACCACGGGAAGCACGGAAGATGAAGAAATACCCAAGAAAATGTCTTTGGTTTCAAAAAGACCCTCACTCACCAACCTGATTGGTGACATGCTTCATCATTGGGGTCCCACCCGAGCAGCCGAATGCCACTCGGGTGTGCTGCAACACCTGATTACAGTGGAGCGGGTTTGGTGAATCAGTGAAGTGGTGATCGTAAAATTATCTTTATTGTACTCCGTTATTTTTATTATGGAGCAATAAGACAAGGTTAAAAATGAATCCACAAGAATATTTCCGTGATGGACCTAATTGTCCACAGGTAAAAAACTGTGAGTGGTGACAAGGTGAAAGGTGAAAAGAGGGTCTACATGTTTCAACCTATAGTGTGTATTACTAGGTTTTCATCAGGACCTAGGACCCGGGCGGTATACACACGCTAAGGTGTACCCAACCCTCGGTCACAATTAAAATGCCATACCGTGTACTCACAGGATGGAAACCCTTTCAGTCTTCATGAAAGGAAACAAAATTCTGGAAAGATAAAAAAACATAAAAGAGCACATAGATAACAACAAATTAATCATGTATCCATGAGTCAACATATCCGTGCACTACGCACACAAGTGGCTCCCGTAGTAAAAACGTGTGTGGCTAGTATCAGTGCCAATCTTGCACCCAAATTGTGTGAGATCGCACTCATGATAGAAACATACAGTACATTGCGGCAAGTGTCTAAGTGCACCCAACCAATGCGCGGTGCCGTACTTCATTTGTCATTGGTGTGCCAGGTGTCTGGGTACGATTAACCTAGTGAATTCAAGATTAGGAACAAAGTTCCTCTGAGTTAAACGTAGTACACCTACTCCAATTAAACTAATGAATGGGGAGAGAGATAGCAAGGCAGAGTCTTACACAATGACGATATTACGTCTGGCCTCATGGTTACCGTGGGGATGGATGCTGACTTTAGTCAAACTCTGCGGAGAAGCACAAATCATTAGCGATAATATAACCGTTTTAATTGGGTAGTTTAAGAGCGGAGCCCACCCGCGTACTCACTTTGTCAAGTCATGCCATCCACTACTCAAACCTGCGATGTAGCCCCATCAGGAAACCCGAGGATAGTGAGCCCGGCGTCCTCGCGGTCTATAACAGACCCTGAAGCTTCCAGGTGTGTCACGTGTTAGGGTTAGAGGCGTGCTGCGTGATGATGTCACGCACAAGTACTGGCTCAGGGAAAGCCAAATGGGCGTGCCAAAGAAATGGTGACCGTCTGTGTTTGGAGACGGGGAGTACAGTATCTATGGTAACCAGGGAAAAATTCGACAAAGCAGAATGCCGTAAGAAGCTGTATATGTGCACGACTAAGGAAAACGGCATGTATTTGTGCCGTGAATGTGCAGAGAGTCATCACAGATGATAAAATCCACATGATAAAATCTGACTCGACATTGCGAGTGGGCGAGTAGATTTTTTGAGGCCTGAGTGTGAGTGGGTGTCTGAGTGGCTGTATGGGTGGATGAGTTGGTGCATGAGTGGCTGCATGGGTGAGTGAGTGGTCTTCTGACTAGCTCTAGGGGTGTGAGTGGTTGTATGGGTGTGTGAGTGGTTTTCTGTGTGTCTGTGGCTGTATGGGTGTGTGAATGGGTGTGTTAGTGGCTGTATAGGTGAGTGACTGGTTGTATGAGTGGCTGTATGGGTGACTGAATGGTTGTGTGAGTTAGTGGGTGTGTGAGTGGCTCTATGGAAGAGTGAGTGGTTGTGTGAGTACTTGTATGGGTCTCTGAATTGGCATGTGAGTGGTTGTGTGAGTATCTGAGTGGTTGTGTGAGAGGTTGTATAGGGGTGTGAGTGGTTCTGTGGATGATATAATCAGTGATGTCATTAGTGATGTCACTGACCATGTCATAAGTGATGTAATATGTGAGGTTATAAGCAGTGCATTGCGGGGGTGTAAGTTATAGTTATCTCAGGTAACTATAACTGCTAAATTTCAATGGTTTTTTACACGTGAAATCCGAGCCTAACTATAACCTCCCTGTAACCTTTATTTTTTTCAGTGAATTTCTAAGGGTTTTTTAATGTTAAGTAAGATGCCCTTACAATGCACAGCGGGGGAAGGTTGGACTCTTCCTATGGAAACATGGTTCTAACTAACTGTAACTACGGACTGGCAACCTCCAGTAGGAAAATAAATAATAAAAAAATATATATATATATCACCCAAATTTGCCCTGCAAATGAGTCCGCACTCCACACAGGTAAGTTGGAACTCCAACATTTTATTCAAAAGAAAGCAGGCATTTTAATCCGAAGCTTTTCCCATTCACTGCCTGCCTGACGCGTTTCAGAGAACATTTCTCCTTTCTCAAAGGCAGATGGCATTGCAGTCTTTAGAAACCACAGTTGCCGCTTCCTGCTTTAAATCATTTTAACATCCTCCGGTGTGCTTCAGCCTCTGGTGTGCTCTTTTACAACAAGGCATTGCGGTAAAAGTTGTAGTGCAACCTACCTGTGTTGGAGTGCGGACTTGCTTGCAGGGCAAAGTTTGGGAATCATATTCACACGGCAGGTCCAGCCGTGAAGTCGACGCACCACCCAACAATGAAGGGACGCAGGTTTGGAACTGTTCCGGATCTACGATGGCAATGCAGGTATTTAAATGTGATGAAAGCGGGACTTTCAGTCCTAAAGCCCACTGGAGGGCTGCTCCTGTTCTTAAAATAATGAAGTCTGCACATAAACCCACTGGAGGGGAATAAATATTTTAAAGACCACAAATACCGTAATGCCTTGCACGAACACACCAGGGCTTAATTAACTAAGGAAGTGAAAGCTGTGCATGAGCGCACAGGAGGGTTGAAAATTAATTAGAGTGAAGACGGACTTGTGGAAGAAAGAGTGTTTGACTTCACATCGCCTTTGAAAAAGGAGATTGTTATCTCTGAAACGCGTCAGGCAGATTAAAAGGGAGAATCCTGGACTAAAATGCTCGCTTTATCAAAATAAAAGTTGTAGTGCAACCTACCTGTGTTGGAGTGCGGACTTGCTTGCAGGGCAAAGTTTGGGAATCATATATATAATTTGAAGACGTTCCCCATTTTGACAGTAGTGCACCCACAAGCCCCGTGCACTGCTCATTACCTTACATGTTAACGAACGACGTGCAGATTTCATGATTGGTGTGAAAGATGACGTGGTGATGTCGTGTGACAGTCACATCATTAGTGAAATCATCATTTGTAACTTCTACAATTACCAGGAACTTTACTGCTCCTAAAATGCAATGTAGCACGGGAACAAATAATTTAATTGTCATCATTGCCGTATTTATTCATGAAAAATTTGTGAGTACATTTTAGATTTTTGTTTGAATTTTGTACTGGGATAGCTTTCTGCTGTTGGTTCTAGTTGCTTTTTAGTTGTCATTTCCGAATGGTGTTCCGCTTGGTTGTGCTTGACTATATACTGCGAGCAGTGCAGCTTGGTGCCTGTCTTGACAGGCGAGAGCAGTGGCAACCACACACACTGCAGTTACTGTCATCATCCGTGCGTCTCTTACATCCCTCCACACATTCATCCAGACCTGCCTCTCCCTCATGGGTCAGGGTGGATACAGCCTCCACCTGTCGTGAATAGATGGAGATTTGGAGCAGTAAAAGACTGGAAGGGGGAGTGGGGCTCAAAGCAGACCGCAGGGGTTTATAGGTGGAAGACAAAAATATGAATGAGTAAGATCAACTGGACTGTTCCTTATCCCTCCCACCACTACTAGAGAGGAATCCTTTTTTCAATAGACCGTGCCCTTTAGGTGAATCCCCAAACAAATCAAGGAGCGGATATACATTTGTTTTCCAAAATAGTCATTTAAAAACATAATGCCATGCCCTTTGTGTCATATCGCGGGGATCTCATCGTCCTATGAAACATTAGGATACAATCTTTGTGCACATGTACCCATACCCCTCAAAAGATGCATTTTATTGCAGAATAAACTCAAAAGGCACGCATATGCAGATTCTCACAGAGGACCTCACAATTTGTAGCGTGATTAAACAAATTTTTAATAATCCCATAATGTAAGGACTGCTTCTTTTTACATAAAACTTTCTCGGTGAAAGATATCTTAGACATTTAAAAATCACAGATGTGTGCACCATATTTAACGCTCGTCAATGCGATGTTCTTGATCTGCTTCGGGGAAAATGAGGTGGTCCAACAATGTCCTTCGATGGGAGAAAGAATTCAGCTGTTATCTTTGCACTTCACATAAATGCTTTGTGTTATGTGCATAACTGTTCGCAGACAGTGGAATTGAGGCACAGTGAAATCGGGTGACTTGCCCAGAATCAAAGTGTGGTCAAGTGGAGAAGCCGGAACCAGTGCCAAGTTCTCCAATCTCCAAATGCAACAAGCATTGGCAAAGTCAAAAGGCATTAGCTGACCTTTTGTCTTTGCCAGTGTTGTTCAGCATCGGCAAAAATAAAAAATAATTAACATAGCCAGCCCCAGAGTGATGACATATGCATGCACATGCATCACCTCGCACATGCATCATGATGCTGTGGCAGACATTTCTTAATTTACCATTCCAAGATGGTGGACGCCTATCTTGGAGCAGTGCATGTATTGGCAAAGCGATTAGGTGTGGCTTTAATGTGCTAACGCATGTAAACACCAGCTTTCACAAAAGCTGTTTGCATGCGTTGCATGCACAATGCTGTTTTTCACTTCAAAGTCTACCCCATTGGCTTTGCAAATGTAGGGGAAAATGTAGCAAAAGTGATTGTTTTATGTATAGAATGCAATATAGTGGATAAACATTGAATGTGACTAACGGTGTGATGATTGATTTTACTATTCAGTTGTAAAATAGTCCCTTGTGCATTCCAATCGAAGCACTTCCTAGAAGGTGGAATTATACACAAAATAGCCACGAGCTGGAGATAGGCGAGTAATACTCCTCTTTGCGGGCCAAAGCCCTTCTTTGCGTAATTTTAGGAATTGGTAATAGGTCAAGCAGACCGCTATCAAACTAGACCTAAAAAAAAAAAAGAAAAGTGGCTTGAGCGAAGGTGCAATTCCAAGAAAGATGTGTCCCTATAGCAAACTACAGGTGTCATGTCCTATGGAAAAAAGATCAATATATGAAAAATGTGGAATAAATAGCTAAGTGGGAGCGACAGAGGAGCAGGACTGGATGCTGCCAACCACTGTGTAGCAACAGTGAGCAGTCAAAGACTTGGGAGCAACAGAGGAGCTGGTAGGGTGGGGGAATGAAAAAAAGGGAAAAATGATCTGGACAGGCAGAGTCGAAGCAATGGACGAGTTTGGGAGGAAGCAGTACAGAGCACTGGGGTGCCAGTGGAAAGTAGCACGTGAAAGAGAGAGTAAGAAAACATGCACCATCATGGAGTGCTGAAAGCAAAAGAAAATCTGTTTAGCAAAGCCAAGAGGTGCAGTGTTTACCTACCTTTCGACTTTGTCAATGCTTGTTTTCTTTTGTAGTGGTTTTTGTTAAACGTGGGAGCTGCAAGGCTCTTAACAACATATAGGAAACACATTGGCTAAAAGCCAAGCAACTTTGTGCTCTCAAAAAGCACACATTGCATTAGTAATCCCTGTCTGCAAAGGGAACTACTTTGTTTGTAGATGTGCTTCTGGTGAAAGAGCAGAATGTTGTCACTCAGTAAAGTCCACCAATGGCTGAAGTGTGCTGACCCATTGACACATACTGTAAGCTCTAGTGGGAGGAAGAAAAATATGAATGACAAAACGACAGACCAGTGGGTGAATAGGGCTGGTTGAATGCCCTCATATAAGTAGATATATTTTCTTTGCCTATTTTATCAAATTCAGAAGGTGTTGGCTAACACCAGACATAAAAATTAGCTCCCTAAAATTAAGCAGTACAAGGATACAAGTCGTCCAATAAAAAGAACGGTAGAGAAGCCATGCTCCTGAGACAGTACAGACATAAGTCGAACTAGGAAAGCCCACAAAAATGGCAGGAACGCCAACAAAGGGTAAACAATGGACAGACCCACTCCCCCCTGTAACCACAGTTTTTTTAATTAATAACGGGGCTTTCGACAACAGAGGTCTCAAGTTGTCTTAGTCAAGACCTAAAAGCATAACCCTTGCACGGCATTGCCGACCGTAATAATCGAGCAGATTTTTTTTTTTAATTCATCTGCTGCGTGTTGGGAACTTCCAAAATACGCCAAGTCCATCTTTGAACCAAATCGTATCTTTCAGAATTTGTCTCGAAAGTCCAGTGACAATTGCTGACAAAAAGTCTCCTAGTGGTTAACTTGTTGACTGTGGAGTGGCAAGTCATATCTTCTGGTTCATGCAGCTTCTCTTAAACGCAAGGAGTGATCCTGGGCTAACACTTTTATATTCGCTGTGTCAAAATTAGGAGTGCCTAAAACGTCTGATCTCTGATGTTCAGAGCTAGGCGTAATGCATAACAAATATAAGCATGTGTATAGGAAGTGACATCAATGCACACGATGAAATAAATACTCGGGGAGGATGGCATTCTCCAGGAATAGCTCCAGAGTTGGCCACCCGAGGCACTGTGCGTCTAGAAACGCAGATGTCGTGCGAATGCTCTCTGATGACACGTGCCATGTGTCGGAAGTGATGGCGGGGAGCGCGTGCCGCCTCGCAATTGTGGAGGAAAGCACTGCTTTCTGCACATTTAAGTAACGTACCAGCTGGTGCAATGTGCCACTTGACCCTAGAAGCGTCACAGCAGTGCCAGGGCAGCATATGCCTGTCTTTGCGCGGGCTGCCTCGGAGTGTGTTGATACAGGACGTGATTTATGTACACACCGCACTACGCATTAACTACATGTCAACATTTGGGAACAGCACCACGCTGGTCAGCTTGCCCTCATTTGGCAGGTGTCACCGTCTTTTGACTCCTAGAGTTCCCATCCTCACAAACAAAATTCCTCCATAGACTTCGTTGAGGTCACCCGCTTCCACATATTATATTACTCTAACAAAGCTATTTATTGTCCATTCATTTTAGAGGGAGCCCCTTCTTAAGCACCTTACTTTCTTTACCCTTATTTGTAAGTCATCATATGTTGACAGGAGTCCAGCTAAGAGTTCTAGAATACAATCAGAATTGCATTTCTTCATTAAACTTGAATTGAATTATGTTTGATATAAACCTTTTTTTTGACTAAAAACATGGGATTCAACCTCGTAGATGAGGTAAACTGGCAGGCATGCGTGTGTTAATCTCACATTATCCACTGTCTCGCAGTTTTTACAGCTTGGTTGTGACGAGTAAACTGTGCTCAGGGGGTTCAATCCGTGCTTTGAGGAAACACCTCGATATAGAAACGTGCCTCCAGCAGTTCAGGAGAGGGGCGGCTCTGCGCCGGGCGGCGAGGGGTTAAGGCGGCTCCTCTCGGCCAGTATCTCAGGCTCCGCTGACCCGCCGTCGCGCCGCCCGGGAGGGGGCCGTGGGCGGGCTGCTCGGCGTCGCCTGACTGCGCGGCGGAAAGATGCTGGCAGTGCTGCGTCGCGCTGCGCCGGGGTGGGCGGTGGGAAGGTGCCAGCCTGCCCCCTCACGTGTGCCTCTGTCCCCCTAGGTGAAGGGCCGGCGCTGGAGCCCCGCGCCGCCGAGCAGCATGTGGATCGGCCGCTAGGAGATGCGGGGCGGCGCGGCCGGGGTGCGGCGGACTGCACGGAGCGATGGGCTGCGCCTCCGCCAAGCATGTCGCCACCGTGCAGAACGAGGAGGAGACCCAGAAGGGCAAGAACTTCCACAACGGAGACGCCTTCGGCGGTAAGTGCGCAGTCCCCTTCCCTGCCCATTACTTTTGCATTGAGCACACAGTATTCAAATGTACATGTAGCGCACGCCATGAAATGAATTCTTTATAGGTTATTACATTAAAACCATTCATGGTTATTTGACTAAGCGGCGCTTATTTTATCGGCTTCGGGTGGGTGAAAGGGTGGTTGGGCTCGGCTCTAATTGAAGGCTGTGACCTACACTTAGATCGATGTTCGTGCACATCTCACTGAGCTGTTTGACTTTGGTTTGCATTAACAGCCAGGTATTACGCAGAGATTGTGCACGCTCACGGGTCCCAGGTACCAAAGATCACTGCAGCAAGCGCTGAACCCTCTATCGAACCAGTTATTGAGATTACAGCCTGTGATTACCAGGCCTCTCTCCCACCCTCATTCACACAAACACGCACTCTGCTGCAAGTCCATTAATTTACTGAGCTGCCTTAGGACTGTGACAGACCTGTGACGAACGGCTTGCATACAGACCCTCGTAGCAGGTGCATTAGCCATTCGAGCTGTCTTTGAGGCTCTTGTTTACTGAGCTCACCTTGATAGACGCTTCACTAACCGGGAGAGACGATTGATGTGACGTGTTGGGCCCTTTTGGCCGAGGGTTCCGGGCAGCTTTTGCGCACGGGGGTCTATGGAGCTGTGATCTTTAGCTCTGGAGAAACAATCCCTTTTCACTTTTGTTTAATGTATAAAAAAGCAGCGCTGCAGTCGATTCGCCTAAGATAAATTGTCTGCTTCATGTTGCTGCCAACCCACACAGGCAGCGCTCATCCTTTAGCGTTCTCTGCGTTTCCACGTCCTTCTAGATTAAAAGGCGCCCACTCTTTATTGCTGCGAGATTTGTGGGTTGCTGAGTTCCCGAGGAAAGAGGTTAAATCCGCGAAGCTTTTACTGGGAGCAAACTGCACGTGTCGCAGCTTCATTCCGACTGACGCCATGCCAGAGTGACCTCCCCTCTGACATTCCTTCGTTCTGTATTTCTCTCTCCCCTCCCGCCTCCTCTTTGCCATCCCCGGGTGCTTGGGATTGCCAGGCCAGTAAAATAGCCAAATGGGTTCTGTACCTTCGTCTGACAGCTGTATGTAGGCCTTTCAGAGGTCGATTATACGAGTACAATTTATAGTGCTACGAAGTTTCAAACCCTGTGATAGTGCGCCATTTACAAGTACTGCCTCGTCATGACGTTATCTTAATGATGTCATTTGAATGATTGGCAGAGTAGTGGGAGGTGCCCTTGTGGAGACATCCAACAGAACATTAAGGACTACTGCCACCTGTCACTTCTAGTTTTTGGCATGAAAAATATCGTGTTTTCTATTACTGTCACATACATTTAGTTAAATGCATATAATAATACAAGGGAGTTTGCGGTGTATGTTGGGAGCAGAGCCTCGATGGGCAGACGGATGGATAATTTATTAGAGGTGGCAGAGACTGACAAAGCTATAAAGGGTGATTGATGCATGTGTTGGGGACAGAGGCTGACAGAGCTGCGGTGGGTGGTGCAGGTATTAGAAGGGGAGGGGGCTGGCAGCTAAAAAGTAGGGCATTTATTGGAGGAAACAGAGATTGACAGCTGCAAGGATTGGTGCATGTGCTAGAGCGGCAGAGACTGACTGACAGCTTCAAGGGGTGCTGCATGTATTGGAGGGAGCAGAGACTGAGAGCTGCAAGGGTTAGCTGAATTGTGAAAAGCAGAGCCTGTGACAGAGCTGCAGATATTGATGTGTGCATTAGGACCCAGACTCTGACAGAGCTGCATGCAGGCTTCGGGCATGTATCGGAGGGAGTGCTTGGAATTTCTGGGGTCTGTGACAGAGCTGCAGTGCTGTGGTGTCTGTTACAAGGGTTAGACGATGAAAAAGCTGCAACGTTGGGGGCATGTTTTGGAAGTATTGAATGAGGCGGAGCCTGACACCTGCAGGGCTGGGGCTAGGATTACAAGGGGTATGGGACCTACTGCACACCTATAGGGCTAGGGTATGCATTACCAGCTGGGCATACATTGGAAGGGGCGGAGCCTGTGATGACGCTGCTGTGTGTGTTCAGGAATCAAACTCTATAAAAGGTGGGTGCAGCGCTGGGATATGTATCGGAGCAGAACCTTTGACAGAGTTGTGAAGGAGCTCGAATCCCTGGCAGAGCTCTGGGACATGAGCAAGAAAGAACCTATAGTCGGTGAACCATGTGGAAGGAGGGACATTTCTTTAATCAAGCCAAACTCCTGCACAGGAGAGAGCGCGTCAATTGTTGCCCCTATAGCAGTCTGTACCTGTTCCAAAAAACAGGAGAAAATAGCGTCAGTCCTCTTTCTGTTGAGGCCAGAATAGTCACCAGGCCCCTACACTCCTTCTCCCACGCCCCATTTTCTTATGGGGCTGCCGATGAGTGTGTAGAACCAATTAGTTTAACGTTACTTATGCCTTTAGGACCAATCATTGGTAAATTTATCTCAGTGGTCATTTTTGTCTCATTTAATGTTGCTTTTAGGCTTTGTTTGGCCTTTTCTCCATGTCTTGTTGCAGCTGGTGACTGGACGCTTCTCGAGTGAGTAACTGTTTACCACTGGGGTTTCAGATGCGGTGCTGTTATCTCACTGCTTATAAGTGACAGAGTCCCCTGTTTGGGCCTCGAACAGTCAAGATTTAACCTAGGTGGTGGTTCAAGGCCAGGAACTGGGCTATTATATGTGACTCATTCAAGTAACCCTGGTTAAGGGTTAGTGTTCATCCAGAGCTATAGTTCAGAAAGCAGGTAGATATTTTTTTTTTGCCTAACGTATAGAACAATTGCAAAAACAACAATTGATGGACAGAATGCAGAACAATGTCATACATTCACCCCAGTACAAAGATCTGGGCCTAAATCCATCGTTTTTTTGCTCACCATGCCATTCCAGTTTGGACCCAGCCATATGCAAATCAGTGTTGACCCTGCGCCCAATGAGAACAGTCCAGCCCAAACTGCCAGG
The DNA here is from genome assembly GCA_963921515.1 of Calotriton arnoldi. Lineage (NCBI taxonomy): Eukaryota > Metazoa > Chordata > Amphibia > Caudata > Salamandridae > Calotriton > Calotriton arnoldi. The sequence continues at coordinate 1,599,124 of CAWUFW010000511.1, forward strand.
CCAGGTCCTCCCTGGACTGAAAACAAGCATCCTAGGACCGGTTTCGGGCTTTCAGCCCTCATCAGCCAGGATAGCTTGACTTCAGTGGCATGGAGAGCACTGGACCCACGTCTGGGCATACCCGTCCCACTCAGGGCGACAAATGCAAAAACAACAATTAGAACAAAGCAAACGAAAATGTCATTGCACATTGTGGGCAAATATAAGACTTAAATGGTGCTCTAGTTTTGCGATCTCGGGTGCAGCTGAAGCAATAACATTGAGCCCTAGGGCCATTTTTTTTTTTTTAAGGAATCTTGATCATAAGCGACTTGTAGCGGCATGAAACAACTCCATGTTGTGTGCACCAACACTCCGCGCTTGGGCATTAGAAATTGCCACAAAACAGTCGGTTCTGGCTTGCTTTAACAGAACAGAAGACGTCTTTGTGAAGTATAAAATCTCTAGATGCAGAGCATGAGGAACATTAATCCCGCTTAATTGTATTCAATTTGATTTGTATTCTTTTTTTTCTTATTTTATTGTATGGTATGCAAAATGGGTGCATGAACTTGCAGTGGAATGATTTATCACACCCTGTAGCACGGATTGCAATTTATCAAACAAGCTTACAACCCATATGAATTCATTTAAGCAGCTAGTACAATCCAAATGGAAAATATCAACTATTTGCTTGGAAACCTTAATTTGGTATGTATTAACTCACCCAGAAGTGTTTTAAGTGTAAGTTTTATATTGTTTTATTTAACTGACATTAGAAATCTCACTTGATACTCTAGTCCAATGGTTCTTAACCTTTTGACTTCTCTGGACCCACACTGAGTCATTATTGGAATCCAGGGACCCCGACCTCAGCAGTTAGAAAAATTTGGCGTTTTTTAAAGTTTTTTCAATTTTACTTTATTTATATTCACTTTATTAATCTGGTAATATTATTTAAGTTTCTAAGCAGTAGTGGACCCCCCGCGAGGAGGAGTTGCGTATCTCCTGGGACCGCAGGTTAAGAACTGCTAATCTAGTATATTCACTGGCAGTTCATTAACCCACCATCTAGTGGTTGAGCCCCTAATGGCACCTTGTTGGCTAAGGTGTTTAAATGCTTGGCGTCAACTGTGGGCATCATCTGAATGACTCATTGTGGCATCGACCCACAGCGCCCTAGACCCTAGGAACCACCATCAGATTGTTTCTTCTGGTTCAGAAGCATGAGTGACATTGGAGGCCACAAATTAGCAGACACTGAGTTGTCTTTGTGGACTAGAGCAGTTTCAAGATCCGTTTTGTAAATTCCAAAACAGATGTGTAAGGACAAGGACTCAATTTTTTTTTGATTGGTCGCTGCTCAATATCGTTTGCATGTCAGCCATGGACAAAATACCCTTTATGTTTTGCCCAAAGTGTCAGGATATACTTTCACAATATGTGTAATTTGTGTTTTCATGGGACCAATAGGATGCTGTGTTGAGTTTGTGGCCATGTCATACAGAAGATATACAATATATTGAGAGAAATGCTAGGTTTTCCATGCAACGGTATTGGAACCAGCCCTTAGTTGTCAGGATTCCATTGAAAATTGTACAATTTATCGAAGGCTTCCAGTTTTCCATTTTTACAGCTAAATACAGACTGCTAGATTTACCCAGGATAGTCCAGGGTCATTTTGGTCACACTCAAAGATCTGAAGCCTTCGCCTCACTAAACAAACCATCAGTCAATACATATTTTCTAAAAGGGTCTCTAAACACATTGATTCTACCGACCTTGAGGCAAAGCTAGCAAATACAGGTGAAGAAACAGGAAGGAAACTTTTCTTGGTTTTTAGACATGTGTGCCATCTGAAAAGCAGAAATCAACTGTAGGAATATTATATTACCCAAGGTGCTGAAGGTGGCAAAGACAGTTTTGTGACAATGGCCAGTGCAATGTCAAGGGACACCAAGAAGAGAGGGCTGGTGGAAATGCGCACATGATCCCATTTCACTTAGAGTTCATAGCGAGCCCGCCTCTGATTTTGCATTAGTGAAGAGGAGATTCCTCAGCCCTAGTGTTACAGCAATGCCCTGGTCTAATATGGATCGTGAAAAAGATGGACGAGGTAGGAAAGAATTAGACTAGGACAGATCACAAGGTCTTTTGTCAGACCACAGCACTTCTCAGTAGAGCTAGCCACTACCAGTGGGAAAACATTCGGGAAATTTTATAGTATTTGCCTGAAAAGCACTAGTAAATGGCAACTGCATTTGGAGCAGGATGCTAACAGGCTCTATTTTTTTTTCTTGGAAAGAACGTCTTTGGAGAGGCTGTGCTAAAGCCTGAAAATACATACAAAATAGCACGGACAGTCAAGGTGACGAGAGCTCGGTGACACGGGTGAGAATTCTGGCTGTTTACCAGACAGGTCCATCTCTGACAGCTAGATATTACTCAGCAAAGAGGAAAGGCTTGTGTCATGGTGCCTGAAGGCAGTTGTAGTACAAGACATTTTGTTTTTGTTAGATTTAAAATATGGTGATTTAAGTTATGTTTCTGTTTGAGTGCATTAGGTGCACTGACTCCACATGCTTGAAAAGTAAACAAATACTTCTCTTTTTGAAGTCCCACCAATGCACACGTTTTTTAGAGGTTCTTAAAAGGGTTATTCTCACACTCGGGTCTCCGTTGCCTGCATAGGATCTAAATACTCTAACTAGATGAGGGCAGCTCAGTTGTGAAAAGCAGCGAGTCTCCTGAGATCCCCAATGCTGCCCGGCGCAAGGTCACCTTTAATCCACTTTGGATTCGCTATCTAAAATAACGAGGCAGGCGCTGGAAGCTGGAAGGCAAGAAAAAGGTTTATTACTCTTAGAGGAGACCACGTCAACTGCTGACACCAGGATGTCTTCAGGGAGGTGTTCTACTGGCAATGCTTTTGGCTCTTCCTTTTATACAGGTTTTACACAATGTATTTGTTTCATTTATCATGGTTACAAGCTTGGAGTCTCCGCCCCGGGCAGGTTGTCACACAAGCCCGACATTGTTTCATCAGCATGGTTACACAAGCCCAACATTGTTTCATCAACATGGTTACACAAGCCCAACATTAACTCTCCTCCCGCCCAGGTCAAAAACAGACAATTTAATTGCAGCTGGACCTTGCTTCAGGGTCTAAACACAAGTGAGACCGGCCAGATCTAAGAGTCCGTTCTGTTGATAAAAACAGGTCCCATTGTTGGCAAAAACAAGTCTTGCTGTGTGCAGTGCAATAAACCATGCTTGCAAGAGTCTGTTTGGTATTTGTAACCTGTTTGTGCAGGGATGAGAGGAAAGACGAGTTTGAGGCAGCAGGTGATGTTGATGTTTGTCGTGGAAATAGTTTATAGCCCCCAGCACACATATCAGGTTTGGTCAGAGAGTCAGAAGGCTGCTAGAGGACAGGGTGAAATGAAGGTGACCAACAGAGTACAAAATGGCTGTGGTCAATCAGAATGACTGTAGTTTATGTGCACGTAGGAACTTTCATCAGACAAGATGGCGCAGAATGTTCATGATTGTCGTTTTGTTCTTAACAGTCGCCCCTTTGAACATAACTAGCCATCTCGTCAGTCTATTTCGATCTCCATAATGTCCTGTATTTCTTGTTCATACATTACTCTCATTTTTGTTAACTGAGTGTCCATATTCTTAGGGCGCAAGGCACTTATGCAAAGAGAACACAAAGGTGGTATACAGTGTACACCCAAACAGCAACCACATATTGCCAATACTGGGACCAAGAGAAACATTGATATTTTCCAACCCCAGTCCTTCAAGATGCCCCAAAGCCAACTTCCAATTGTCCAAGTCTCTGATCCTTGATGAATTTCTGAAGACAGTCTGTGGAGATGTTCGATTGCTTCATAGACAGAGGGTGAATTATCAGGGATGTATATGCAGCAACTGGCACCAATGATGCGACATGCTCCTCCACGATCCGCTAGTACCACGTCCAGGACCATGCGGTTTTGTAGGGCCACCAGACGGACCGCTTGAAGCTCGGCAGTGTTGTTGGTGAGGATGCCAGCTGTGACGTTCAGGGCGGTTTCTACCGCTTGAGACAGATGTCTGATGGCTCGGCTGTTTGCCATCGGACCCCATAGCGGGACGAGCCCTTTTGCTGCGTCAACGAACTGTGATGCGGCAGAGTCTGCTTGATCAGTGTCTTTAGAACGCTTTTCTCGATGATGCTCTGCAGGGGCTGTGTAGGTCGGTGGCAAAACAAAAGCGATGTAGCACGTGCCCCCCAGTTTCTTGGGAGCCAGGTGTAGGCTTTGGTTCCACAGACAAAGTACATATTGGGTGATGCAACAAATGCTGGAGGGTTGGCAGTGTTCAAAGTCCTTACAATGTTACAAGTGCTGTGACCCACATTCTTAGTCCCACGGCCTTCAATGCATACAAGGCCAGAGACGTTCACCACAGATAGGGCCACAGTCAGTGTTGCAGCAGTTCTTTTCTTCAGGTAGGAAAATGTGGCTCTGACAGGATTATTGAACACTTGTATTTCCACTCGTTCTTTGGAGGGGACATTCATTGGGAATGTCGTATTGGAGGTGTGAGGGCAAAAGGGAGCTGCTGTTCTTCCTGTTTGGTTTAGCCAGAACTCGTTGTAGAACTGAGCGATTGTCCCATCGGAAGTGGCATTGTCTTTGTAACTTTCTTGTAGGAGCATCATCCAGGCAAGGCAAGATCCATGAACAGAAAAGGGTGAAGGGATGAAAGGGATGGAATGTTCAGTGGCATGTGGTAGCAGCCCACAGACCCAACAGTTAGTGGCATTGGTGGCAAGATTGTGCTGGTGCAGCATCTGTACGAAAGAATTATTCCAGAATTCTTTGCGTCGTTCTCGGAGATGTGGCGGTAGTGATACCAGGTAGTGTTCTTTCTTTGTGATTGGTTGCATGGTTGGTGACAATGTTCTGTATGCAGGTGCATTCTCTTCAATGATCCAGAGTGTGACCATTAGTAGGAGGCAGGTGAGAAATGCAGCTACAAGTGCAATTGTCTTTGTACTGTGCAGTTCAAAAGTCTTGGTGTCTTTGCGGTGGCTTTGCAGGTGTTCCGTTTCTTCCATCATCTTCGAGGAGCTCACCAACTGTTAGGACCACAGACTTTTGTCTGGTGTTTTTCCTGGTAGCGTTGTTTGGCTGTGCTACCGATCTGAGACTCTGACTCAGTTAGTGGCCTGGTTGTTGGAGCTCCCCTTTTTGTCGATCTTAGGTTGTACCCTTCCTTGGATGGCACCGTGGGGTCGGGAAATTCAGACAGTTGGAGGGTGTCTTCTTGTGGGTAGCAACTCAGAGCTGGTCGGTCTTTTGCGAGTACTTCCTCTTGCACCTCCACCTCTTCACAGGTTGCCAGCGTTGGAGGGACTTTCTTGCAGTGGTGGGCGTGCAGCCAATTTCTTTTTCCTTCCACTCGGAGGGCAGTTCGAGTGGTGATCAAGACTTGCCAGGGGCCCGTCCACCTGGGCTCCAGATTCTTCGTTCTTTGGAAGTTGCGAACTAGGATGAAGTCCCCAGGCTTTATCACATGTCCTGGGCCCCTGGATACGTCAGGCAAGGCTTGCTGCACCTGTTGGTGGATAATTGTTAGCTCGTTTGTCAATTTATGCAGATAGTCTGACATTAATATGTTCGGGACATCGTTAATGGAGGTGGGTCTTGGTGCCGCCCAAATGTTCATAGGCCTGCCGAAGACCACTTCATACGGGGTCAGTCTGTGTTTGGTCGGGGTGGAGCGCATTGATAGCAATGCCAATGGAAGGGCGTCGGGCCATTTCAACCCGGTTGTGGCAACTATTTTGGCTAGCTTTAGTTTCAATGTTGCATTGTGTCTCTCTACCAGGCCCGCTGATTGGGGGTGGAAGACGGCATGGAATTTTTGTTTTACCCCCAACCCTTTCAGTATGTTCTGTATCACTTCGGCTACGAAGTGTGGGCCGTTGTCGCTCCATAAAATTCTGCAAAGGCCGTACCGGGGGAAGAATTCTTTCAACAATACTTTTGCAGTGGCTATGGCAGTATTGTCGCGGGTGGGATATGCCTCCACCCATTTGCTAAAAGCGCACACAACCACCAGGACATATTTTAGACCATGGCATCTCTCTAGTTGGATGTAATCCATTTGAAGGACTTCAAAGGGGTGATCAGGGACTCCAAACCCTCCCCGTGGTACTACTGTCCCTTTCCCTGGGTTGTGTTGTAGGCATACTATACACTGTTGTACTAGGCGCTTTGCAGATTCTGTTATCTTGACATTATGCCATACTCTTGTGATTAGTTCAATCATGGGGGTGGAGCCTATGTGTGCTGGTAAATGTGCCATGGTCAATATGGGGATGAGGTAGGCATTGGGTAACAGCCATTTATTTCCGTCTTTAGTTCTCCAGCAATCTTCCTCGTCTTTTAGTCCCACCTTTTCCCACTCGGTCAATTCGTCTTGTGTGCCTGTAGTCTGTATGTCCCTTACAGTGGTCCTAGCATCAGTCCATTGTTCAGCTTGTGACCTGGTCACATACATTCGTGTCATAGTTCTGTCTTCTGCCGTGGCTCGGGCAGTAACGTCTGCTAGCGCATTTCCCTGTCCAATGAGATCTGTCACTTTCCTATGTGCTTGGCATTTTATCACTGCTAGCTTTTTGGGGAGGAGGACTGCTTCCGTCAAGGCGGAGACTAAATCTCCATGCAGGATGGGTGTACCGTGTGAAGTCAGGAACCCTCTTTCTTTCCATAGAATCCCGAAATGGTGAACCACCCCGAAGGCGTATTGGCTGTCGGTGTATATGTTAACTGTCGTGCCAGCTGCTAAAATACATGCTCGTGTGAGGGCAATGAGTTCTGCTGCCTGGGCGGAACGTTGGGCAATACGGGCTGTTTCTAGAATGGTTCGGGCTGTGGTGACAGCGTATGCAGCTGAGGTGGTGCCGTCGGGGAGTTTGATGCACGAACCATCCACCCATAGTTCTCCATCTGGCTCTAGAAAGGCGGTGTCTCTGAGGTCTACTCTACTTTTTGTTTGTTCATCGGTTAGTGTCACACAGTCGTGTAGTGGAGCCACGTTAGGATCGTTCTCGGGTAGGGGTAACAGCGTGGCTGGATTGAGGGTGGTGCATCGCTTTAGGGTAATGTGCGGTGCTAGCAGGGTCAACTCATATCCTGTCAGTCGGGCGCTAGTCAAGTGTTGGGTTTTGGTCTGGTTCAGTAGTGTGTCGACTGCATGGGGTACTAAAACAGTGACTGGATTGGAGAGCACTATTCCTTCGCTCTGGCGTATTGATACTGCTGCAGCTGCCACAGCGCGCAGGCACGCTGGCAGTGCTCTGGCTACTGGATCGAGGGTGGCAGAAAAATATGCACAAGGGCGTTGTTTGTGACCAATTGATTGTGTTAGGACAGACAATGCACATCCCTCCCTTTCGTGTGTGTAGAGGAAGAATGGTTTGGAGTAATCTGGGGTTCCTAGGACTGGTGCTGAGCAAAGGGTATTGCGTAGTTCTTTAAAGGCTGTCTGGCATTCGGGGGTCCAGGGGAGAGGTGAGGGGATGTCCTTAGCTAGGAGGGAGAGAAGGGGTTTGACAATGAGGCTAAAGTTCGGTAACCACTGTCTGCAAAACGAGGTGAGGCCTATCAAAGAGCGGACTTGCTTCTGATTTTTGGGGACAGGGGTGCCTAGAATTGTCTGGATCCTGTCAGGCGTGAGTTTTCTCCCTTCTTTTGATAAAAGGTGACCCAAATAGGTCACTTGTGATTTACAGAACTGCAGTTTCTTTCGGGAGACCTTGTGACCATTCTCAGCAAGGAAATGGAGTAGTTTGATGGTGGCTGTGACGGCTATTGGTATGGTGTCTGCTGCTAGAAGGATGTCGTCTACATATTGTATTAGTGCCACTCCATCTGGCAATTGTATGGCGTCCAACTGTCTTTTAAGCGCCTGGCTATAGATACTTGGGCTCTCAGTGTACCCCTGAGGTGCTCTACAAAATCTATACGAACGGGAATTTAGGGTAAATCCAAAAAGATAGCGGCTGTCCTCGTGTATAGGTATGGAAAAGAAGGCGTTCTTGAGGTCGATCACAGTGAAGGTGGTGGCAGTGGAGGGGATTAAAGTCAAAATTGTCGTGATGTCGGAAACTACTGGGTATTGTGGTACTACGATTTTGTTTACCTCCCGCAGGTCAATGATGAAGCGGTAGGCTTTCCCATCTCCCTCTCCCTGTCTCTTTACAATCGGTAGTATGGGACTGTTACAAATGTTGCTCACTACTTCCTCTACCACCCCTGCCTCTACCAAAGAGTGTATGATCTCTGTTAGTGCTTTCTCACCCTCTGGCGATATTTTGTACTGCGGTACCTTCGGTAGGGTTGCGTCCTGTCGTATTGTTACGTGTACTGGGTCAATCATCATTCGTCCTACGTCTGAATCAGCCCTAGCCCATAAGTGTGATGGCAAAGTGTCCAGTAGGGATGTGTCAGTCTCAGAGATGGAAAACATGTGCTGAAAAGGGTTCTCTCTATGGCGTTGGGGGTTGTCATACAGGATGACACGCACTCCGTCTGGTGAGCATCTGATAGTCGCATGGAAGTGTTTCAAAAGGTCGAGGCCCATAATGGCGTCTGGGGTGTTAGATGAGAGGAGGAATGTCGTTTCGACGCCATTGCTGTCAAGATTAAAAGGGATGGGTCGGGACAAAGGGTTGGTGGAGGGCGTACCGTCAAATCCTATTGAGGTCACATGTGAGCCTGACAAGGGTGCCCTTGGAATCAGTCGTTTGGATAGTGCACTACGTGTTGCTCCTGTGTCTACCAAAAATGGCGACCTTGTGCCCAGGACCTCAGCGGTAACATAAGGGCCTTGCTGATCAACGCAGAGCTCGACTGGATCCCTTCCTTGCCCCTGGCTGTCCTATGCAAAGTCGTACGTATTGTCATAATCTGTCTGTTGGTACTGATTCTGTCTGGGATGGTCAAATGCGTTCATTCTTCCTGGCCTTTCCTCGCTTGCTTCACTCGCGTACCCTCTTCCACGTCCTCTTCCTCTCTGTCCACTTGCTATTTCCCTCGCCCCTCTGCCCCTAGCAGCTCCTAACAAAGCCGGGCATTGGGATTTCCAGTGTCCATATTTTTTGCAAAATGCACATTGATCCTGTCCTAGGTCTTGGCGTCCTACATATGATGTAGATGGATTGTTCCTAGGGGGCTGTACTCTAGGGGTATTCTGCTGGTTTCCTCCCCTATATTGCTCCCTTCCTGTATTCGCCCCCTGGAGTTGTGCTATCATTACCCTTTCCTTCAAGTCCTTCTTTTTCCTTTCTGTAGCCCTGTCATTTTCGTTTCTCTGATGCTCGTAGTACTGGGCCATTTGGAGAATGGCCGTCGGTTTAGATGCTGCCCAACTACTTTCGCTGGCTTGTAGTTTCTGGGATACATCTGGCAGTAATCCTTTGACGTAGTTCTGCACAAATAAGTGGTGTCCGGTTGCGGTGGACATGTCTTGTCCACTGTAATCAGAGAACACAGTTTCAAATCTGGAGAAGTACTCTGAGACGTCCTCTTGTGGTTTCTGGCGGCATGCGGTTACTATGGACCAGTCTATCTTTTTCTCTGGGATCAGCGTTTTCACTTTCTGCACTATTTTGTCAGGGAGGTCTAATATTGCTTTAACTGGTTTTTGACCAGGGTTCCGCTGTTTATCTAGTGTGTCGAGTTGTTCCCAGGTATGACCAAACAGTTCGGTATGGTCTACTTTCCTAACCTGTTTCCACACATCTGCTGGCAAACATAACCCGAAGAACAAGTCTATGTCGGCAAGTGTCATTATTGTTGATCCCAGAGCGGTACCTAGCTCGGTGTAAAAGGCGGTGGGGTTCTTTCGTAAATCCGGCAAAGATTTACGGAAGGTCAGGATGTCCTGTCTGTCCCATGGCTGATACACCCAATTGTAGACCACCCTTCCTCTAGCGTCTTGATGGTTTATATCGTCATTAGTCCCTTGTCCTCTAGGAGGTATCCAGTAAGGGGCAGCTTCTTTTATTGGCATCATGCTATCTGTTTTTTCCACTGGGGGTCCTGCTACCTTAGTTGTCCTGTCCCTATCTATCTGTCCTTGTTCTATGAGGTGACGCAATACTTCTAGTGTGGATGAAAATAGTTCTGCAACATCGTTGTCGCCTTCATCTCCGATGTCTACCTTCCTGTAGAGAGCCACTAATCGCTCGGGCCCTACGTCTTGGTACTTCTCTTCATATGCAGTAAGGGTGTGGTAACAGAGACGTACAATAAAGTATCGTTTGCGGTTTTCAACATAGGAGTTGCATATGTCAGTTACATGCTCTTCTGTCTCCTTCCTATCTATGAGGGATTTAACTACTTTATCAATGCCTGCTCGCTCATTTTTACTTAATCGCGGGACCCTGGGCGCTCCTTTTTCTTTTGATCCTACCTCTACTACTGTATCCTTTGATGAGGCATTTGGTGTGGGTGACTCGGTGGGAGCAGAGGCGGTGGAGACTGAGGCGATCGTGCCATCTCCGGCTATACTTTGGTGGTCCTGGCGTTGTACTATGGGATGAGTAGGGGCGTAAGGGGGTGGCATGTATATCATTGGGGGACCTAACAATAAATCATCATCTACCCCCTGTTTTGCTGGTAACTCGGGGTAAAGAGTTAAGGGCGTTCTAACAGGGCATTGACCTGATATTTTTGATTCCTGTTCCTTTTTATCGATTTCCTTTTCTTTTAGTTCTTCTTCTAACTTTTTACAGGCTTGGTAAGCTGATTTTCGCGTTTCTTTATCTTGTCTAGCTTCGTCTCTTTTCTTTCGTTGAGCTGCCTCTTTTCGCCATAAACCAAAACTATCAAACATGGCTGGTCTAGCTTTCTTTTTGTGGAGAGCTAATTCTAACGTTTCTATTTTAGCGGGATCGAAAGATCCCGTCAGTGGCCACTGATTTACCCGGTCCTTCCTAGTGTACTTATGCCATAGTTTGCTATAAGCTACGGTGGCTAATCCATATTTCACGTACATGTCCTTGTTAGGGGTGCCTTCCGGCGGTGCCGGATGACTGACCTCTAACAAACGGTCCGGTCCAAAACAATCAAACAATCTAGAGAAAACAGGCATGACGTATTTAGCGGTCAAAATGAATATCTCAATTAATGTTAGACAAAAGTCTGCACTACCTGTCCTTCGCTGTCTGCAAAGAGAGAATATTCCTATTCTACGTTGTTTGCAAGCAGGGAATGTCTCAAATAACTCAAAAAGGAATACTAGTATTTCTATCAATCAATCAATTTAAGTCATGTTTTCTCACGACCTTACCCGGACCGTATGGACAGTTCTTCGTATTCCCCTTCCAGCGCCTGGTTGTCCTCTTACTCCAACAATCAATGCGGCGTTCCTGTAAGGCCCCAGTCAGGACCGCAGGTCACTCGAGAGAGGTCCGTTCGGAACCGGTGAAGTTCAGTCGATTGGCAGCCAGACGAGGGTCTCTTTCAGGCAGGTGCACTCCAATCATTTAGTCGTTCACTCCGTCGTTAGGACCTCTCTACTGGACCCACGTGTCTCTGATGGGCCCCCCGTTGGGTCGCCAATTTGTGAAAAGCAGCGAGTCTCCTGAGATCCCCAATGCTGCCCGGCGCAAGGTCACCTTTAATCCACTTTGGATTCGCTATCTAAAATAACGAGGCAGGCGCTGGAAGCTGGAAGGCAAGAAAAAGGTTTATTACTCTTAGAGGAGACCACGTCAACTGCTGACACCAGGATGTCTTCAGGGAGGTGTTCTACTGGCAATGCTTTTGGCTCTTCCTTTTATACAGGTTTTACACAATGTATTTGTTTCATTTATCATGGTTACAAGCTTGGAGTCTCCGCCCCGGGCAGGTTGTCACACAAGCCCGACATTGTTTCATCAGCATGGTTACACAAGCCCAACATTGTTTCATCAACATGGTTACACAAGCCCAACATTAACTCTCCTCCCGCCCAGGTCAAAAACAGACAATTTAATTGCAGCTGGACCTTGCTTCAGGGTCTAAACACAAGTGAGACCGGCCAGATCTAAGAGTCCGTTCTGTTGATAAAAACAGGTCCCATTGTTGGCAAAAACAAGTCTTGCTGTGTGCAGTGCAATAAACCATGCTTGCAAGAGTCTGTTTGGTATTTGTAACCTGTTTGTGCAGGGATGAGAGGAAAGACGAGTTTGAGGCAGCAGGTGATGTTGATGTTTGTCGTGGAAATAGTTTATAGCCCCCAGCACACATATCAGGTTTGGTCAGAGAGTCAGAAGGCTGCTAGAGGACAGGGTGAAATGAAGGTGACCAACAGAGTACAAAATGGCTGTGGTCAATCAGAATGACTGTAGTTTATGTGCACGTAGGAACTTTTATCAGACAAGATGGCGCAGAATGTTCATGATTGTCGTTTTGTTCTTAACACAGTTTGATCCAATGCCTAAGGGAATAGGCCAATTCCGTAGGCTAGTAAACAGTCCGCTGTAGCCATTCAAGAGCCTCTTCAGCTAATACAGCCAGATCGCTTGCTGTTGAGAACCCATCCTAAGTTTGTAAGATTGGGTTTACTTTTCATGTGAACCAAACGATCGATTGTCCCTTTTCTTCCACAAACACAGGCCACGCTATGGTGTTGTCTACTCACTCTAGATGTCGGGAAGCCCCTGATCTATCACTTTGATACAATGAAGATTTTCAGAAGGGTGAATCATCTCTTTGTATTATTTGCCTCACGACTTAAGGGCAGTGTTATCCAAAAGCAAGCATTGCACACTGTAGTGTGTGCTGAATTCAGTTTTGTTCAATAGCTGACAAGCCTCTGCACTGGATACCTAGAGCACATTTTAAATGGAGGAAAGACACAATGGTCACCATTATCAGCATCTTGTTGCTGTTGCCTATATTATAGTTGGTGAGATGTTTTTTTGGGTACATGAACTACATATATTGTCTTAATAATAAGGATGGGTAAGAAGCAGCAGTAGGAAAGGCCATATAAACAATGGTTTGCTACTGCGCCATATATCTTCGACTTTCATTGACGGGAGTACTGCTTTGCAGCCAATGCCCAACATGTGAATCTAGAATAGATTCACACAGCAAAACAAGTTACTTGGAGTTTGTAGCTATTCTAGAGTTACATGCTACCGTTCCACTAATATAGTAGATGGTAGCCAACAAGACCACAAGTAATATGTGTTCTTTATGCTACACTAATTTCCTCACACTTAATAAAAAATCAGGGAAAATTTAATGTGAATATTGCTTCTGAAGTCTGGGGCATTCTGGGTTTTGGGTCTCATTCTGTTTTGTCATTCCAGCCATGCCTATAGTCGGGGCCGGCTTTAGCGCTGGTGGCACCGGTGCGACAGTCTTTTTTGTGCTCCCCCCATGACCTCATGCTCCATGAATTCCCTCACTACCACTCTCCAACAGCGCACCTCATCTCTCCATAGCCTCTCTCTGACGTCCATTTCATTTTTTATAATGCTACTCCTAGTTCACTCGCACTCAGTTCTGTGATCTGCATGGTACACTTGCTTTGCAGCAGGCACGTTAACCCTCCATGCTACTTTATGATGAGCCACAACTGCCCCTAGACAAAATTCCGATCTCTCGCCTGTAGGAACATTAATCACCAGAGTTATCTTGACATTTTTATTTTTGCCTGAAAACTGCTGGACGCACAAGGAAGTTTACTGCGCTTTTAAACCAAAAGTTATTTATAAATACAGCGCCCCCCCCCCATCAAAGTTGGCGTCCGGTGTGGCTACACTGGTCTCACTACCCTAAAACCGTCCGTGCCTATAGTTGAAACTAACAATTTAGAGATTTCACTAAACAAGGTGCTATTCTGAACCCAAACACTAGCTGATGGTTGTATGCAAATCACATGAACCTAGAATAACTTCTGGTTACAGTTTGTATTTTTACAGCGAAGTAGCTGTTTTCGTGTTTTAGGCATGCCCTCCAGAGGCATAGAAACTGTCTTGAGTGTACCAAAGTAGTATCCAACTTGAAGCAGACTCCCAACAGGTTAACTCTTCGAGGTCTGCTTCAAGTTAGATACTTCTGACCTGGTCACTTGTGACATTGAGATCAGCTATCTTAATTTGTGTGACTTCAAAAGGGAGTAGCTGCAACAGGGGCTCTGTGTTTTCAGCTGAATTATCGCTAGGAAGTATAGAAGTCAAGGCAGTAAGGACTGACTGATCAACCTGTTACCCAAAGAAATCCGTGGACTTACTTCCTATATTGTTGTGAAGGAGCAGGGATTTGGAACAAAAGTAATAGCAAGATAAGAATGTAGCCTATTAAATAGAAGCCTAACCGTATCAGTTGCAGTGGACACAGTGGTTATTGGATTACCCAAGGACCGAGAGGTACTGGGAGCCATCATATCTGTGGGATTCTCCTCCATAAGAGTTGACTAGGTGAGGGTTCCTGGAGGGAATGTTGTATCCTGCGATCCACATTTCCTACAGAGAAATGAGCTATGCAAGAAGGGCAGAGTAGGAGAACTGGCTCACTAAGCAAACCTTGTTTGCGCAGATCTCCTGGCAATGCCTATTTTCTGATTCTTGGTGTTCTTGCTCACTTGGCAGATGATCATGTGATCTTGGGTGGGCTCTTGCTGTCTTAGCATGGTGTCCCAGGAATTCTATCTGCTGGACCTCAAGTCAGTGCAAGTCTGGAGCAGGTAGTCTTTTCTAGGGTTGCCCACATCTTCCTCAGAATGAAGCAGCTGAGCTGGTTTACAGTTCTAGAGCTAATCCAGGCCTTGAGGGTCGCAGTGAACCAGGACCTTCCAACTGGTTCATGTACTGCTCAGTGCAACTGGTGTGCTTTTGGGCAATCCTTTTTGTCCAATTGCTCCTTCCCCTGTGCTGGCTAGACAGTTCGCTAAACGTTGGAGTAGTTAGTATTCGATTAATATTTGGAGGACCCTCATGAATTTCTGCCATGACTTTGTCAGAGTGTTTGGGACTTGGAGCATGCCGTGGGGCATTTATCGGGTCCAGCTGATATAGCTGCACTGGCTGTTCCCTTTTCTGTGGCTTACAGGTCACTTTCAATGACAAGGTGTAAGCCTCTCACATGAATTTTAGGGTATTTTCTTGTTTGAATCTGGAGAGTCGCTGGACCAGTTTCCCGCATTTTCGATTTTTTTCATTTTTCAGTAAGCGGTTATTTTGTCAATGTTACTGTTGTCTGTGATCTCGTTATTAGAAATCAAATTAGCAGTATAATAAGTAGATACAGAAAGGGAGTTTCTAGATAGTGACTGTGTAGACTCCATTTTTACATGCTTTAAGGTCTTAATTTTTAGCTTTTCAGCATCTTCCAAGAAGGGACAAAAGGGTCTCGCGCCCTTTGGTGACAAGCCCTTTTGAGGGCCTTTGAAGATTGTTTCTGCAGTGTACATATAGGCTGTACTTCAAAACCTAGTTTATCTGATTTGTCAGATCTGCTATTGCTTTGACCTTGTTGCCCTCATAACTTGATTAAGGTTAGATGATGATAGTAATAGCTATCTCCATTGGTTACTTGTATGCTTCAAACACCACAAGACCCATAAACTCTATGGGAGAGGCTTTCAGAACAGCAGATTACACCTTGCCATCGAAAGTGACCCGTAAGCCACATACTAGGGGAACAGCCAGTGCAGCCATACACATTGGGCCCAATAAATGTCCCGGGGCATGCTCTAAGTCCCAAACACTCTAAGACGGTCATGGCAGAAATTCATGAGGTGCCTTCAAATACTAACTGAACACTAACTACTCTAACAATTAGCTCACCATCCAGCCAGCACAGAAGTAATTCAACCCTCAACCTTCTAGACATCTCCTGGCTGAAGGACTCTTCTCTGGACTAATATGGGCCATAAACCACAATGGTGGATTCCTGATGTTGAAATGGAAAAGATGGACAAGTTTGCTTCACTTTGTTACTCATTCAATTTGCTTTCCTGAAGAGTAACCTAGACAATTCTTTGGAATTGCAATTCCATCCTAGCACTAACTCTGGGGAAAAATATATTGTAGCAATCAGCACAATAAGCTAGACGAAACGCCTCCTGTCCAACCAGTGCTTTTACTTATGAGAACCATGTGTAGAACACTGGACACTATAGCTAATGCTCTAACACCTCTTTGAACGAAAACAGCGGCACAGGCACTGGTTATGCCTGAGATCGTGTCCAGTGTGGTAACTATCTGCATGAGAATGATACTGATGGAGCTTTTGGCGGACATATTGAAAGTCAATTGCATTGATGTCCACTGCACTTGCAACTGTTCTGCACTCTTGTCTAAAATGAGTGAAGTCCCTGATGTAGTACAATAATTACTAGATGACTGCAAAAAAAACTTTAAAGATCAGCAAACATTCATCTGATCAGCTAATGTCTGGTGGTATCCCTGGTATCGCGTGCTCACCCCTTATGCCAGGACCAAAAGTTGGATTAGACCTATCAGATATTGGCACTAAAGACTCCCAACAAGAGAGAGCATAGCATTGCTCAGTACTAAGTATTGCAATGAGTTAAGGAAAAAACTGAATAAGACCCAAAAAAATCAGGAAGTATTGTCTTTATCCACAGGTGAAGTCTAACAAGCCAGGTGCTTATGAACCAAATCATCCAGAAACTGTACCTCCTCTGGCGGTCAGACAGAAGAACAAGTGAAATGATCTTGTGACTCCTCATTCAGGTTTAAGTGATAAGAAGTGTAGATTAAATTCCTATACTCTGAGATTACCAAATAGCCCACAAGACCAGACAAAGGTATATGATAACAAAAGATTGAACCCTTCCCTACCAGGCAGATAAAGTGCAAAATGCAAACAAGTGGAAGCAAACTCCACCATCGCCCACTTGAAAGATTCTGTGTACGGGCTTCCAGAAGCAGGATCTGGTAAGGATAGATTGACAGGGACATTCTCACCCCAAAATTAATTCAAAACTGCTTGCACTGATGGGAATAGCGTACTCCAATAACTTAAACTATGGTATCTTAAAACCAAGAAAAACTGAAGCTATCCCTTGCACCGGGGGTGAAGAGCTCCCTAGTGATTAGTTAGTCCAGAACAAGATTGGGGGAATGTACTGACACTCCTTCCTCATTCAACAGTATCAAACGGCGATCTAAACGTGCATTTCAAAGTTGTTTGCTGGGAAAGAGCAAATGTTAAAACCTGTAGAGCAATTGCTCAGCTGTATTTGGAAGTACGCCTGGGAATAAAACTATCAACAGAATTATGTTTCACACCATTGTACTCCGAAGGAAGCCATGACACCCTGAAAAGGGGCAACATTTTTAAAATCAAACATTGCCAAATCTGAAACATGTATGTTCAGAATACATTTTATCAGTGAAATTCCTGGAAACCAAACTAATTTACTAAAGTTAGCCTACAGAAACCTTCTGGATTAGCCCTATCTTGGTAAGAGATGTATATTGTGGCCAGCGAAGATATACTTGCTGATTGTGGCATAAAAATTTCAACAAGTACAGAGGAACTAGACACCAAGATCCTGGAGCCACAAGAGATACTGAATGTAAAGCATGACAGGTATAATAGTGAAGTAGCATTTAGAGCTTTAAATTGTATTGCTTTTATTTATGCAACTAGAAATCAACATGATAAACCTGAAGGTTGTTCACCACCACCAAATAGGAGAGAACAGTATTGTGTTAATAACAAATAAGAATCTTCAATCAGGCAAAAGCAGACGTAAGGGCAATAGTTAGGGCTGGCTAGCTAAAGGCCTATCGGCATCAAAGAACATCCAGACTTAGAAATTTGCCTCCTCCTGATATTTATTTTTCCCAGGTACTTTAGTGAGCTAAAATATTGCTGTGTTAAAATACAAAATAGGGGAAAAGGTTTATTGCCTTTATAAAATCTTTAAAGATCTGCTGCTTTCAGGAAAGGTGGGCTACAGAAGAACTGGCAATGGATGGCTTTACTCCATATTGCACTTAAGCAATTAAGCTATCAAAGGGCAGATCAAAACGCGGATTGGCCATATGGATCTCAGTTACATTCATTGCGAAGCCCAAATTTAACAGCAAATAATAACATACTGTATTTTACTCTGAGAAATTACTCTATGATTGGCATGTTCAGTGTGTACCTGCCGCCAGGCAAAAAAACTGGGACCTCCCAGTTATTTAAAGCGTTAGAATCTGCAATTATCCAGCACACCTTCGAGGCCCTGATAGGCTTGGTTTCCAATTAATGCAAAAGGATACCATCCTCTGAAATCCTGTGAACAAGCTTGGAAAGGATTGACGATTAATGTATAAAGGAGAAACAGGAAATTAGGGAGGCTTTGAGAAAAAGGCATCAAAATGTGATGGGAGAAGAAACATTCAGGGACCTAAGGAAAGGCTACACGCTTCTTTTAAAATATGAAAAAAGATATTGTGTCAAAAAGCATGGTCCCCTGGTCAAGTTTGTCTTGATCTAAGGACTCTATAAAACATTTGGGAACTAATTAGGTGGAGTTGTGTGGTTCCCTTCTCCGAATTGAACACAGGAATTGCCCCCGAACAAGGGCTGGAACTTTTCTCCGCTTTAATTGGGGCCTCAAGTCCCCATGAATCAGAAAATGCCAAAGTACTTCAAACAAAGTGCACAGTAAGCACAGTTATGGATGTTGCATTTTTCTAAAATTGGAGATATTGAGGAAATCTGTAGCCCAAAGGCCCATAAAATCCCAGGCCATGGCAGAGGTTTTCCAATCTAATATTCTGTTACGGACCCCACTCCTAAAAACTGCATTTATTGCAGTGTTGAAGCTAGGAAAGGTCTGCAATTCGTGGAGAACAGCAATTATAATTCTCATCTTCAAAAAAAGATTTGTATGCAGCTCCTGAAAACTATTGTCCAAATTCGTTATTTAATGGAGCGGGAAAGATTTATGGAAAACTCATTCTGAATCATGTCCAAGACTGGATTGGAAGTGATCTGATTCTCTCTCATTTTCAAGCAGCTTTCAGAAAAAGGGCACATAAAGCTGAGGCTGTCTGCACTCTCTCTGGTATTTATAGACCTGAAAATGGCATTTGACTCAGTCTTGTGCTCCACCCTGAGAGATCAGGGGGCTCAAACCTTCTGTGCACTCTACAGCATCTCCATCATGAGACAATGCGAAGGTCGGATATTGCCCAAAGGAAAATTTACACCAGACGTCCCAATACCACTCTGAATCCGTTCAGGCTGCATACTAGCGCTGACCCGATTTCATTTGTATATACAAGATGTGGAAAGGTTCCTTTTGGACTTGAAGCTAGATGTACCAGCCAGGGATTGGTGGTGAGAAAGTTCTCCTCTTTCTGTTCTCTGACAACGCAGTATTGCTGGCACAAACTGAGCTATCCGTGCACCGCCTGCTAAAGGACTTCTAGCGTTTTTGCGGCATTAAAAAAACATCAATGTAGACAAAAGTAAATTTCTAGTTCTGAACCGGAAGTCCGTGTTAAAGAGAACATTAAGGCCAGAGAAAAAGCCTTTGAGTATGCCCTTGACTGTCTAGGCATTCAGCTCGCTTATAAATTGTAATGGTTGAAGCAATTGGAGAAAAAGGCAATGGAAATGAGTCCGAACTCAGCAGCGTCTTGCGTCGCAAGAATAATTCGGCGCAAGTCTATAAAATCTGCAAGCATAGAATTAAAGCAGTAGCTTCAAGGAGCTGAACTGTAGGGCTACAGACGAGTGCCTGAGTTTAAAAAAAAAAAAAAAAGTAATGAGAATCTCTTTCTATGACGGATGCTGTGTCTGGGATCGGCTACCCGGGCGGAAGCTCTAAGATTAGAGTTGGACGTAGCAAGCATCGAGACAGAGGTCCCATTTACTTCATTTAAATGTAATGCTGCGTCTGGCTTCTATGTTGTCTGACTGCAAATTAACGAGAAACGATGTTAAAGTTTTTTCTTCTTATTTTGCATGATATATTTACTTTTTAAATGAATATTTAACTGCAGTATTGCTTTTATAGATTGTACTTATTAACTTCTGTATGGCTTATTAGCTGAAACAAATATATTGAACATTGAAATCAGTCAGCAGCAGGGAGCGCCTGTGAAAGTCAGAGGGAAACTACAGGCTTAGAGGGGCTACTCTATATACATATAGAACATGTCATTGGTGTATAGTGTATATATATATATTATCTACTGGCGGTCGCCAGTAGATAGTTATAGTTACAACCTATTATCCATAGGAAATCCGCGACATTCTATTTGAAATAACTCTCTTGCCGGTTGACGTATCTTCGCAAAATTTTCAAACTTTGTGGGGCGCTCCGGTCCGCTCCTACCCTGAAAGTCTCGGGGGATTCGTCAAGCGGGGGCCGAGAAAAAGGGGGTCCCAAAACGCGTTTTCCCCATGCAATTTTCCATAGGAAACTTTAGACACGGCTACAGCCCGAACTGCTGAACGGAATTACACCAAATTTGGCAAAGAGGTAGTTCTTGGTTCAGAAAGAACCCTTTTTGTTAAATGGTGTAAATCCGTTCAGTAGTTGCTGAGAAAATCAAAAGTAAAAAGATAGTGATATCTATGGCCGAGTAGGGTCCGCGTACCCTCCCGATCACGAGCTGCATGTTAATTGGCTGTCAGCTGGCTGTCAACATTCCGATTCAGGAAATGTTGGCAGCGATTTTGTCCTCGGTAAAACCGAGGGACAGAAACAAGTGCGCAAAGCGCACAAAGGGGGCAGGGTAGAAACACCCTGACCCCTAGGTTTGCTCAGGGGTCCCACAAGGACCCCCTGGGCAAAAAAAAAAAAAATTTAAAAAAAAAAAAATCGGCAGGATGCGCTCAGGGTGCGCGAATCCTGCCGAAAAAAAAAAAATCAAAGCGCGGTCTCCCGCGTTTCGATTGCATTTTGCCCCCGGGTGGCCCAAGTCCCGGGGGCATGGTGGGGGGTTAATTTTATGTGTGGGGGCCTCAAGGGCCCCCAAGCCCGGGGACCGCCACCCCCGGGGCTTAATATAAAAATGGTGCGGGAGGGCTCTTCTGCCCTCCCGCAGCCCCGGGACCGCCACCCCCGGGGCTTCTTTTTATGTTAAATAAGGTGTGGGGGCTCCAGCCCCCACACGCCCGGGGACCACCACCTCCCGGGGCACTTACAAAATAAATGTGGGGGTCCATTACGGACCCCCATAGCCCCGGGACCACCACCTCCCCGAGGCTGTGCAATTTAAGGGAGGGGGCCGCGCGGCCCCCTCCTGGAGACCCTTGATGGCCCTGGGGACCGCCACCCCCAGGGCCGGCTCCTGCAGTGTCCCGGGGTGCCTACCCCGGGACACTGTGAGTTGCTATGGCAGGACGGAGCCTCGCGGCTCCCGTCCTGCCATTGCAAACTTGCTTTGGATATTGGAAGAGAGAGCAGGGAAACCTGCTCTCTCTTCCAATATCCAAAGCCGATTGCTTTCCACATGGGGAGCAGCATGTTAGCTGCTCCCCATGTGTAAAAGCAATGCCGGCTCCCAAGGGACGCGGGGAGCCGGCGGGACTGTGGGGGGATTGGGGACCCCCACAGTCCCCAACGGAGAGGGCCAGCCCCGGGGGATGGGGTCCCTGGGGCAAGTAGTGGCCGGGAGGGGGCCACGCGGCCCCCTCCCCAAAAAAAAAAAAATAATAAAAAAAAAATGGAAAGGCCGGCCCCGGGGATGGGGTCCCCGGGGCCTTAAATGGCCTGAGGAGGGGGCCACGCAGCCCCCTCCAAATAAAAAGGCCATGCCCCGGGGGATGGGGTCCCCGGGGCCAATACAGGCCCAGGGAAGGGGGCCACGCGGCCCCCTTCCCGTTTTGTTTTTTAATTTTAATTACAAAAAAGGGGTAAGGCCCTGGGGGTCCCCAGGGCCCAAAAACATGAAAAAGGAAGGGGGCCACACAGCCCCCTTCAGGGACAAAAAAAAACAAACAAAAAAAAACGATCGGGCCCGCAGGCCCCGCCCCCTTCCTTCACCACTCTGCAAACGCGCCCCTGGCGCGTTTGCAAGAGGGGAACGATCCCCTTGAATACTGGGGGTCCCTGGGGGCCAACTAGCCCACCAGGAACCTCCAGTATGCGCCAGGGGGCTGCCTTGCAGAGAGGTGTACAGAGGCCACGCCCCTTTTACACGTCTCTGCAACGCAGCTCTGTGGCGCTTTGGAGGTATATGGTGGGCTAGTTGGACTCCGGGGACCCTCAGGATTCAAGGGGACTTAATCCCCCAACTTAAAACGCGCCACGGGGCGTGTTTGCACAGTGGTGAAGGGAGGGGCGGGGCTTCAGGTGACATGTGTGCAAACAGGCCCCGTGGCGCGTTTTAAGATGGGAATTAAATCCCTTCAATCCTGAGAGTCCCTGGGGGCCAACCAGCCCA
Organism: Calotriton arnoldi; assembly: GCA_963921515.1. Lineage (NCBI taxonomy): Eukaryota > Metazoa > Chordata > Amphibia > Caudata > Salamandridae > Calotriton > Calotriton arnoldi. The sequence continues at coordinate 1,621,532 of CAWUFW010000511.1, forward strand.
ACAGGTACATCCAGAAAGCGCCACAGAGCTGCGTTGCAGAGAGGTGTAAAGGGGTGTGGCCTCTCTACACGTCTCTGCAACGCAGCCCCTGGCGCATATTGGAGGTTCCTGGTGGGCTAGTTGGCCCCTAGGGACCCTCAGGATTCAAGGGGACTTAATCCCCCAACTTAAAACGCGCCACGGGCGCGTTTGCACAGATGTCACATGAAGCCCCGCCCCTCCCTTCACCATTGTGCAAATATTCTTCTAAAATCAGCCGAAATACGAATTCAGATTTACTCACCTGTTATAAGGAGAGACCTCAGTGCTGCATCTTTCAGCCCAGTACTGGTCCTGAAAAGTAATTTTAACCGTACTTACCAGTAACTTGAATTTCCTTCCATAGGATATCATTGCCTGCTTTTTGCTGAAAAAGTTTCTGTGTTGATTTTTGAAACATACAAATATTCCTCTAAAATCAGCCGAAATACGAATTCCGATTTACTCACCTGTAAGGAGAGACCTCAGTGCTGTATCTTTCAGCCCAGTACTGGTCCTGAAAAGTAATTTTAACCGTACTTACCAGTAACTTGAATTTCCTTCCATAGGATATCATTGCCTGCTTTTTGCTGAAAAAGTTTCTAAGTGTTGATTTTTGAAACATACAAATATTCCTCTAAAATCAGCCGAAATCCGAATTCCGACTTACTCACCTGTTATCAGGAGAAAACACAGTGCTGCACCTTTTAGCCCAGCACTGACCTTGAAAAGTAATTCTAACCGTACTTACCAGTAACTTGAATTTCCTTCCATAGGCTAACATTGACTGGTTTCACTTGGAAATTCTTCTAAGTGTGGAGTTTTGGAACTTTAAAATATTCCTCTAAAATCAGCCGAAATACGAATTCCGATTTACTCACCTGTTATCAGGAGAGAACCCAGTGCTGCATCTTTTAGCCCAGCACTGACCCTGAAAAGTAATTTTAACCGTACTTACCAGTAACTTATTTTTTCTTCCATAGGAATCCATTGTCTGGTTTTCAGCAAAAAGTTTCAAAGTGTATTTTTACAAACTACAAATATTCCTTAAAAATCACCTGTATGACTTAAACGCATTCTTTCAACTGTTTACAGGAGATGCACCAGTGCTGGATCCAGGATCCAACACTGAGTAAGAAAAAGTAACGAAAACAGTTTTTACCTGCTAAGTGAATTTCCTTCCATAGGATAACATTGGTGACTATATGAGAAAAAGTTTCTAAGTGTCAACTTTTAAAATACAATAATATTCCTTAAAAATCACGACTGTAACCAAAACGCTTTTACTCAACTGTTTACAGGAGATGTCCCAGGACTGAATCTAGGATCCAGTCCTGTGGTTAGAAAAGTAATCCATAAAGTAACTAATTGCATTTAACTAGAAATTCACATTGAGCTGAATGTTGCATTGTGTTTGAAAATGTGTTGCCCATTGCAACAACTGTAACTACTGTACTTAAAAGTCTATTGCCTATGTGCAAAGTATTTAAACTAAAGTAATTCATTCTGAGAAAGTATTTTTGTAATGTAATGTATAATGTAATTACAATGTAATTTAAAAAATAAAATATGTAAAAAAATTGTTTCTAAAAATGTAGTAAATCAGTATGAAAAAAATTAATATAACAATTAATACATTTAAAAATTGTCATTTACAAAACCTTTGAAATTCACTGAATAAACCGTAGGTTTCAGGCACGTTATAGTTAGAAATTAGCATTTAAAAATCCTTTGAAATTCACTGAAAAAACCATAGGTTTCAGGGACGTTATAGTTACAAATTAGCATTTAAAAACCTTTGAAATTCACTGAAAAAACCATAGGTTTTAGGGACAGTTATAGTTAGTTGGACATTGCACTCGTACAAAACCCGTGAAATTCCCCGTTATAGTTAGTCCAGCTAACTATAACTCGCGCCCCGCAATGCACTGCTGATGACGTCACATATTACATCACTCATGATATGGTCAGTGACATCACTGATGACATCACTGATGACATCTCAAATGACATCACTGATGACATCATCCAGTGACTGTGTGTTTCTGTAAAGTTTAAATATTTTTAATATATATAGGAAAAGACGTATTGAAGAATGAGTGGGTGTGTAAGTGTCTGTATGGATGATTTAGTAGGTGCATGACTGACTGTATAAGTGAGTGATTTAACGTATCTTACTGAATGCATGGGTTAGTGACTAAACTGGGTGAATGTCTGTATCCGTCTGTCTGTTGCTGTGTCAGTGGCTGCATGTGTTTGTGAATAGCTACATGAGTGTCTATATGAGTTATTGAATGCTTGTGTGAGTATCTGTATGGGTGCCTGAGTGTTTGTGTGGGAGGGGTGTGTGCGACTGTGCATAGATGTGTGAGTGGGTGATTCACTGGGTGGATGGTTTCAAGAGTGCATCTGTGATAGACTGTATGGGTGGGTAAGTGTGTGTAAGAGTGTGTTAGTGAGTGAATGTATGTCCCAGTGGTACATGTGTGAGTAACTACATATGTGAAAGGCAGTATATATGTGTGTTGGAGTATATAAATAGCTATAAGCGAGAGTGAGTGATTGTGATAGTGGCTGTATGGATGAGTGTGTGCTTGTATCAGTGATTGTATAAGAGCGTAAGAATGTGCTAGTATTTGTATGAGTAAGTGAGCTGGTGTGTGTATAACTGTATAGGTGAGTAAATGGTAGTGTGTTTAATTATTTGCATGACTGACTAGGTGTGTGAGTACCTCTATGGATGAGTGGCGGTGTTTGAGTGTCTATATAGGAGTATGAGTGCATATGATAGTCCTGTACTGAGTGACCATAAGTATGAGTGACTGTACGGGTGAGTGAGTGGATGTGTGTGTGTAGACCTAAGAATCAGTGAGTGGGTATGTAGTTATTGGTGTTGGAGTGTCTATGGTTTTGCGAATGGCAGTCTGTAATTTAGAGTGGGTGTTTCAAAGGTTATATTAGGGTGTGAGAAGATGCATGAAATTATCACATGGATGATGTCATCAGTGATGTCATCAGTGATGTCATTTGAGATGTCATCAGTGATGTCATCAGTGATGTCACTGACCATGTCATGAGTGATGTAATATGTGACGTCAGCAGTGCATTGCGGGGCGCGAGTTATAGTTAGCTGGACTAACTATAACGGGGAATTTCACGGGTTTTGTACGAGTGCAATGTCCAACTAACTATAACTGTCCCTAAAACCTATGGTTTTTTCAGTGAATTTCTAAGGTTTTTTAAATGCTAATTTGTAACTATAACGTCCCTGAAACCTATGGTTTTTTCAGTGAATTTCAAAGGTTTTTTAAATGCTAATTTGTAACTATAACATGTCTGAAACCTACGGTTTTTTATAGATATATATATATATATATATATATATATATATATATATATATATATATATATATATATATATATATATATATATATACACAAAGCTCCTAGGGTGTCCAACACAAGAGAAGCACTCTAGACACAGACCGCTTTTCCCCATTAAAAGCCTTTATTGAGTACGAGCAGCTGGCAAATTCAGTCCATTAAAAGCAGCCGACCGCTGCCTGACGCGTTTCGAGATAAACTCTTCCTCAAAGACAATAGCGGTCGCGAGGGCATTGGGATTGCAGTTACCCTTTTATGAAATATCGTGGGTCCTGGTTGGACCGCCCTGAATGAGAGCACGTAATTCTGGGATATGCAGTCCTTAATATTGCCATCGATGGATGCCCTCGTAATTTCTGCTATAATCAAGCCTTCCATGACTCCTGAAATAAACCGCCGCTCTAAATCCATGATCTGTGCTCCACATTAGAGTCCCGTGTATCGGGCTCGGTGGCCCCCTGCATCTGGGGTGGTGCTCACTCGACGGCAGGACCGCCGCCAAAATACACAAAGCTCCTAGGGGTGTCCAACACAAGAGAAGCACTCTAGACACAGACCGCTTTTTCCCCATTAAAAGGCTTTATTGGTACGAGCAGCTGGCAAATTCATAAAAGGGTAACTGCAATCCCAATGCCCTCGCGACCGCTATTGTCTTTGAGGAAGAGTTTATCTCGAAACGCGTCAGGCAGCGGTCGGCTGCTTTTAATGGACTGAATATGCCAGCTGCTCGTACCAATAAAGGCTTTTAATGGGGAAAAAGCAGTCTGTGTCTAGAGTGCTTCTCTTGTGTTGGACACCCCTAGGAGCTTTGTGTATTTTGGCGGCGGTCCTGCCGTCGAGTGAGCACCACCCCAGATGCAGGGGGCCACCGAGCCCGATACACGGGACTCTAATGTGGAGCACAGATCATGGATTTAGAGCGGCAGTTTATTTCAGGAGTCATGGAAGGCTTGATTATAGCAGAAATTACGAGGGCATCCATCGATGGCAATATTAAGGACTGCATATCCCAGAATTACGTGCTCTCATTCAGGGCGGTCCAACCAGGACCCACGATATTTCATAAAAGGGTAACTGCAATCCCAATCCCCTCGCGACCGCTATTGTCTTTGAGGAAGAGTTTATCTCGAAACGCGTCAGGCAGCGGTCGGCTGCTTTTAATGGACTGAATTTGCCAGCTGCTCGTACCAATAAAGGCTTTTAATGGGGAAAAAGCGGTCTGTGTCTAGAGTGCTTCTCTTGTGTTGGACACCCCTAGGAGCTTTGTATATATATATATATATATATATAAGAGAGAGCTGATACATGGTAACCATGTAATATGATACTATGTATTTATTGGGGGTGCTGGTGAAACCACCAGAATCCCAAGATGGCAATGCAGTACCATGTTACATGTTACGAACCTTTTCTATTAAATGTATATTGGGGTAAATTTAGCAAGAATTATGTCCCTTTTTAAGTCTCGCGCCTAGCGTTGCACTGCGCGAGACAGTTAGTAGGTGAAAAACGGGGATTCAGCACTGACCTAGGAATCTCACACGCTCGTGCGTGTGCGATTCCTTTTGTGCTCCCCCATTGGCCTTTTCGTGCGTCTTTGTATAAAAGACTGCACGCAATTGGCCAAAGGCGGGCGCATTGCTCCTCCCATGGCCTTTTGGTGTCTATTACGCGCTTGGTGCGCGTAATAGACACCAATAGGCCATGTGGTTTCAATTATCGTGCCCAGACACGGGCGTGATAATTGAAATCACATGCTTAGCTGTGGCGCGCGCACACCACTCGCGGGCGTGTTTTTTTTTTTTTTTTTAACTATAGCGATCGCTTTCGCTTTCACTGCCGCTTGTCTAGTTTTCGTTTCAAGGAGGCAGTTTCAGCCGCATGTGCTTTTTACACCGCTGCCTTGTTTCCAGATAGTATCTGAAATAAGTTTCGCAGCTGCTTTTAAAAGTGTTGAAGTATTGAAGTATTATGCATTGCACTATGTTCACTATGTTCACACAGTATAAAAATGTCTGCCCCATCTTTAGGCCCCTCCTCGGACTTCTGTGAGGCAGAACTCCCGTGTTTTCTGCTGACTGTCTTTGGCGTGGATGTATGGAGGAATGTTTGATTACAGAGTAACAGGTTTGGTGGCGAACTCCAGATAAATGTACACCACGCACGCAAAATGTTCCTTTGGGCATTCAGTTCAGCTACTTGCAGCGGTGGAGGGCTCTGCTCTTCGATGTACTTCCTGACGGACTGCTAAGTTTGAAGTACCTGTCGGGCACAGGTTGCTCTTTTGAAACTTAATTAGATTTTTCACTGAGGAACAGTGCGATGCCAACAATGAGAATAGCACTGATGATCCCAATGGGACTAGTGCCGAAGACCAACAATGACCATAGCACTGATGATAACAATGGAACTAGTGCCGATGCAAACAATGACAATAGCACTGATGATAACAATGGAACTAGTGCCAATGCCAACAATGAGAATAGCACTGATAACAATGGGACTAGTGCCGATGCCAACAATGAGAATAGCACTGATGATAACAATGGGACTAGTGCCGATGCCAACAATGAGAATAGCACTGATGATAACAATGGGACTAGTGCCCATGACAACAATGAGAATAGCACTGATAACCATGGGACTAGTGCCCATGACAACAATGAGAATAGCGCTGATGATACCAATGGGACTAGTGCTCCTGACAACAATGATGATAGCACTAATGATAACAATGGGACTAGTGCCGATGCCAACAATGAGAATAGCACTGATGATACCAATGGGACTAGTGCCGATGCCAACAATGAGAATAGCACTGATAACCATTGGACTAGTGCCCATGACAACAATGAGAATAGCGCTGATGATACCAATGGGACTAGTGCCGATGCCAACAATGAGAATAGCACTGATGATACCAATGGGACTAGTGCCGAAGCCAACAATGAGAATAGCACTGATAACCATGGGACTAGTGCCCATGACAACAATGAGAATAGCGTTGATGATACCAATGGGACTAGTGCCCATGACAACAATGAGAATAGCACTGATGATACCAATGGGACTAGTGCCCATGACAACAATGAGAATAGCGCTGATGATACCAATGGGACTAGTGCTCCTGACAACAATGAGAATAGCACTGATGATAACAATGGGACTAGTGCCGATGCGAACAATGAGAATAGCACTGATGATAACAATGGAACTAGTGCCGATGCCAACAATGAGAATAGCACTGATGATAACAATGGGACTAGTGCCGGTGCCAACAATGAGAATAGCACTGATGATAACAATGAGACTAGTGCCGATGCCAACAATGAGAATAGCTCTGATGATAACATGGGACTATTGCTCATGACAGCAATGAGAGTAGCACTGATAACCATGGGACTAGTGCCCATGACAACAATGAGAATAGCCCTGATAACCACGGGACTAGTGGTGATGATAACAATGAAAATAGCTCTGATGATAACAATGGGACTAGTGCTCATGACAACAATGAGAATAGCACTGATGATAACAATGACTATAGCTCTGATGATAACAGTGGGACTAGTGCTAACGAGAACAGTGAGAATAGCGCTGATGACAACAATGAGACTAGTGCTGATGACAACAAGACTAGTGCCGATGACAACGAGACTAGTGCCAATGACAACAATAAGAATAGCTCTGATGATAACAGGACTAGTGCAGATGGCAAAACTGCATGATTAAGAGACTGTTACTCAGGGTCCGCACTGCTCATTCATAGGAGACACTGTCCTGGACTCACATGCCTCTCATCAGTGTGCACACTGGTCTTTAACCATATTCCTCAAACAGATTCTAGCACACTATTACAGGTTAATATGTTCCTTGTGAGGCCTCCTGACTCCTGCCATTGGGATTTAAGTTCTGCCACTATGTTGATTAAAATTCCAGTGCTGGAGCATTGTGCTTTTGGTAACATGAAGCCATCTTGTGCTTTACCTGTACTTGTTTGTTTTTGTGAGTAACGTTAAAGGAGCCAGTATGCGGTGTGGAAAGGGCTTTTCCATAACAACAAGCATTTGCAATGCAATAGGTCTCGCATTTACGCAAGTTTGACCTATTGGCATTGTACTTGACAATGGCTTTTATTTATGTTTCAAAAACCAAAACATAAATAAAAGGCAATGTCATTTACACTAAAAATAGCTCAAACTCTCGCAAATGCGAGACCTATTGCATTGCAAATGCTTGTTTAAAACATGGAATTGTTTATTGAAAACACATGAAATACCGGACTATACTGGTTGGTTGTCTGGAGTAAAAAGAAGAGAAGAATAGAATGTTTAATTATGTTGGAAAGGGAAGGCTTTACAAAAACACACTTGACTTTGTTTAAAAAGGCATTCTGTCTGTAGATGCCGGAGATTTTTGAAGCAGCTTGTAAGGTAGAGCTAACGGAGGGGTGTACACTTTTCTTGAATAGACTGCTTATTAAACAGTATGCAGTGGTTATGCTCCTAATGTATTGAAATGTTCACCTAACACTGGGCCCGGATTCCAACTAGAATGTTTAGAGTTTGCCTAGCTTTCACAAAGAAGGTGCCAGTTAAACAAAGGGCAGCAATTGAGCTCCGTAGTCTGTTTTGGGGCTGTCATTACATTAATGTACTGTTAATGCTTTGAACTACTTCGCTGGAGGGAAGGAAATCAGAGTAGGCCTCACGTTGAATGAAATCCACATTTCACAGGACATGTCCTATCTGAAGTAACATTGAATAGTGACATACAGTTTTCATGCCACTGTTTACTATCTTGATGCATGCCATGGGCCACTATCCTACAGCTGATGACTTCTGATACTACTGTATACCATGGTATATCATCATTATGAGATGTCCTGTCATTGTTTTGTTGTGGCTGGAATATTCAATATACAACAAAAGAGAGCACTCACTCTGGTCCCTGTGATTGTCTGTCATTCATGCGATACCCTAGGGTTTTTTTCTTTTTATAAAAAGGGCTCTCACTCACTTGATATTCTAGTGGCATGCTTCATCTTTCAGTCCTCACCCAGATACTGACTGTATCTGGGTGGGCTCAATCTTGAACCACAAAGGAGCTCTTTTGTGATAGAAAGGGTAGCGAAGGTTAGTGAAATAGAATTGCTTCCAAGAATACCCAAAAAAGTATTTATGGTATCTCGCGGCAAGAAAAAAAAAAAAAGTCAGATGATTGAGGAGTAATTAATAGAACCCCAGCATTAAAAAAGGTCTACATGGTTTAGCCGTATTCTAGTGCTCCAAACAGGGTCAAATGGCTTTCATGAGGACAAGTGCCCCTTAACCCGAATAGCATGAAAAGTGATGGTGTATGAATACTATTGCTGCACACTTTGTGATAGGCAAGTTTCTTGCATGCACTAATCACCTAAAACGGCATGCAAATCATACAAACCCATATGAGGCACATTCTCATATAAAGGGATCTATGGATTGAAGGAGAAACAACAGTTCTACATTAAATTGTGTGTTGAACCACACTGCTCATTAGCATAGTAAGCATTCCATGCTTTGAAACATACTGTAAACCCTGCACATGGATTTGTTCTCTGCACACGGATGCATTATTAAACAAGCATTTGCAATGCAATAGGTCTCGCATTTGCGAGAGTTAAGCTGTTGGTATTGAAAATGACAATGCCTTTTATTTATCTGTTTTGTTAATTAACACATAAATAAAAGGCATTGTCATTTACAATGCCAATAGCTCAGACTCTTGTAAATGCGAGACCTATTCAAAGAAGCGCTGCCATTGTCCTGGGCTGCTTGGAAAGTGAAAGCGCTTGGCACGCTGAATGTTGCAGGAAAGCATGTGGTGCCTGCAGTAGGAGAACCTCATTAAAGAAAATAGCGCTTACAGACTAAAAAAGACACACCGTGAAACAACGCAAGTAAAAGGGCCAGTCCTCATGGGAGGTTACAAATGAAGACAAGGCGGTGCTAAGGGGGGACCTAACGAGCCTATTAACGAATCAGAAGCCTAGCATTTATGAAGGGCAATGACACAAGCCAATGACAAATATGGGCGGAGTGGGCGGGGCTTCTATTCCATACTCCAATACAGCATGCCGCAGAGCAGCGCATGCGCTGCCCAGGCTCGGCCTAAAAATATGTACAGTAGACACGCACATGCATTTGAAAGCGAGAGTCCAGAAATTGTGTCTGTATGATTGTGATCAATGATGGGTTATTCATTACGCTGTAAAAACATGCTCGCATCAGAAAACTTTCCTGTCTTCCAACCTACTTGAGTGGTTGCTTTATTAGGCCACATGGAGTTTTAGACCCGGTGAACCCTGTAGTCACACACTGCAGATAGAGAATCAAATCTTGTTGTTTAGCGATGATGTAAGTCTGCTCACTCAGTCCACCAAACAGGAAAACTTACTTTGTCAAGGTATTTCGTCTGCAAGCTACCTACATTGGTGTCTCCAAGCTCTGGATATTGTCCACGTTTGCAGTCCGCTTGTGTTTGTAGTTTCTATGTCAGCGTATCACGTAGCAGCGCATCTGCCACATTGTGTGTCAAGTGACAATGCACTTAATGTCACCAGCGTTGTGCAAAGGAAAAGGTCTATAGCGGGCCACATCGTTAATTCCGAAGAGATTTACATAGCACTCAAATTTCCAGTGGGAGAGGGTCTTCTTTTATCTAAAGAAAAGACCCCTAGGGTATTGCGTGATTGAGAGAGTTCTGTGGTATAGTCAAGAGAGTTGTGTGGTGTATTGATATAAGTAAGTGGAGGGAATCCACTTTAGGAACCTTCTAGGCCCCCCTTTTCTTGATTTGGTTAATTTAAGCAGCGTACAGCTGTGGGAGACAATTGTTTCTCAAATAAGCGAACTTTTGTTAAGGGACCCAAGTAAGTTCATGTTTAGAACTACAGAAGCTCTTGATCTGGATTCCAATTAAGGACCTAGAAATATGAATCATTTGGTACACATGCACGTTTGCACCTGTTGAGTCCAAATAAAATCACCATCAAAATTGCAAAATCTCGTGACGAAAAAAGTTTTCTTGTGTGGTGGACTGAGTGAGCAGACTTATAATTGCTCAACTTGATAGACCACAAGCTTTGATTCTCTAGCTGCAGTGTGTGACTACAGGGTTTGCCAGCTCCAAGACTTCATGTGGCCTAATTAAGCAACCACACAAGTAGTTCGGAAGACGGGAATGTTTTCTGATGCAAGCATGTTTTTACAGCGTAATGAATAACATGTCATTGATCACAACGATATAGACACAATTTTTGGACTCTCACTTTCAAGTGCACGTGAAGGTCTACTGTATATCATTTTTATAACACATCTGTATGTAGGAAAAGCATCCGTGTGCAGGATTTACAGTATGTTACAAAACATGGGATGTTTACAATGCTAATGAGCAGTGTGAATCAGCACACAATATAATGTATAATTGTTGTTTCCCCTTCAATCCACTGATCCCTTTATATGAGAAAGTGCCTCTACTGGTTTGTATGAAATGCATATCTTTTTAGGTGATTAGTGCATGCAAGAAAGTTGCCTATCGCAAAGTGTGCAGCAACATTATTCATACACAATCACTTTTGTGCTATTAGGGTTTAGGGTCACTTGTCCTGATGAAAGCCATTGGACCATGTTTGGACACTAGAGTATGGCTGAATCTTAGATGCTGGAGTTCTATTAATTACTCCTCAAACATAATCTGTCTTGTTTTTAATCATGCCACCTAATACCATAATAAATACTCTTTTGGGTATTCTTGAAAACCATTTTATTTCACTAAGCTACCCTATCCTCCCTATCCAAAAGAGCTCCATTTTGGTTCAAGGTTAAGCCCACCCATATCGAGTCAGTATTCTGGGTGAAGATTCGACCATGAGGCATGCCACTGGAATTTCTAGTGGGTTAGAGTCCTTTCTATAAAAAGAAAAAAAACCCTAGGGTATTGAATGAATGAGACACAATCACGCTGACCCGAGTGAGTTCTGTCTTTTGTGGTATATTGATATAACTTGCAAGTGGAGGGAACCCACTTTTGAAACCTTCTAACTCCCCCATTTTTAGGTCTCGCCTAGCGCAGCACGCATGCTCTGCTCTAGGAGAGGGCTCTTGGAATCACTTCAGACTTCCAAGAGCCTTCTCCGTGTGGGTGTGCCTCCTCCCACACATCCCATTGGCCTTTGCGTGTCTTTCAATAATTGAAGGCACGCAAATGGCCAAAGACGGGTGCATGTCCCACCTTTCCTCAAAACTTTCACTCCCATGGCCTAGGGGTCTCGGGAGCGCGCAGGGTGCCATCTGTTCTGGATCAGGTTTCTAATTAGCTTTCACTTTTGCGTGCAGCAGCATTCCTTACAGCGCACGCGCGCGCACAACTCGCGGGCTTGTTTTTTTTTTTTTAAAGCAGCCCGGCACCCCGGACTTCATCATTAGCATTCGCTTATCCCTGCCACTGTTTCCATTCTCTTTCCCTCCTGTCTATTTCATTATTTGATTTGATTTCCTCCAGCAAATATTTTCCTTGTTTCCTTTTCCCCGGTGTTACTGTTTGCCAGTGCTAATTGACTCAATCGTTTCCCCTCCACCTCTTATCCCTCTGCTCCTCTTAAACCTGCCACTCACGCGCCGTGCCCCTATCCCTCTTAATGGCCTCGCATGGGCCTCCGTTATGCTTGTCACCATACATTTTATGTTCTTCCCACTGTTGTGCGCTGATGGGACTCTGGGGAGCCGTTTGTCAACCAAACAGTTGTGTTTTGGTAGATGTTAATTCCCGGGGGTTGGCGTACAGTATCTCTCTAATTCCTCAAATAACTCCCCGGCTAGAGATCCCAGCCCCGCTCCGATCTGGGTCACTGCGCCTCCTGCAGTAATGTCTCCATCCGTGCCTGTGCGTGCGCGGGGAAATCTGAGCAGCCCGCAGCGCGCTGGCAGGCGACCCAGGGCGCATGCGTTACTTCAATGTAGCGCCACGCCGTTAACCACTGTCACCAATGTGCCAAGCAGTGCAAATGCATGGCACAGCCATTAAAGGGGCCCTTACTGCTGGATTTGTAAAGCCGAAAAGTAAACAGATGCACATATTAGTCAAGCCTGCAATCCAAGTGTATGACGTCTATACTCACTCGTTTTTCACTTTGCAAAACTCCCTAACGCGCTGTGCGCCATCTCCCTCCATCTATCTTCTTTGTCCCGCCTCTGTGCCTTTAATATTTTTTCTTATGCCCCTATCTCCCCTCTAGATCTCTGTGACAGGACTCTTGCATCTCCGTTACTTCTCCATTTTACGAGGCAGCCCCCCGCCCCTTTTTAGTCATCGTTAACTCGTGCAGTCCTTGATGCCTTGGCCCCGAGCTCCTTTCTCCTCGGCCACGTTGCTCCCTTCCCACGTGACCACGCTCTCGCGGATGTAGTTTGTGTGTAGGATTGATGCTGGTGTGCACTCGAGTGTATGTTTGTAAACAAACAGAAATCGGACGCTGCTGAATGATCGGCATGCCCCAGCCCAAGGTCTGAAAGGCCAGTTGGAGAACCAGATTGTCGGCTTCTTCAAGCAACCTTAGTTCACTTATTGTTATTTTATTTTACGCACCAACCCCACCTGCCCCCAATCTATTATCGGTCATAGCCTGCTCCGCACGGCTAAACACTTATGCGGTCCCAAAGGCGAGACCTATTGGCTATGCCAATGCTTGTTTGATTTGGAATATTTAAATCAAAGGAAACAAAAATATGTTGCAACCTACTACTTAACACTCCTAGGAAAGACAAGACCCGCATTATGAGAGACTTCGATTTTATCACGGGGCAAGTAAGCGCTTCGGCTCAGGGTGCAAGGACAGATGTGTACCTGTCTAAATTAAAGGAGTGTGAGGGGTAAAACCAAGCACACCCTCTATCCAGTATCAGTATAAACAACAATGTAACTGATAATGACCTATGCATTACCTGTGGACTCATAAACCCACTGCAGTGAAAGACCGATCTATTACATACTTTAGTTTAAGATTCTGTCGTCAACAGAGATTTAAGACCACACCTCAGAGGTTCATCAGGTGGGAACACTGTAAACCGGTTATTAATATCCCATGTCCCTTTTGACAATGAAGGGACCCAAAATAGGGCAAGAGATGTGCACATGGTCTCTCTGTACTTGCACTTATCTCGAGTAACGGTGGTGGCCGCGCACACACTAAAATCCCCTTTTGCCCAATTTGCTCTCAGCCACTGCATAGGGTCAGACTTTCAGTGTGGTTGTGTGTGTCCTCAATGTAAACAATCCAAATGATAGTTAAAAAAAATAAAAAAAAGGTCCATGTAGCATCATTATTATGAAATGTACAAGCACATCAAAGGTATGTTTTGACTTGTTTTAAAAAGTGGATCAATTTGTCACACTCAAACTGATTTTAAGTCAAAGTCGACATGTTTCACTAACTAAATGCAACTCGCATCAGTTTTCACTGGGACCGAAACCAGAGGAAACTAGAGAGCGGTGCGTGATTCATGTGGATGTGTACCCCTTTGAATCCTTCTCCAAGGAGAAAGGCTTTTTGCTGAGGCAGCAGGGGTGGACGTTGACTTTATCTGTGACTGATTCCAGGTCACCCAATTAATTCCAGAATTAATTGGGTGAAGAAATTTGGATGCTATGAGTGAACAAGAATGCCCAGCACGGTCACGCCTTTACAGACACTTTCTATACCATAAAGTACAAGTAGGGATATACCTCATGTATACTACTTTGGGCTTCTCCTTTGGCAAAACAAGCACACCGATGATGAGAACCCTGGGACACCAGTGAAAATATTACATTGATGTCTTTTCCAATTTCTGTTGAAGGCAGAATCTCAAACTGAGGCGTAACACAAGCCTGTCTTTCACAGAAGTGGGTTATGAGTCCATAGATCATCCATATGTTCTCCGACATTGGAGCAGTTTTCTTAGGAAAGTAATTGCCTGCAGGAAGCAAAATCTATAACCTACGGCATTACCAGGGTCTTTGTTTATTCAAAGATCTGTGCTCCCTGCAGTTGATTACCGGCTGCCACCGATCACTCTCCATATAGTCTGGCAAAAGCAGGTATACACTGTTGACTGCAGTTGAAGTCGCGTTTCCTTGTACAGTAGTCTAAATGTCTGCCAGAAAGGGCAATCCCAGAAAATCAGTTGAGCGCCTCCTCTTGGATTTGAAATTCAAATCTGTTGGACAGTACATACGTTATGTTGGGTATAACACACAAAATAGTGGCACAATAGAGCAGCTCTCATTGCTATAAGGGACATTCAATCCAGCATCGTTCTGTGATTATTTCTGCAAAGATCCTAATATAATTAGTTTTAGTCTGTAATGCTTCTTTAAGAGCTTCATAAACCCTAAATTTTCTTTTTATGGTCTGGCTTGACAAGCGCAGCTGTCGCCAGACTATAGCCCGCATGTTGCAAGCCAGGAGTACATGTTAAGATTGGGCAGAAGTTGTGTGCTTCCACTAAAATGTCCTTGCCCTCCACACAGCTGTGATCATTTTGTTTTTTTATACGGCTGCCTGAGCTTGAACATTTAGGGGCCTTACATGTGAAATTGTAAAGCTATTAAAGTGCCTTAGATGACTATATAATTATTGGTGTTATTCAGTAGCGGCAACACAGATGGGAGTCAGGCATAGATGTTTCGGCCTGTCTTGAAAGTTCAACTTCCACCTGACCTTTTAAACGTAACCAATATTATTCTACAGTTCTTTGCTCCCACACAAATCAATCCCAATGCTATTTATTTGGAATGCTTTACATTACCATACATCATTCCTTTAAAGCCAGACCTGTTGGCATTGCCAATGCTTGTTCTTGATGTTGAAGAGTGTTTTGTGTCTACACAGCGACTGATTGACTCCATAGTACATTATTATTCTGTTTTCAAGATTTAGTGCTGCAGTTGTGGTAGTGTGATCAAATCACTCATTTCAACCCTCATATCATCAAAGACTAACCACTTGTGCAATTGTAATGTGGTCACAGTTGAAAACCCTCTATTTCGCACCCAGGAAAAACAGGAAATGGACACTTGCTTTTAGCATTGAAGATTATCTTTACCCATCATGCTCTAAGAAGGCTAGCTTATTTTGGAAAAGTACACTTAGCTTTGCTATCAAGTTAGACCTAAAACTGTCTCCTAGTCCTGATTCTATCAAATCTTTAATATATTCAAAGACTGGGCTTTGGCTCCATCCCACTGTAGAATAATGATTCTCAGAGCTATAGAGTATAGAGAATTGTGATTTAATTAAAGACAAGGACGCTAGTCTTATGTATTAACTTCTACTCCCTACCTCCAAGCAGCAACACTTCAAAGTTCCATATGTAGAACACCGTACGAATACATAAATTAAAATACAACAGTACAGAAAAGCTCTCTCTACTACATCTTCTCCCTCTTGTTTGCTGCTTCCGAGCAGATAAGTACACATGCTTTATGGTGGTTGCAGAACATGAGGCAGTACCCCAGTTTATGGGTAATGTTATGGGAATGAGTGCGGTTGATTTGCTTCACATTTTAATCTTGGGTTTTAGGATGTAAGAATATTGAGTTAGAATACATTTTTATATTAGGCGTGATTTAATTGTATTTTGAAATGGGCTTTGAGGAAGGAAGAGAATTATTCTGAGAAGGAGCATAACTGTTTTTAAAGGTACTTTTTACCTTTCAGTCGGTAAAGCTTTTGAACTGATGCGTGCATGAAAGCTCGTTTGAGGGGCGTCGCAATAATATAATGGCGAGCCCTTTAAGTAAGGGTGCGTTGTGGTAGAATGGTTAGAGGCACCTTTATTGGAAGTGGCCATGTTTGAAAAGAGCATCTCATTACTCTGAGGCGTTTTCCTAAAGGCGCTGGACCTTACTTGGATCTGCTTGGTGATAGTAAATAAAAGTTAATGCATAATGCTAGCTTCCTGGTTTCCCTTAAAACTATTCTGTCACCTCATGTTGGCAGCTAGGTGTATCGTTCTGTCTCCTGTGGAGTGCTAGGATTTACATTGCATGAAGATCTGTTTTACATCTCAAAGGTACACTGAATCTTTAAATCAAGGTCTTTATTCCATAGATGCATTTTATACAGAAAGCAATTGTTTCATTTTTCTTTCTCTGCAGTGCTGAGTATTTTATTCAGGACTCTAAATGCAGGCCAGACTTGTTGGCTTTGCCAAAGCTTGTTCTTCTGTGTACTCAAAAACCTCCTGTTGGCTAATGCCTTACGACATCCTCTACTGTGAGCAGTCTTATTCAGATTTTTGGTCATGTTACAGAATAGCGCATGCAGGTTGCTTGGCTCTGTTTCACTGAATAAATCCAAATCCCAAAAGCAACATGTTTGCTGTTTCTTCCCAGGTGGGAGCTCTTTTACTTGGAGGAACCCAGTAACATGACAGAGTTTTGAAAGTTCTCATCCTTGGAGTGACGTGTGCAGGTGGTCTCTTGGGAAACTGGGAGAATTTCCAATAACGCTGTTCCTCGGAGGGATCGTTGGAGCCGAGACTTCTCTGGATTATTTTGTGCTCTGAATGTACAGCAATATCCGAGCAGACCTGGAAGCGTTGTATGGTCTTAGGATGATGTAAGATGTGCACATTCAACTTCCATGACCTTCCCTTGGTGCCTGCTCTGCTGCAGTCGTGAGTACTTTGAAATTTGAGCTGCTCTAATGTACCACATGGGGTTCAAATCGCAGCATCTTCGTGGAAGTGTCTGTTGAGTTCTTATAAGCCGTTTCTTGGATATTACGAGCCAGCTTATTTGCCTTTGTCGGGAATTTGTGGTCGTGTGTGTAGCTTGCACAGTAGAATTTGTCTATCTGTGCCTTGAGCATACTAAGACTCATGGAGCCAATCTTCTAGACAACGGCTCGCCACCTAGTCCAAGCACATTAAGTGTGCCACATTCCGCCGCCCAATATTTTTTCGCCGTCTTTCTCAAATTGACCCCCTCATAGTTTACTTAAACCAGATGAACTGTGGACCACTCATTATTGCGTTAAGGATGGTGGAACAGTGTAGCAGGTGTTAAGAACCTTTCTGACAAGGCCGTAAATGTTATTTTGACAAAATAACAACACCGGGCACCACAATCCACATACTTGTGTTGCTCCATATGTTACAGGTTTTATTATTGCCCGACTACTTGACACTCTTTTTATTGACCTCAAAGTAATGAGATGCTGGTTCGACTCTGCCAGGATTGTTGAGTTCAATTTCTGTAGCACTCAAAGCTAGACTGTGGTCTGCACATAATACTAACCTGATCACTAACCTACTGTACTGGGTTGCCAGCAGGGTTAAGCACATGGTAGAAATGTATTGTTATTGCTTAGATGAACAGTGCTTTGACATTTATCTCATATGGGACCAGTACAATTCCATCTCTCCAGCTTTGTAGGTCTCGCCTAGGAGAGACATGCTGTATCCTGGATATGGGCATTATGCTCCCCCCATGTATCGCCCATCTTTACAATGGTCTCATCTTCCTGTCCTTTGTAAGTGATGGCTTTTGATTCGTGAATAGGCTTAGTAGTGCCTCCTCAGTACCTCCCTCTCTCCTGTTACCTCCCATAAGGACAGCCCCTCTTACATGTGTCCTTACTCTCTAGCTTTCATTAGCAGTTAGGGAGAACTATTTACTTAACGTCTTGCTGAAGCAGACACAACATGCTGTCTGATGCATAGCAATGTCTGGCACTTCTTTCATATCCAGCCCGACAAGGCACTGCCTCTTTAAAGCAGCGCTTTAGCGTGGTGTCCACCCTCCCCTTTGGATTTTAAATATTCACTCTGTCATTTGCAATGCAATAGGGTTTGTTTCCAAGATGGCGTCTTCCCAGCTCATCGGCACTGTTGCAGATGGCTTTCCTCGAGGTATCCAGTTGTCCTGGTAAGTGTTGGAATCTCCCATCTGCACGAGTGAAGGGTGTCATCGCCTTCTGTCAAACTGAGTGCGCGAACCGTGTCGCCTCGATGTTAACTTTTTTCTATTAGGCCATTCTCTCGTCACGTTCATTCAGACTGTCTCCTCATTTCCTCTTACCAAATAATTTTACTTCTGTGTACCGAACTTCTGCCGGTCCGAATGTTTGTAGATTTTACCTTGAGTTTGCAAAAAGGGCATAAGAAGATAGAACAGCTACTCGTTACCTGGCAAGGGAGGTACCTGCATTCACAGTTTGGTTCTAATTCTAACAGTGCTTTCGATTTTTCTGCTCTCTGTTTTGTAAAGTTGAGTGTTTGGACTATCGGTTTCAGAATTCTGTTGTGTCTGGCATGGGATGCCCTTTCCACCAAGTCAGACACTGCAGGGAAGGGAAGCATAGTTCATTTTTGTGTGTTGCAATATATAATGTGTGAGTTATAAAATCATTAACAACAATAAATCATGTTAATCTGTTTGCTTTACTCCATTTATGACATTGATAGATCCCTTCTTGCAGCCGTGACGCCATTCAGCTGGTCGCTTTTGTGAGTGTTACTGTAAACAAGCTTTGAGAATAGCAGAGCTATGAAGAATTCCATTAATACTATGGTGCTGAAATAAACACTTTATTTAAAGGCGGTAACTTTCGAGACTTCTCGCTTATGTATTCCTCTAACTTTAGTCCAGATGTTCATTGGAGGATGCCAAGAATCTGTTTAGAAACAGGAACTTTCACTTGTGTATGCTGACCTATTTGTAAGTCTCCAGTACTAAGTGGCGGCAGCCCATCCATGTAGGAGTAGGGCAGGGTCGGACTGGGACAGAAAAAGGCCAGACCACCGAAATAACAAGCATTTGCAATGCAATAGGTCTCGCATTACTGATAGTTTGAGCTATTGGCTTTGCAAATAATAATGACGTTATTACACTCACATTATTATTTTTGTTTTAATAAGTCCATTTTTAAAATTGTAATTTAAATTCATTGATTATCTCTGTGATTTACTGTCTGATTTTGGTCATTTGTGACTCCGCACATGCATTAGGCTGGAATATGTTTTTTTTTTTCTTCCACCAACAACTTGTACTAAGCCTGGGTTTTGTATTTGTATTTATTTTAATATTTAATCTGCAAAATAAACGTGGCTGTTATTGTGCTCTTTATGGTTTGTTATGATTTATCTTAATTCACTTTCTGCTGTTTGTGATTTGTCTGTGTGGGTATCTAAAATGAGCTTAATTTGTTTGTGGGTTACTCAAGTCATTATCTGCGCCAGCTTGTGTGGTTTGCTTGCTGCTTGGGCTTTTGTCTTGACAGTGCTTGTGAAAGGGTATAATTGTCTCGATCACATGTCCTCTGATCCACCCTTCACATATTTATATATCCGTCGTATCTCCCCTCCCTCCTGTGAACTTGCACGTCAGAGGCACTTAAATGACTCGCACTTATGCCCTCTTTGCTATTGAGTTTATAGCGTTTTGTTTTTTTATGTCTCCATCATTTCGCCTTTATTAATTGTGTCTCTATCTGTGTATATGTATATGTGTGTGTGTGTGTGTGTGTGTGTGTGTTTGTGTATATATATATATATATATATATATATATATATATATATATATATTCACTGAAAAAACCATAGGTTTTAGGGACAGTTATAGTTAGTTGGACATTGCACTCGTACAAAACCCGTGAAATTCCCCCGTTATAGTTAGTTCAGCTAACTATAACTCGCGCCCTGCAATGCACTGCTGATGACGTCACATATTACATCACTCATGACATGGTCAGTGACATCACTGATGACATCACTGATGACATCTCAAATGACATCACTGATGACATCATCCAGTGACTGTGTGTTTCTGTAAAGTTTAAATATGTTTAATATATATAGGGAAAGGCGTATTGAAGAATGAGTGGGTGTATAAGTGTCTGAATGGATGATTTAGTACGTGCGTGACTGACTCTACAAGTGAGTGATTAAACGTATCTTACTGAATGCATGGGTTAGTGACTAAACTGTGTGAATGTCTGTATCCGTCTGTTGGTGTGTAAGTGGATGCATGGATTTGCGAATAGCTACATGAGTGTCTATATGGGTTATTGATTGGTTGTATGAGTATCTGTATGGGTGCCTGAGTGTTTGTGTGGATGGGGTGTGTGCGACTGTGCATAGATGTGTGAGTGGGTGATTCACTGGGTGGATGGTTTCAAGAGTGCATCTGTGATAGACTGTATGGGTGGGTAAGTGTGTGTAAGAGTGTGTTAGTGAGTGAATGTATGTCCCAGTGGTACATGTGTGAGTAACTACATATGTGAAAGGCAGTATATATGTGTATTGGAGTATATAAATAGCTATAAGCGAGAGTGAGTGATTGTGATAGTGGCTGTATGGATGAGTGTGTGCTTGTATCAGTGATTGTATAAGAGCGTAACAATGTGCTAGTATTTGTATGATTAAGTGAGCTGGTGTGTGTATAACTGTATAGGTGAGTAAATGGCAGTGTGTTTAATTATTTGCATGACTGACTAGGTGTGTGAGTACCTCTATGGATGAGTGGCGGTGTTTGAGTGTCTATATAGGAGTAAGAGTGCATATGATAGTCCTGTACTGAGTGACCATAAGTATGAGTGACTGTACGGGTGAGTGAGTGGATGTGTGTGTGTAGACCTAAGAATCAGTGAGTGGGTATGTAGTTATTGGTGTTGGAGTGTCTATGGTTTTGCGAATGGCACTCTGTAATTTAGATTGGGTGTATCAAAGGTTATATTAGGGTGTGAGGAGCTGCATCAGATTATCACGTGGATGATGTCATCAGTGATGTCATTTGAGATGTCATCAGTGATGTCAT
Organism: Calotriton arnoldi; assembly: GCA_963921515.1. Classification (NCBI taxonomy): domain Eukaryota; kingdom Metazoa; phylum Chordata; class Amphibia; order Caudata; family Salamandridae; genus Calotriton; species Calotriton arnoldi. The sequence continues at coordinate 1,642,772 of CAWUFW010000511.1, forward strand.
CAGTGATGTCACTGACCATGTCATGAGTGATGTAATATGTGACGTCATCAGCAGTGCATTGCGGGGCGCGAGTTATAGTTAGCTGAACTAACTATAACGGGGGAATTTCACGGGTTTTGTACGAGTGCAATGTCCAACTAACTATAACTGTCCCTAAAACCTATGGTTTTTTCAGTGAATTTCAAAGGTTTTTTAAATGCTAATTTCTAACTATAACGTGTCTGAAACCTATGGTTTTTTCAGTGAATTTCAAAGGTTTTTAAATGCTAATTTGTAACTATAACGTGCCTGAAACCTACGGTTTTTTCAGTGAATTTCAAAGGTTTTTTAAATGACAATTTTTAAATGTATTAATTTTTATATTAATTTTTTTCATACTGATTTACTACATTTTTAGAAACAATTTCTTTTACATATTTTATTTTTTAAATTACATTGTAATTACATTATACATTACATTACAAAAATACTTTCTCAGAATGAATTACTTTAGTTTAAATACTTTGCACATAGGCAATAGACTTTTAAGTACACTAGTTAGTTGTTGCAATGGGCAACACATTTTCAAACACAATGCAACATTCAGCTCAATGTGAATTTCTAGTTAAATGCAATTAGTTACTTTATGGATTACTTTTCTAACCACAGGACTGGATCCTAGATTCAGTCCTGGGACATCTCCTGTAAACAGTTGAGTAAAAGCGTTTTGGTTACAGTCGTGATTTTTAAGGAATATTATTGTATTTTAAAAGTTGACACTTAGAAACTTTTTCTCATATAGTCACCAATGTTATCCTATGGAAGGAAATTCACTTAGCAGGTAAAAACTGTTTTCGTTACTTTTTCTTACTCAGTGTTGGATCCTGGATCTAGCACTGGTGCATCTCCTGTAAACAGTTGAAAGAATGCGTTTAAGTCATACAGGTGATTTTTAAGGAATATTTGTAGTTTGTAAAAATCAACACTTTGAAACTTTTTGCTGAAAACCAGACAATGGATTCCTATGGAAGAAAAAATAAGTTACTGGTAAGTACGGTTAAAATTACTTTTCAGGGTCAGTGCTGGGCTAAAAGATGCAGCACTGGGTTCTCTCCTGATAACAGGTGAGTAAATCGGAATTCGTATTTCGGCTGATTTTTAGAGGAATATTTTAAAGTTCCAAAACTCCACACTTAGAAGAATTTCCAAGTGAAACCAGTCAATGTTAGCCTATGGAAGGAAATTCAAGTTACTGGTAGAGTACGGTTAGAATTACTTTTCAGGGTCAGTGCTGGGCTAAAAGGTGCAGCACTGTGTTTTCTCCTGATAACAGGTGAGTAAGTCGGAATTCGGTTTCGGCTGATTTTAGAGGAATATTTGTATGTTTCAAAAATCAACACTTAGAAACTTTTTCAGCAAAAAGCAGGCAATGATATCCTATGGAAGGAAATTCAAGTTACTGGTAAGTACGGTTAAAATTACTTTTGAGGATCAGTACTGGGCTGAAAGATGCAGCACTGAGGTCTCTCCTGATAACAGGTGAGTAAATCGGAATTCGTATTTCGGCTGATTTTAGATGAATATTTTAAAGTTCCAAAACTCCACACTTAGAAGAATTTCAAAGTGAAACCAGTCAATGTTAGCCTATGGAAGGAAATTCAAGTTACTGGTAAGTACGGTTAAAATTACTTTTCAGGACCAGTACTGGGCTGAAAGATACAGCACTGAGGTCTCTCCTGATAACAGGTGAGTAAATCGGAATTCGTATTTCGGCTGATTTTAGAGGAATATTTTAAAGTTCCAAAACTCCACACTTAGAAGAATTTCCAAGTGAAACCAGTCAATGTTAGCCTATGAAGGAAATTCAAGTTACCAGTGAAGTACGGTTAAAATTACTTTTGAGGATCAGTACTGGGCTGAAAGATGCAGCACTGAGGTCTCTCCTGATAACAGGTGAGTAAATCGGAATTCGTATTTCGGCTGATTTTAGAGGAATATTTGTATGTTTCAAAAATCAACACTTAGAAACTTTTTCAGCAAAAAGCAGGCAATGATATCCTATGGAAGGAAATTCAAGTTACTGGTAAGTACGGTTAAAATTACTTTTCAGGACCAGTACTGGGCTGAAAGATGCAGCACTGAGGTCTCTCCTTATAACAGGTGAGTAAATCGGAATTCGTATTTCGGATGATTTTAGAAGAATATTTGCACAATGGTGAAGGGAGGGGCGGGGCCTGAGGTGACATCTGTGCAAAGCGCCCCGTGGCGCGTTTTAAGTTGGGGGATTAAGTCCCCTTGAATCCTGAGGGTCCCTAGGGGCCAACTAGCCCACCAGGAACCTCCAATATGCGCCAGGGGGCTGCGTTGCAGAGACGTGTAGAGGCCACACCCCTTTTTACACCTCTCTGCAACAGGATTGAAGGGGATTTAATTCCCCATCTTAAAACGCGCCACGGGGCCTGTTTGCACACATGTCACCTGAAGCCCCGCCCCCTCCCTTCACCACTGTGCAAACACGCCCCGTGGCGCGTTTTAAGTTGGGGGATTAAGTCACCTTGAATCCTGAGGGTCCCCGGAGTCCAACTAGCCCACCATATACCTCCAAAAAGCGCCACAGAGCTGCTTTGCAGAGAGGTGTAAAAGGGGCGTGGCCTCTGTACACCTCTCTGCAAGGCAGCCCCTGGCGCATACTGGAGGTTCCTGGTGGGCTAGTTGGCCCCCAGGGACCCCCAGTATTCAAGGGGATCGTTCCCCCTCTGCAAGCGCGCCAGGGGCGCGTTTGCAGAGTGGTGAAGGAAAGGGCGGGGCCTGCGGGCCCGATCGTTTTTTTTTTTTTTTGTCCCTGAAGGGGGGCTGTGTGGCCCCTTCCTTTTTCATGTTTTTGGGCCCTGGGGACCCCATCCCCAGGGCCTTACCCTTTTTGTAATTAAAATTAAAAAAACAAAAGCGGGAAGGGGCCGCGTGGCCCCCTTCCTGGGCCTGTATTGGCCCCGGGGACCCCATCCCCGGGGCATGGCCTTTTTATTTTTTATTTGGAGGGGGCTGCGTGGCCCCCTCCTCAGGCCATTTAAGGCCCCGGGGACCCCATCCCCGGGGCCGGCCTTTCCATTTTTTTTTATTATTATTTTTTTATTTTTTGGGGAGGGGGGCGCGTGGCCCCCTCCAGAGCCACTACTTGCCCCGGGGACCCCATCCCCGGGGCTGGCCCTCTCCGTTGGGGACTGTGGGGGTCCCCAATCCCCCACAGTCCCGCCGGCTCCCGCGTCCCTTGGGAGCCGGCATTGCTTTTACACATGGGGAGCAGCTAACATGCTGCTCCCCATGTGGAAAGCAATCGGCTTTGGATATTGGAAGAGAGGCAGGTTTCCCTGCTCTCTCTTCCAATATCCAAAGCAAGTTTACAATGGCAGGACGGGGCCGCGAGGCTCCCGTCCTGCCATAGCAACCACAGTGTCCCGGGTAGGCGCCCGGGACACTGCAGGAGCCGGCCCTGGGGGTGGCGGTCCCCAGGGCCATCAAGGGCTCCAGGAGGGGGCCGCGCGGCCCCCTCCCTTAAATTGCACAGCCCCGGGGAGGTGGTGGTCCCGGGGCTATGGGGGTCCGTAATGGACCCCCACATTTATTTTGTAAGTGCCCCGGGGAGGTGGTGGTCCCCGGGGCGTGTGGAGGCTGGAGCCCCCCCCACCTATTTAACATAAAAAAAGAAGCCCCGGGGGTGGCGGTCCCGGGGCTGCGGGAGGGCAGAAGAGCCCTCCCGCACCATTTTATATAAAGCCCCGGGGGGTGGCGGTCCCCGGGGCTTGGGGGCCCTCTGAGGCCCCCACACATAAAATTAACCCCCACCATGCCCCCGGGACTTGGGCCACCCGGGGGCAAAATGCAATCAAAGCGCGGGAGACCGCGCTTCGATTTTTTTTTTTTTTCCGGCAGGATTCGCGCACCCTGAGCGCATCCTGCCGATTTTTAAAATTTTTATTTTTTATTTTTTTTTGCCCAGGGGGTCCTTGTGGGACCCCCTGAGCAAACCTAGGGGGTCAGGGTGTTTCTACCCTGCCCCCTTTGTGCGCTTTGCGCACTTGTTTCTGTCCCTCGGTTCTACCGAGGGACAAAATGGCTGCCAACATTTCCTGAATCGGAATGTTGACAGCCAGCTGACAGCCAATTAACATGCAGCTCGTGATCGGGAGGGTACGCGGACCCTACTCGGCCATAGATATCACTATCTTTTTACTTTTGATTTTCTCAGCAACTACTGAACGGATTTACACCATTTAACAAAAGGGTTCTTTCTGAACCAAGAACTACCTCTTTGCCAAATTTGGTGTAATTCCGTTCAGCAGTTCAGGCTGTAGCCGTGTCTAAAGTTTCCTATGGAAAATTGCATGGGGAAAACGCGTTTTGGGACCCCCTTTTTCTCGGCCCCCGCTTGACGAATCCCCCGAGACTTTCAGGGTAGGAGCGGACCGGAGCGCCCCACAAAGTTTGAAAATTTTGCGAAGATACGTCAACCGGCAAGAGAGTTATTTCAAATAGAATGTCGCGGATTTCCTATGGATAATAGGTTGTAACTATAACTATCTACTGGCGACCGCCAGTAGATAATATAATGTGTTATAGTTAAGTCTGCGTATTCATAGCAAATTCCTTGTTTGGTTTGCTAATACTTTGGTGCTGTTAGACGAAACTTTCCAAAAAAGTGCTCTTTATTTCTCTAGTTTTTTCCTGTAAAGTTTCGAGGTGATCTGTCAAACAGGGGCTGAGGAAAAAGGAAGGGGGTCCCAAAACACAAAATCCACATGCATTTTCCATAGACTTTTTTTAAATTTATAAAGCGTGCTTTTTGTGATGTTGTGTAAATCCGTTAAGTGCTTTAGTAGAAATTCAGGTACAAAAATATTTATTTGGACGGTTGAGTTCGAGGGACTCAAGAGTCCCGTGAGCGCAACTTAAAAAACAAATTAGAGCGTTCTGATTGGCTTAGGGGGCTTTTTTTCCCCTTTGGCCTTCTAGCTCTTGCAGGAAATATTGCGATGGCCAATACAGGACTTGGGGACTTAGTCCCCTGTGGTGAGATTGTTCTTAAAAAAGATATAAGGGGGCTGGCTAGGGAATACCCTGCGCTCCCCCTAGCCCTTGGGTGTGGGGGGGGGGGGGCGGGGAGTGTAGGATGGGTTTTAGAGGCACCCCCTCCAGGGCAAAAAGAAGAAAAACAATATTTTTTTTGCAGCAATTCCACAGGACTTCCGTGGGAATCCCATGGGATCGCAGTAACAAAATTATTTTTAAAGGCAAAGGTGCCGGCACCTGCCAGCCCCATGCCCCATGGTGACCCAACAAGCTCTACTGTGTTTTATGCTTCTGGTGTTTGTAATTGTTACTCATGTCCCATTTCGTTATTCTGTTTTGTTTATGCCACTGATATGTTTGTGTTTCTTTTAATGTGTTCATGACTGTTAGATATTTACATGTCTTTCTTATAGCTGTCCTGTTCCTTTTCTACGGTGTGTATACATGAGGTATTTAACTGTCACGCCCATATTGACTCTTTAGTCTACAATGTTTGTACCTCTTGAATATTTAATGTTTCGATCCTGCAGCATTCTTGTACTTTATTTAAGGTCTTGAGATGCTGGCCTCTTTAACATCTCCCCTTTACTACTACTTTTGTTTATATTTGATCATTCTCTCTTATCTCGTTTCCACCTTCAGTGATTATTCCCCTCAGATATTTTAATGTCTCTCTCACCAGTCTCCCGTTCCCGCTTTCACTGTGTTTATGGCCTTAAGATATTAGACTGTCACCTCCCATATTCCTCTTCTGTGTTTTTAGCTAGAGATTGGTCTATCTCCTATCTTTTTTTATTTTATTTTTTTACTATTTTTGTTGGACTATATTAATTTCTTGCTCCGGTCTCTCCCCACTTTATACTGTCTTAATAACCCTTTGACATTTTAATGTAACACTCCTAATTTTCGTTTTAACCCTTTGCTACTGGTGGTCTCTGTCTGGTATTTTAAATACTCTCTCCCCTCTCATTTTTGTACTTTGTTTACGGACGTAACATATTGACTTTCTCACATCTCCCCATGGCTTCTTCAGCTGTGTACTCCAAAATATTTTAATGTTACTCACATCTTTAATTCTTCTGTTTTTATACCCTTAATCAATTTTAATGCTTCACTGCGGTCTCCTCTTTCCCTATTTTACTGTGCATTAAGATATTTGACAGTCTCGCCTACCCTTTTCATTTCCTACTATATTCTGAGTTTTTTTACCCTCTCTTTTTTTCCTTTTGTGTCTTTACTCTTGATATATTTTAATCTCTCTCCTGTATTCTCTCCCCTTTGTACTGTGTTTGTCCCTCTTATAACTCATTAGTCCCTTTTGTACTGTGCTTATGAAATTGTTTAAAAAAATGTTTCTAAGAACATTAGAGCGTTCATACTCACCTGCTGGGCTCATTCCCTATCTATCGTCAGTCTGTGAATCTCTAATAAAATTTCAAAACAGTAATACATCAGCATTAACATCTGACCATTTTATACTGCAGTGTGGGTTTAGTAGCATGTTGGCCATGTTGTTAAAGACAATATTTAAGCCAACGAGGAGAATGTGTATTAAATCCTTCCTGAGGCTCGTCTTGTGTGAAGAAGTCCATCTCAGAACTCTGCTTTTTTCACCATATTTGAACTTTGGACAAGCTCTCGTTTAAGAATCTGCCAGCATCTTCGTGTTGCTCAAACTTCTGATAAACATTTTTATACATCTTTCCATCTGTGCTGTTATGTTTTTCCACCATACCAGCACTGCAGCTAAAGGGCTTTCCCTTGAGCTTGTGATCTAATGGGAGGTAAGGGGGAGGGTAAAAAATCTTCTCTTCTATGCATTTATGAGTCATTACTGAAACACCAATCAAGAAGGAGAAAGTGTGTTTTTGACCTTGAGATTTGTATGGCTTAAAGATGTTTTCCGATAACCCTCGTTCTGGGGGCATATACTGCATCAACCATTTGCATATAGAGCATTCTGTATGTTGGTATTTCCTACAGTAGCCTAAAGAATATACAAAATAAGGCAGATGTTTACATAAAATGGTGCCCTCCTCTTCAACATAAGAATCCATGAGGACCGCTCACTCGTTTGCTTCTGGAGGATTGTCAAACGGAGGAGAAAAGGGTCAAGATCTCTTCAAGACCCAGGCATCTTCTGTAGAAACTATGCTGCCACCCCCTTCAGAGCTTTGAAGCTTCACTTTAATGGAGTACAGAAACCGGTTGCAAACAAAAACCACGTAGTCCACAACCCCTCTCTTCAGGGGGTTCCTCCGTGCTGTCAAAAGTCTCCTCCTGGATAACTAATTGGCTCCTAAACTCTTGCGGTCTGAACACATGTAATCCTTGCGCCTCACTTGCTGCAGGCTTTGCACCATCTCCAACCCACTCTTCTGGGTGCTTTCTGTCCTTATCCGTGTGTATGTGTAGCTTGCAGCTCCAAATGCAATACTCGAGATGAGGCATCAGTAGTGGCTCAGTACGGTGTGAACAAAGATTCCAATGTTCTGCAGCTGAGAATCTTCCCATGCAACAGAATATGTCCTTGACTCTCTGTGCTGCCTTATCCCTGTCTGGAAGCCTTGTGGTCTTTGAACTGGGTCTCCTGATATCCCTCCTCTGTGTGGTAGCCCCAGACTCCTCCTCAGCTATAGCTCACTGAGGATCTGTTTTGGACCCACTTTAATGGAGTGAAAGTGAGTGGTGTTTGTGATTGAAGCCATCCTGCAAGGCTGATGTGCTAAGGGCTAACTCCTCACAGCATGGGCAGGCCATGTGCAAGGAGGATGCCAATTTAAGGAACATATTATGACCTTGGTCAGGGTCACTACACATCACTGCATCTGTCTGGGGCTAGCTCTCTTTCAGACACAGAACAGCTACTGGAGGACCAATAGGCTTTTTCAACCACTCACGTTTAAACAAAGTATAGTGGAAAGCCTGTTTTACATTTGGAGCCCACCTCGTAGTCAGAGGCTGACATAAAGAACCTGGGAGATGAGGCCTTCTCTGAGAAAGTGTTTTCAGTGGCTGTTGAGGCACCCAGCTGTTAACCGGCAACACGAGGGTTTAAACCTGTGCAGTGAGATATAATAGACAAACATGGGGGAAGGGCATGCCTGAATGGGCCCTGCTGGGTACGGTAAGAGGCCCTGTGTCTTGCTTAGATCGTGGAGGGCTAGAGGTTAGGTTATCACAAACACCCTATGTGAACGAGAGTCCCGGCTATCACTACGCTCCTGCTTGGAGCGGCTAGTGTCCAGACTTTCACTGATGTCAGGCATGCGGTGCACTAGGATCTAGGTTATCACTGATGTGCGTGGGGTGGACTAGACGGCCTGAACTAGAGTCTAGGCTGTCTCTGACTTCCTCTGTGTGGTGGGCTGAAGCCAGTGCTGTCACTGACCTGCGTGGGTGGGTGCCTGGGTGGGCTAGAGGCGTGGTTAGGACTGACGTCATGGATGGAGGGTTAGAGTTCAGGCTTGAATCTGGCTAGAGCCCAGGCCGCCTCTTTGTCCTGAACACATGGGACATAGGTGCCACCTTTCATTACCCCTTGGGTCCTGAGAATGAACACTACTTCATATGTGGTGCTTGTGAAGCAGATTCAATTCAAAGGGGCAGCCACATTTCACATTGGTAACCCTAGCTTTGCCTGCCCGAAACATTGAGGCACAAAATGGCTTCGAAGATTAGTCCCTTTATCCATTCTGAACTAAGCAGCTCTGTTCCCAACATGTGAAGTGATTATTTAGTGTGTCCTTGGCTTAAAATGGTTCAAGAACTCTGTTTTTCCTTAATAAAATTGCTTGCCTTTCTATGTGAAAGAGCCATAAAATAACTAATTAAATGGTTTCTAATGTTCTTTCCAAAATTCCAGTTCAGTCTGTAAAGACCGTTATTTTGGTTATAAAGACGTCTTCTGCTCAAAATGCTAGAGAAAGCAAGTTTTTGATGAGAGGGTATAGCCACAAGACAAGCAGTGTATTTCCCGATTACTAACTAGAATATCCCAGAGATCATGTGTAAAAATCCAATTTATGTGCTCTCCTTAAAAAAAAAAAAAAAAAAAAATAAAAATAAAAAAAAGAAGCACAAAATAAGTGAAATAATATACTCCTGATGGGTGCTAATTTGCTTCTGAAACATATTTTATCATTACGAATCAGCAACATTGCAGAGGCAAGCACTCTGTATAAAACAATCTATTGTAACCATGTACACGTTTGCGGGGCAGTTGATAATCTGCCTTTCAGGAATTAGTGTGTCGAACTTGAATATCAACAGGGAAACTGATTGAGTCCCTCTGTAGGTATCGGTTTCTGAATTTCCAAAGGGTTCCAGGTAGTGCATTAAATGTCGAAGTCAGTGGGTTAATGATTCCTCTATGATAAATTTGGCCTGACTGCTAAATGTTCGGCTTTAGAGCTAAATGACCTGGGTTTGAATTCCAGCTCCCAGCCTGGCCATATTGTGTGAGCCTGAAGAAATCAATTTATGTCCAAGAGCCTTGGTTCACTTTCCAGTATGTGCTATGCAAGAGCATGGTAAGAGTGGATAGATTAAGGGAGGAGTGGGAGGATGGAGAAAGATTTTAAAAGGGAAAAAGACGGAGGACAACATTGAAATAGAATGAGAGAAAAGGATGAACAAGAAAGGGAGAGTGAGGATAATTTGTAGATAGTGTGGGTAGAACTAGGAAGAGCATAGAGCACTGCAGAGCAAAAGAGTATGACACAGATAATGCTAGCGAAAGGAAGAAAGAAGGATGAGAAGTAGAAGAAGCAAGAAGAAAGGTAAACTTTAAACATGGAGGGTTAAAGAAGGAAGAGCAAAATAGTTGGAGATAAAACAGTTGGTGGAGAGGGCACAAAAACAGAAGTTGTTTCCACCAAGATTTGGAATTTGGAGATAGAAAGAGGGACATTATTTACATTAAAGAGGGGGATCAGACCCCTACGAGGCACCATCAGCCCCCTGGAAAGGGACTACCACCTCCACAACTCCCAGCGCCCGAAGGTGCTGCATCACCCGAGAAGGGTGCGGGCCGCCTTTGTCGAATGCGCTCAAAGCACGCCCCAGCCTTCCCGCAGTGCAGGACATTATCTGCATTAAAGAGGGGGGATCAGACCCATACGAGCGCCACCTCCATAACTTCCAACACCCGGAGGTGCTTCATTGGCTCAAGAAGGGGGTGGGTCACCCATTTCAAATGCACTCAAAGCACACCCCGGCCTTCCTGCCGCGCAGGACGCGCCCGGGCCAAGGGCAGGCCAGTTTGTGCCCGGATGAGGCTGGGCCAACCACCTTGCCTCTACTTCCCTACAGGTGCTGTCATCTTAAAATTATTCTCTTCATATCCTTCGAGGGGATTTCTGTGTAACATGGGAAAGCGCAAGACCATGGTGTCCCGCATCTGGAGCTACGGGAACCACCCTGGATGGATTAGTAAAATGGTCGTTGGAGTCACCTTAAAGGAGATTGAGCTGGCGGACCGTCGCCTGCCACTCTCCTCACCCCCCAGCATTGCTTTAAGCCCTGCACCAGCCCTGGTGGGCACCCAAAAATTGCTGTATTAGTGGCAATTGATCGACCCAGATGTTTGAGTTAAGCCCCGAAGCAGCAGAACAAGTAACATCTAGTGACTCTTTGTTAGTACTGGTGCCAGGGGAGCTGTATAAAACTCAGTCCAACGGCATAGCTACCAGGGGTCAGACAGGTAGAAGGAAGAGAGCGGCCGTTAGCTCCAAGTCTAAGAGGCCCTGTGTATCTAATTTCACACCAAAGTTGGCTGTGGGGCCAGCAGAAGAAGTCCCTCTTTGGGAGAATAATTTCCCTCTATCGTGATCTTAAGGACTCCATTTTAAGCAAGCTTGAACGCATTTACACCCACCTGGGGGCTATCAAATCCAAATTAAGCAGTTTGGCACCTGGTGGAAGTCTGTGCAGCCACCTCTATTCGGCATTCGGGTCCAAAAACTGTACTAGCCAGTCAGTCAGTCAAAAGAGCTTTATTTCGCCACATTTCTGTGACTTAAAAGCACAGCAGGTGAATAAAAAATACATCACATTAAGAGAGTCATACATGCATAAATAAAACATAAGACAAATAGTGTTACATCTTGTGCAGTTAGTAGATTAAAAATACACATCATAAAATCTTAACTCAGTGCTCAAGGGCTAGCAGCAAAGATTATAAAGTGCATGAAAAAGCGATATATCAGAGGATTGCATGTACAAAGAAATAGCATTTCAGATTTCATCCAGGATGAGCAGGTGTTAAAAGAGGGCCATAAAAACATAAACATGGTACTCAGAAGGTCTAGGGCAATGGATTATAAGATCAGTATTTCAAGGAATCGCAGATTTCCGGAGTTGAACTACCTGCCAAATAAATGAGGCCACTGCGTAACAAACCCAGGGGCTAACGAGGTTTGGTAAGAACAAGGGCGCTGGTCTGCACTGTCTACATTTGTACTTCCTCTGAATAAAGATTAAAATTGTTTTCTGGGTGAATCATAATGTACAAAAGGACATAATGTACAAAGTGGATTGGATAGAAACTCTATCGCAAGGACACAAATTAAAATCAGCGAAAGAAAAACCGTTCGCAGGATAACCAATCATACAAGGTTAAAACGGAATCTTGTCAACATATAACGATGTTGAGTATTCTGTGTGTAGGATAGGTATGACAGGAGACCCTCTTGAGAATGTAGGAGATTATAGGCAACTACTGAGGATTTCACTTTATCCCCCTCAAGCCTTTTTGACTGTGCCCTATTCAGAAACATATGCTTGAGAGATAACTTGGTAATTTTTGAACATGAATCAGGGTCACTATACAGATCGGTAAATCCAAGCTCCACAAATAGCGATTGTACATAAGAGAGTCATGGAATCTCCTGGGCCGCATGCAATTGGAGACAATCCTTCTAAATCAATTTAGTTAAGGCTGTTTCCTCCCTTCTCCATATGCCAGAGCACAAGGGTGCCATATTAATTTTATCAGTTATGTAAGGGACCCGAAGTTCATCATGAATTATAGCATTTGAGCAACTTAGCGGAACAGCCAAGAGATTTTTCAGAAACGCATTTTCGACGGACTGTATGCCTTGCACCTTTTGGATGCCCCAGATCCCAGCCCCATATGTGGCAGTTGTCACACATTTACATGCGTAGATTTTTAGGATTTCCTTAAATGGGTTGGAACCCAACTTTTTCACAAATCTGTGTACACCATATAAAGCCTGTCGAGCAGGGCCACCCTCTTTGCAATTATAGGTTTCCAGACATAATTGTCATCAAATAGGATTCCAAGATACGAGAATGTTGCACTCTCCATCACTCTATTGTTATTAATAATATGCACAGGTCTTCTCCTAGGCCTTGCTCCACATATCATTGTAAAAGTTTTTGAAGCGTGGACTTGTAGATCAAGGTCATGCATAAAGATGATATAGTAATCTATCAACCCATGGAGCCCTCGGCTTGTTCGTGCAATCAACACTGCGTCATCCGCATAAGAGAGAATCTGTACGGGTGCAGGAGCCAACGTAAAGTGTGTCCCTGCAGCCTTGAATGCAATACTTTTTCCACCCGAATCGTGTACAAAGAGACGAGAAGAGGGACGAGTACGGTCCCTTGTCTTACTCCTCTCAGAATCTTGCAGTGACCGATGCAATCATTGTTTGGCCCATTGCGAGCACATGCATTTGCACCGCTATACATTTGTCTAATGAAGCTAATGATTGTCTCCTCTATTCCTAGTTCGGCTGTGATGACCCAGAGTTTAGAATGTGATACGCAGTCAAAAGCTGCAGACGGGTCCATAGAAGAAAGAAAGATTATGCCCTTTTTTTGCAACAGTGTATTTCCCAATAAGCCAGGATAAATTCAAGCCTTGGTCCACCGAGCCCAATCCTTTTTATAAAACCGTACTGTGTATCTGTTAAAATATTATTTTCCGTGGCCCAATCCTCCAATTTATGCATTAAAATCCGCCCCATCACCTTCATTGTTGAATCCAGGAGGGATATGGGCCTCTAGTTTTTTGGGAGGGATTTATCTCCTTTAAAAAAAATATGGATTATAATCTAAGTTCTCCATGTACTAGCCAACCCCAAGAGTCATTGGATAATGGGAGCCCGATAGTGGTAACACAATGCCAGTTATGCATGCTCTTGTGATTAAGGCTCTCTTTTAGAACACTGCTGGGCTAGCCAACAAAATGGGTTTTGAGGGGTTAGTCCGTTTTATTCAGTTATATCTTACTTTTCTAGGAGACTTGGAAGACCGAAATTCTCTGCCTAGATGGTTTAGACCTTACCCTGTCCAGCGGTTTCATCACCGTCTGGTAAAGTGAGGACTGGGCTAATGGCATGGACTAAAGTCATCCTGGACTGTAGAATCAGTTTGGTCCCTTATGCCTGCACTTTATTCCACAGAACAAACCACAGGAGAAAACCCATAGACCCAGTTGAGATCTGGGTTAATCTACTAACAAACAACGTTTGAATGGGTAGTTTCATAAGGTGCGAAATCAATCAAAAATATAGAACAGAAAACAGGAAAACTACAATTTTGAAAAATGCGGGCTGTATTGAAATCTTTAGGATATCCAATGTATTAGTTATATCAGCACTATTGCATTGTATGCATATGTAATTTAGAATTTGGTGTGCACAGAAGTGCTTGTGTGAAGGTGAATGGCATAAGTGAGACACATGACAGAGTGCTGTTTTCGCCCTTTCACATGTCTCACCTGCGCCGTTCACCTTCACAGCTAGTGTGTAATTAATAGTTTTTTTGCCATGTGTACAACCCTTGTAATTTGTGGGGAATTGCTTGCTGTTGGTTTTATCAAAATTGTATTTTTATTTTCTCTTTTTATATTTTTTTAAGTGGTGGATTGGTGTGTTTTTTGTGTGTACTTTTATGGCCACATTTGTGACCGAAATAAATTGAATTGATAGAAAGAGGACATGGAGGGAGGAGAACGAGTTAGAAGGGGGAGAACTTGCATCACTTGTAAGAGATAAAAGCTCTGGTTGGGTGATGAGGGTTTCAGGCCTTTGGTGTTGTGTGATTATTCCCTGGTGCCGGTCTGTGGCATTTGATCGATCATAATAGTCCTGTGGACTGTGCTTGGCTGCTGGAGCTGTTCCTCTGACATGGATTCCCGTGTTCTTTTTGTGATCAGTGTTCCCATATCAACAGGTTCAACATCTCCTAGATGCCACCATGTTTGAGCACATAATGATGAAAAGCAAAGCTCACAAAGGATGGGGACACCATGTGCATGAGGTGAATAGGACAGGGGGAAGCATAAGTGCAATTCCCAAAATGGTCTTGGCTAGAAAGCCAAGATTGACTGACAGTGGCTTTAATGAGACAACATCACTTGGCAACCAATCACCTGATTTAATAAAATTGCAAACACCATTGATTTCCTACATTACGTATTTGTAATGGTTGATATCTGACTGTAGATCCGGTTAAGGCAGAGTCTGAAGCAACAGCGTGTGTCCTTTGCCATGTTCTCTCTTTCAGCCGAGCCTCATTGTGTTTCATAACCAGTGTCTGAGCTTCGTCTTCACTGGAATGCTGAGCAGTGTCTCCTTTACATCCTCGCTGCTGGCGGAGTAGATTAGTATTCAGTTTGTGTTGCAACCATGAGACTGAGACGCTGTGTTGATTCTTTGATCTATTTGCTGTACGAAGGGGTGGTTGACTGTGGAACCAGGAGGAATGAGTTCTAATCTCACTTTCTGAGCATATTGCTTGATCCTATACTCTGTTGTGTTAGGGTATGGGCTTATACTGCATTTAATGTAGATCTGACTCCTCCTTACAGAACTGGGAGAGCAAACCTACCTGGGGAGATGGGATAAGGGAGGCACATTGTGAATAGAAAGGGTCCCCCAGAAATATTGTATTACCTTTGGAGCAGTAGTGCATAGTGGGTAGGCAACCTTGGGTGTCATGTTAGTGGGACAAAAGAGCGGGAAGTAAAACCGGCAGGCAGAGACTGGAGATGCAGAGAACCATGAAAGTAGAGAGTGGGAAACTAAGTGCAGTAGAGTGATGGGGCGAGTGCTGGTGGTGGAAGGATGACCGGCATTGTAGTAGTCTGGTGACAGAAAATCAGACAGAGAGAATATAGATATTGATATATAGATAGATGTACACAAACATATTATATTCATCATGCTATTTAGAGCAACTGCACTAATAAATCCAGTTTCACACATTTATTACTAAAGTGCAAAGATCAAATTTAAGTTTATTACCACACTACAGCAAAGGTGACGCAAGAAACACATTTTACTGCCTCAGACTGGATGTAACAATTACTTTACATATGGAAATCACTCTCCTAATAGTCACAGTATCTCTTGAGTGTGATTCTACCTTGCTGCCCAAATTTAACTCATGCCTCCTCGTCTTGATTAAAAACATTTATTAAAACAAATGCACCTAAAACATTACAGGGAATAAACCATAAATACAGATGCACAGAGTATAATATCTATTACTGTTGTTGAGGGATATGAGGGCACCATGACTCGCTCGAACTTTGCCTCTGAGTCACGCCCTCCCCTCAACAGCAGTAATAAACAGCATATTACACTGTGCTGCTGTGTATGTGTGTGTGTGTATATATATATATATATATATATATATATATATATATATATATATATATAATCTTGTCTAGTAGTGAATCTCCCTGGCATCTGGGCATGCCAGGGAGATTAAAACATTTAGGAAACTCGTCATAGGATTTCCACACCCAAGGCAGTCCTGTGGACAGAACATCTCATTCTGTCTTAGTCTACACTCCAGACCTAAACCAGCTGCCTTGCCATTTGCTGGCCAGGCCCACAAGCTGCAAGGTAGGATGGCGGGAGTTTGAGGTGGGCATAAATGAATGCAATCTTTATTTTTCTTAGATGCTATGATTTCTGGGAGGGCAGAGGTATCATTGTATGCAGAGTAAGTCAAATCAGGGTGATAAAGAGCATTATGTGTACTGACCCAGCCTAAAATGATTTGGAATAGGTTACCAAAGCTTACTTGCGGGGTGCCTGCTGTAGTGAGGCTCCTATGCTCGTCTGGCAACGTTTGACCTACATTTGGGAATATTCTGTTTGTGGGACTTAAAGTGGAGAGTGAGTGTTTAGTTTTTTCACTTTCTCTTGCTCAGTTCTTTTCTGCCAATATTATGCATGCTTGCAAACAACCTAAGCCAAGTATTATGTTGTGCTATGCTGCATTTCTGCACAGTTGGTTTGACCATTCTGGTGCTTGAGCACTGCCTCACCTCTTACGCCACCTCTGACTACGAGAATCTGTACGTATGCGAAGTACAGTTCCACTAGCTCAGAGAGACAGGAAAAAATACAAATTGTGCAAGTCTGATGGGTTAGTGGTCCAAATGTGACCCAGTTGCCACGTACAATTTGTATTGTTAAGAACAATGATGCACTGTGCTCTGTTAGAGAGTGGCCTGAAACTACATCCCATAGCTGTCCAGCAGAGCACTGCACCTCAAAGCTCAGAAACCAGAGGCACCTCTAAAATGATTGTGCCTACTGCCTAGTAAAATGCTTGCTCTGACCTAATTGTAGCTCTTTTTGGAATAAAAAGGGCATCCATGGTGTGATAATGCCCACTGACCACCCCTGATTGTGGTAATCCTTGGTACATTCTGGACACCCATAACACGATCGTTCCAACCTCTGGCATAATTTGGGCCTCACATAAAGATAGTGAATCAAGACATATTGTGGCCATACATGACTTGGTAGTGCTGAACCTTGGAAATGCTGATCGTGGTATAATGTTTGGAATTCTTGTCTTTTTTTTTTTTTTTACTGTGGGCATCAGTGGCATGATGGAGCCTGCCCTCTGTCATGCTGACTCTGGCATAATACTTGTAATTCTTGCGATATAGGTGGCATCAGTGGCATTAAGATTCCCAGACCTGATACAGTGATGGCCTTGGCCTAATGGCAAAGCATGGCATATTTGTGGCATTCATGCATGATTTCCATCTCTGGTGCAATGCTGATCTTGCCATAATAGTAATTATAGCCATATTGTGGGCTTCTTTTGTCTGATGACGGAAGAGTGGAATGCTGCATAGAGAACACGTCCCTTTGATTCACTGCCTAAACAAGGTAAGCAGGCATGTTGGGAATCTGTCTCAGGATTCAAAGGGGTTCAACTTAAGAAACGTTTGAAACCATTACCAAGCAATGCAAATGATACCCAAAGTAGAAGGGCGTAAAATTTCTAAAGGTGCAGTCAAGTAAAAGGAGTACTAAATGATATTTTGTGTTGACCAACTCAATAAGGAAAGCTAGACTCAAAAAAGCAAATGTGTGTTTTGTTTAAAATGTCCAGGCGGAATTCAGAGAAGTAACTTTTATATTGGTTTTTTAAACTTTATTATGTATGTCACTTGCAGCTTTTATGATTCACTTTGTGATTTCGAATAAAGCTTACTTTGACTTGACTTGATGAGTAGTAAGGAGAATTAGGGTGTATATTTGGAAAATGTCAAAACTGCACAAGATGTTTAAGAATGTTAGACAAGTAAGACAGTAAAGAGAGAGTGATGCTTCAAGTGACCAAAAGGGTTCCATGTGGACTTTTTTTTTTTTTTTTACAAACCAGAGGAAAGCATGGCATAAAATTAAGGCATTTGTAGTGCAGATCCCTTTGAAAACACCTAAGCAGTTCTAACACTTTTTGTGGCGCGAACATTTGAGTAGACATTCACAATAGTGGTAACTGGGAGCATAATGTGATGGCACCTGTGAGAGGAGGCTCATCAATACCACACGGATGATTTTTCACAGAATTGATGGTAAATGCATGGCAAAGCCTTCAAGCAAGAATACAGAGAGAGAAATGCATAATGGGACTAGGAAAGCCTGGAACAGATACATCACATAAACATAGTGTAAGAGCAAAGGTCCAGCTGCAGTCTTAGTGGTGTCCTGTGGTAGGCCTGTACTAAGTATGTGACATGGGCATATATGTATCGCTGCCTTACAAAGAAACACTAACTAGCCTCTTTTAAAAATGTCAGAGCAGCATTTATCAACAAGGGCCTCAATGCCGGCCATCAAACGTAAGCACAAGCTCCTTTCAAGTATTGTGTCCTTGTATCATAGGCAGTAGCACCAACATTTTGAGGGTTTACGTGCCTAGAGTATGTAGCAGTTTCCCAAGTTATTTCGTAAGTATAGAATGCAGCATACTTAGTTGATTAAATGCAAACTATTCAAATTATAGCACTTTAACACACATGGCTCTAGATTCAGAATGACTCCTAATGGTTTAGAAGTAGATGTTTCTTAAAATAACACTAATCCGTTCAGATTGCAAGTGTCTCTTAGTAAGATATATCTTTTTATTCTGCTTGTCCCAGCTGTGCTTTTTTGGTTTCTCCTGCACAGCACTTGTGTTGTGCTTGAGAAATCAATTGTTTTTAATATAAACTTAAAAGGGACTTGCATCCCGCCTCCTCTCTTTCCTGGCTTCTCATTGATTCCTGTGCATGCCACTTACCTTTCCTCCATTTCTATTGGCTTTAGCAAATTTTCCTGCATTTACCAATGCTTGTTCCTCGTCTGCTTCTCTTATCAGTTTCCCACCGCCAAAATACTGTTAACATCCGCTTTGGTGGAACTATATTTTCATAAAGTTTTGCCTTTTACTTTTGCAGCATATTTATATACCAATTTATCACTCTGAGAGATTAAGGGATTTGCATAGAATCACAGGATGTTGCGGAGTGATGCTGAGACTCGAACTGGGATCCACAGATCTCGAGTCTGCAGCTCTGGCCGCTGCGCCGCATCCTCTCCACTCCCGTGTTATCTGTCCGGGAGCTCTTTCCTTCTCCCAGGCGATGATTGATGAAAACAGCTCTTTATTCATTACATAGGTGAAACTTATGCATTACCAATGCTTGTTAATCTTGTCTCCCCGAGCATGGAGTCTAGTTATATTCTGTGGTCTCACTGCAGGTCTGGAAACTCTCTTACCTATAAAAATGAGGCCTGAAAAAGAACTATGTACTTATGAAAATGTCTTACTAGGAGGCACTGTTATATTCCAGAAAAGATACCATAAAATAAAGCTGAATTGTTTGTGGCTGTAGTTAATTCTCAGTGCTTTCTTGAAATAGATGCTAGACTATAAACTGAAATAAGGGACCGTTCCAATAGTTTCTGAAAATTGCTACTTTGAGAACTCTATAATGTAATCCTAAATAGTCCTTAGTTGTGAAATACAATCTTTTCATAGTGAGTAATGAATAATTCTAGCCAACCAGTTCAAAATCTACGTAAATATTTCGGTTTTTGTGTTTTTTACTTTACTAAAAGGCTCCCCTCCTCCATTCCACCCATGGTAATCAACTCTTGGTGTCGTAGTCCTCTCTTTAAAACCTAAAAACAGCAAAGACAAATCAAAGCTGACCAATTAACTTTTCCAAAGTTGTAGGAGCTGCGTCGCAATCCACATGCTGCTTTTGTTAGTCACGTTTGAGGTGAAAACAGTCTTTATTTCTGTTGAAATCCTCGAATTTTTCCACAGATCGAGTATGTGGAAATCCATAATTTGACAACACTGGTGCCACAAAGGCACATAATCCCTGCGGCCTGGGCTAAATACTGCATTGCTGAAGTGCTGCTTTGTATCTGTAGTTGGCCACTACAAGCCGGTATGGGACAGCTTCAGGTCCTTATTTCATGCAGGAATAGAGGTTGATGCAGCATTTGTGAATATTCAACGCTCAGTTCCATCTCTGCTGCCGGGTCCATGCCTTGTAAATCCTGTGGGTGATCCCACAACAGGAACAGCAGAGAAAGTCCAAATTCACTGCAACCTCAAAACTGGAAAGGGTGGAAAAGGTCCATGTCCTACAGCAATTCATTACCCCAGCAGGCCATGACTCTGGAATGTGGTCTGTTCATATCATAGCGTGTATATGATGTGCTACTGTACCCTACTTAGTCACACACCCAGATTCTTAAATATACAGCTACATATATACTTGAGCACACGTGCATATGTGATCTGTCCTAGGCAGGCTATCCTGCATGCAGTCTTCCAGCCGCCACCCACACAAAAAAGCTGCTTGGGTATAGAAAAAATATGGACGTGCATCAATCTTGCCGCTGAAAGGTTTGCATATGCTACTGTACGAACAGTGTCTTCTGTGTAGGAAGGCCCGAAGACGTGTACGCTCCTAACCTGATACTAAACAGCTTGCAGCAACATCCCACATAATGCTGCTTACGTACATCATTGGATGTGCATTGACCTTATCCATGGTGCTGGAAAGTGAGTAGACTAACTGCCCCCCCCCCACAAAGAAACATAAAGGTGCTAAGTAGGACAAAAGAACAGAAGATGCATTTGCCTTGTGGCCTGTGCATGCTGATAAAGGGGCTTAAGTATAACCTTTACAAAGACCCCTTTTGGATTTAGTATAGGATTAGCATGTGCCCCAACCATGACCCTGAATCATTTGCAAACACACCAACATAAACATGGTCCTTTTATAGGATAGACACTCACCCGCCCTAAATTCAGGAGTACATTCAGGAGCCATGCTTTCTAACCAGTCCATATGGATTCACAGTCCTATAAAAGGGTGTACAGGTGCTCGTGCTCCCATAAACACGCAAACATGAATACAAAATAAAAGCAATTGACATTCTTCTGTACAGTCTTTGATACCCTGGGGTAACAGAGCCACTCTTACAAACACATCTGCTTAGACAATCATAATGGAATACAAAGTAAGGTCTATGTGAAAATAGCCATTCCTTACATCCCGCTAACAAGAAACTATATCCACAATAAAATTCCTCACGCTTATGTAGGCCTGGTTCATTTTCCCTTTACTGCCGCCAACCCCCAAAAAACCTTGGGTTATATTTTTTCTGGTTAATGCTTTAAGATAAAGAGATCTCTAGGTAATGAATATTTCCACTTAATGTCAAATACACACCGTGAGTTAAATTCTTGTGGACAAATATGTAGCTGGTCGAGCCATCTGATCACCCTTTTAATACATCTTTTGCATTACAGCCCACTCCCTCCAGACACCAAACCCCCTTACGTGGCCAAACGCCCAATGTGTACAGCTTTCGATCTAGACCGAACCCTTCGTGGACAGCCAACCTCCCTTTGGCAAACGGCCACACACGGGGGGGGGGGGGGCAAGCCACTTCTGTGCACGGCCTTTGCCCTGTGCTCACTCCTTCTTAGACAGCCCACTCCCCCCACCCCAAGCCCCTCTTAGGTAGCCAAACCATGTTAACCAGGAGAATTGTTTTCATTTCTTATTTTTCCATTTTGCATGTGTGCTGCATTGTACAGTGCACGCACAAAGCAGAAAAAAGCCTTAGAAGATAGATTTTATACTGGAAGGTACCCCCTCTGTACAAAAACTATGCTTTATGCAATGCAGACGGACACCTTTTCACTATGATGATAGTGTGACTGGATTGGCGCATTGCTGCCTAAAGTATGACAGCACAGGAAGAGAGCAAAACCCAATTTTTATCCAATTCTACCACAAACAACTGTGGAGTACCTGAGTGCTCCTCTATCAGCCCCACTCTATTCAACCTTTATCTTTGTCCTTTACCTTCCCTGGTTCGATAGTGTGGATTTGAGATAATATTATACAGAGAGGACGCGCAAATTGTTGTTTCCTTGGAAGATCAAACACAAACCAATTCCATCTTTAGATCTCGCATGAGTGCAATTGCCTCGTGGATGCATCCAAGTGCCTTAAGTTAAATGGTGATACAACCAAGGTCCTCATCTTTGGGCATCACACCATTCCGAGGCGACATGACTGGTGGCTACTAGAGCTGGGCACCGCTGCCTGCCCAGTAAACTCAGCAAAGAATCTTGGTTTTCAGATGGATACGCAACTCACCATCAAGAATCAGGTAAACAGGGTGGAACGTACTTGCTAAACTCCACTGCATATGCTTAAGAAATTTTTCCCTTTGCTTCCCGAGTCAGTAAGAAATACTGTTGATCGCTTTCTTGTCATATTGCTACTGCTTTATAGCAACACATTATACCTGGGCCTACCAGGAGTACCTTCTCCACCATCTCCATGTAGTACAAAATGCACTAGTGTGTCTAATCCTTAAACTGCCCCTCTATAAATGTGGTGTGTAATCACCTCTAAACCTTACATTAAGAAACGGTCAGCCTTTAAAGTGCTTTACTTGGCACATAGAGCAATAAATGGCTCTGGAACTTGAGAAACATCTTAAATCCCTACCTGCTTGCGCTTCACCTTCGATCATCCACTATGACGAGTTGGGCATTTTGAGACCACAAAAATATGTTACTTTAAGCTAGCTTTTTTTAGATTGATGAGTTCCAGGCAGCCTGCCTGCCTATACAGTTTTGCAAAAAAAAAGAAAATGACGTAAAAAAGACAAAGTCAGAATGCTGACAACCAACGCCATTGCTTATTAGTAGTTGTAATAGCAATAATGCTTTTAGTATTGTTAATACTTCTACTATTCTCATTATTGTTTATTATTATTATTACCTGATATCAGTCATTGCTTCTTTTTGTCACTCCAGCAGCCTCTAAGGCTGCAAGTAAGTTGTCTCTATTTGTTTACCTTCATCAGCACTGACCTCATCATTTTGATTCGATTTAGTGGTTATTTTTAGTACTATGTGGATGTGATCTAATCAGTTTCAATTGTGGGATGTGCTGTGAAGCCCTTTCCCTTCCCCGCAGCCGGCAATAAACCTCTCCGCTGAGTGGATGATTGTCCTTAAAAGAATAAATTTTTTTATCTATGTTCCATCAAAAAAGGCATCAACCCGGCGAAGAGCACATTGCTAGAGGGCCCAGTGCAGCCCAGAGGCCATAGCAGCCAATTATAAGCTGTTTACAGCAGTATCTTGATTTATTCAGGCGTCTGAGGTGTTTGCAAACCTGTGTATTCAGATTTCATCATTGGCAGCATCAGGAGATAGCCTGACAGGCCCTTAAAGGTGAGTAGAACCGGGGATAAGGTCTGTTAAGGTTATGCCATTGGGCTTTAGGTTTGGCCTAGAGCCCACATTAGATATACATACATACATATGTAAAGTGTCTATGGCTCAGCCCTTTTCATCCATTGATTTGTGCAACTGTCATTCCTATTTTGCTCTGCAAATCTCAGTATTGGCCAGTGGATCAGCTAACTTCAGCCATTGGCTCACTTGCATTGTGAGTGATATATTTTTCCTCTTTAGATGTGCAAATCCACCTCAAAGAAATGCACTTCAGTGCTAGGGCTGGTCGACAAGTACTTTAACTTGCCATTAGTTTTTTTTTGTTTTTTTTGCCATTTTTTTACCATTTTTTATTTTTTGGGACTGTTTTTTTCTGTTTAAACTACAACTTTAGGGTATGGTCAATCCTGGTCACTTTTTATGTAAATAGGAATCATATTTTCTGGTGATTTGCATTAAAATTAAATATCTGTTCTAAGTTGCTAGGATGCGCCTATACTGTTCTAATGAACTAGTATGCAGTTGTTGCATTTATTTATTTTTTAAATGCCATTTTCATTGCAAGCACATGACTGCTACGGTTGGGTGGCTGCATGTTTTATTTTCCTCTTTTTATGTCTATAGCATTTCGTTACATTTATTATTGTTTATTTATTTTAAATTAACCATCACACCAGTTTACAAAGGCGAGACCGAGACCTATTGGCTTTTCCAAAGCTTTGTATTGTATCTTGAGCACTTCAAGGGGGACTGTTTAGAATCAATTTGCCAGGTAAAATGTGACGTTCGTTTCCCCCCAATTTTTTCCTTTGTACTTATTGATGGATTTTGTTGATGTAACTTATTTTTTATTTTATTTGGAGCTTTTGAAGTCTCTGGCATGACAACAGTGGCACATTGTGTTGTTCTGGGATGGTGTGCCATGGGGGTAAAAGCAAGGACATGGTAGTTTTGCTTAAGGAAGGCTGTGTATGGCTGTGTGATGTGTTCCATTGGCCTAATACCCAGGGACAGAAAGGACCCAGGAGCTGCCACTATTAGACATATACCCTCTAGGCACTTGATTTTCTCTAATATTGGCTATTGCATTTCTATGGGAGTACGGTCTGGCTTTGGAACTCTTCAGTTTTGTTATGTTGACAATAATCAAAGTTTCGGAAAATGTAACTGAGTTGTCGGCGAAAAACGAATACACTGTAGCATCTTTGCCACGATTCTTCTGGCTCTCTGAAACTGTAGTCTCTGGAGTCCACACTGGACACTGAGTAGGTTGAAAACAGTAGCAAATACAACGCGTTCACCAGTTCATATGACTCCCCAGTGACCCTGTAATAGTTTGGTCATTCCAGTAGTTTGGGACGATCTTCACGATTTGGGGAGAGAATGTAGCCTTACGGCTAGAGCAGTCGACCTCGGGGCTGGGGAACTGGGTTCGAGTCTCGGCAACGACGCTCAACATCCTGTGATTCTGGGCAAATCACTTAATCTTCCCGTGCCTAACAAAAATGAACGTGTCCATCTGTAACGAAACTGCTGCTCATGTACAGCGCTCTGATATCTTCAGGTCTAGTTCGCGCTACATAAAACTCTTAAATTTTTTTTATTTTTTTTTTAAAGTCCACCATTTATTTCCAACCCCAGATCAAGCTGTATAGAATGGAGCCTTCCTTCAGCTTCTACCACTTTCCACAAAGCGCCAAAAAGACAACCTAACGGGCACTTTTGTTTTGAGGAAACAGAGCTATGCATGGGGTTCGTAAAAATGAACCCATTCAAAATGGCTCCAGAGTGTGTTTAGAGTAATATTGGGTGTAAGTATGTCAAGTTATGCTAAACTGTGTCTAGAGCTCAATGCCTTCCTGGTTCTCATGAAACCACCCAAAGATGAAAAATGTTAAACAGGAGATAGAGTAGAAAAAACCTGTTTTGAGGGCCATTTGAAACTCTTGAGCACACATTCTTTGCAGCCCTGGAGGATCCAAGAATCCCTTAGCTTTTGCAGTGTCTTCTGATAAGGTTCTGCTCAGCAAAGGCAACTTGGCTATTAGAGGAGCAGCATTCAGAAGGGATCCGGCACTCTAGAATGCAGCTGGTTGTTACACTGTGTGGACAGTCTTGGTTCTGTTCTATGGTCCTAAATAACGTTGCATAGATTATGGCTTTAAAGATCTAATGCATAATTTGCAAAATTGTAGCAGCTACTTAGAAGGCTGAGCCTCCTGATCAGGCATCAACAGTTTGTGGATTTTAGAAAAACATCCTGGCTCATAGCATCTAATCCAGATGCAGAAATGGGTGTGGTGTTGGAAAAAATAGCCTTGTATAAAGGCCTTAAATGCAACCCTCTTACTCACAGGAAGCAAGTAAATGGCCTTCAAATTTGGAGAAATATGATCTTTTTAGCCCTGACCAACAATTAGCGTTGCTGCTGCATTTTGTGTGTCACGTGATGCTCTTGTCTGGGACTACCAGGTCGATACTATCTATGTTCATAGTACTGCCAGTACTGAGCAAGGGAAACCAAGCACATCAGATGTGCAAATCCACCTTAAAGAAAAGCTATTCCGTGCCAGGGCAGGTTGACCAGTACTTCAACTTGCCATTATTTTTTTTTCTTGCCATTCTTTAGCTTTTTTACTTTTTGATCGTTTTTTTCTGTGTAAACTACACCTTCAGGGTATGTTCAATCGTAGTCACTTTTATGCAAATAAGAATCTTGTATTCCGATGATTTGCATTGAAATTAAATATCTGTCATGGTTGCTGGTGTGCATGGCCAATACCATTGAATGGGCTCCCACTGCTGCACAAAGATTTCTTGGACATAGTGTAATCTTTAGGTGCAAGAAAGTCTCTGGCTCGTTATGCCTCTTTTCTCCTTTGACACGTCTCTCTTCTCTTTTCCTTGCACCTTTGTCCCATCTCATATTTTTTTTCGTACCAACTCTCTCTACCCCTGCCTGGATCCAATTATCAGGCTTTTACCCAAAAAGTCTGTTCAATACCTATTAGAAGCCTATCTTTAGTACATGTCTCCTCCCTATGTCTTCACCCATGTCTCTCACCTTTCAACTTTTTGAATTGCCCCTGGAATTCTTACCCGCCTTTACGATACCCCTTTCATCAAAACCTTACAATTTTGTAAGGCTTAAACACATTTGTTTGGATGCCATTCTGTGAACTCTGTGTTATATAAAGATCTGTCTCATGGGCACTGAGGCCACTGTGCTTTCTTGCACACTGTAGCTGTTGTGTCATTGTTATATAGTATTGCATTGTTTGTTTCTGGGAATAGTTTGCTCCACTTAAACCCCAAAGATAGCACAGACAGGTGTATCTGGAGTAAGAGCTGAAGAGGAGCAATTGGGGCAGCAGAAGACAAAATGGGAGTGTATCGCCATGGCGCAGGAGAGCTTCAAAACAAAAGTCCCTGAATGATCCAATTGTGATTCATGCCTCATTTGACCTCTAGTTGTACATGTTTTATATTTTCGTGAGCTCCTGATTTATGTTCCGGAGTGTGTGCACATACTGCCACTGACTAAGCATGTTCATCGTTTATTCTGTGTTACCTCATATTGAAATAACTACTCTACATTGTCAATTTTCCAGCGTCTGGGCATAGCTGGAACTATTCTATGGTCTTGCGTAAAGACAGCGTATAGCTGTCTGTCATGAAAACCCATTGTTTACAATACCAATATTTAGAGCGGGCTCTGGGTCCACCCATTGCGTGCTATTTGAAGGAAATTCTCCTCTTTCCATAGTAACCCACGATTTTTCACCTTTTGCTGGACCCTATGTTTTTGCTGGCTTTAGAACTCTTTGCATATTACTCCTGCTAACCAGTAGCTGTGCTCTCTCTTTAAACATAGTTGAATAGGCATACTCCTAGTGGGTATACTTAATTTGCTGTAATGTCCCAGATATATAATACAAATTGTAATTGCATTTATATAGCGCTTACTACCCCAGACGAGGCGTTGAAGTGCTTTTTTTGGCGAGTAACACAAATTTATCCAAAGGCCTGGAAGTTAATTGCCACTAGTTGAATACAGCACCTATTGTGCCATCCACTATAGTGGCAGTGTGAACATGTTTTCAGGCTTACCACTGTAGTCTGGCTACAGCAGTGTAAAACATGCACTGCGACCTGTCAAAAGAAACCCTTTTTTAAATTTTAGTAAGTCAGTCAATGTGAGCATTGTAGCCCATAAGGCAGGTGCATTGTATTTAAAAGTGGGACATGCTGAAAATTAATATTGCCATGCCCCTACAATGGCAGGACCTTAAAAGCTATTTTCATTGTGTGAGGCCTAGCTGTCGTCCTATGTAGAAAACCAGAGTACAAATTAAAATACTAATAACTGTATCTCGGAAATGGGACCAACTAGAAAAAGAACTAACTATTTTTAATGCTTATAAAAAATTCAATTCAATGGTAAAGTTGGATTTTTAACAAATATTAAGGAAAAGTATCTTCTAAAAAGTTACCCTTTACCTGCCTGAGCTGTCAGCAGGCTAATTAGCATATCTGCCTGCCAGCTCTCCTGTGCTCAGCCTTGAATAGGTGTGAAAAAGGAGCGAAATCCCTCCCAGTAACAAACAAAATGCTGCCCTGAATGGACAGAGATGAGTCCTCTGACCTCCACAGACTATGAATGTTGGGAGATGTGGCCTTGCGGTGTCAAATCCTGCTTCATAAGTCTGTTAAGCAACATCTAACACTTGAGGCACAATTGAAAGGGAGAGAACAGAATGCCAAGGCTATTCTTCTGTATCCACTGCCTAATTGCTGAAGGGCCCTGCTTTGGTCTACCAGACCTCTGTCTCTGGGTTTGTTGCGAGTACAGTGCCTGCCTCAAACTGGATTTTATTTAGTGTTCGATGTGGACATACACTAGGATTGCCAAATTACACTCCCCTCACACACACCCAATCCGTAAGAGCCCAGGTTTAGTGTAGTTGAAGACTTTTGTAATCTTGTAAATGCCCTGACACTTGCCATTTTGGTCTCATTTGCAGTTAGGAAAACAGAAAATGCTTCAAAAGTGGGTCGTTACCCCTGCAAACTTTTAACCTACTCGTTAGGCTGGGCCCAGGAGTCATTCCCACTAACTAGCTAGTGCCAGGTATAAATATAGCACCTGCTTCAATCAAAAAATGGAGGGAGGGAGAAGCAGAGGTTCATTCAGCTTCCGAGCAGTACTTGTCATTCAATCAAAAAGGTGGGGGAGAATGAACCACAATAGTCTCAATGCCAGAGTTTCTGGAATATTGTATCGGAGACCCTCAACCACACGTTCACATTCTGCAGTGTATATAGTCTTCGCTTAGTGTGGTTTGTGTTATCATTGGGTCTGTTACTTGAGTGTCCTGTTCTCCAAGTGACATCGTAACCTCCACCAAGAGGGGGCGAATGTCTGGATGTTTAACAGAGGTGAGTGGATTAAAATTACCTCCTATCCTATAGATTAATCTTTATTGAGGGGGGAAAAAAAGGATAGGATAGAGGTAAGACTAAAAAACAGTGTGGTGTTAAGTGGATGAGTCACTGATCCGCAACACATCATGGTCTGCAATAGCGGATAGCCCGTTTTCATCAATGATTCTGTCAGTATCATTATGGCTTCTGCCAGCATGGAGAATACAGTCTTATACAAGACTAGCTGTGCTTACAAAACTGTGATGGAATGTCTGGAACTACTCCGGCTGACTTCTAGCTGCAGGTGTATGTATGTGCAGTTCTGTCCTTTGTTTGAGTTGAATAATGAAAAATTTCCTAGCTATTGTAATGGAAAGTTTCAATACTATTAAGGACAAGAGGCGAGGATTAGGCTGATCTTTCTCCACTTTTATTTTTCCAGCAGCCATTAAAAGCTTTTTTAAATATCTTCAAAAAATCAATTTGAGGCACTTGGGAAACAAATTTTCTCCTCTGCATGCCTAGCTGTTCGATCTGCCAATGCCAGCTGTGTGATGGGTAGGTGTTCCCACACATTATGGGAGATGGTTACTAAAATCGTGCAGTCAGTCCTGGAGGAATTTGGTGCCAACGTGGTACAAACTATTCAGAATGGCCAAGATGCTGCAAAATATGTCCTCGGATCAGGACTGGACACTGCGGAATGCTTAAGCAGAGCAGTCAAGATTAGCATGGTGCTTTGGTGCCATGCATAGACGAGATCCACAGGCTTCTCTGTTGACATTCAGGTGTCTCTTATGGATATGTCTTTTGACTGGACTCACCCGAGAAGCTGATTCTGCATTGTAACTCTTCAAATAAAGCATAGTCAAAGTGCTCTTCCTGGGCCTTTCAACACGATCGAGACCTTAGCCTAAACAAACAGTTTTGCCCCTTTCAAGGCCTCTCCAGGGATATGGTATATAGGCAACGCCAAGTCCCACTGCCCCAGCAACGTGCACTCCAGTTCTTCCGGGGACAGGGATCCAAATGACAATGTCCAGGTCTTCCAGACAGCTAACCTACCATTCCCCCATCCCTCTGGCATTAGCCTCCAAGCCGCTTTAGTTTGGTCATAGTGGCACACCACCCCGCTGTGAGAGGCAGGATCTGTCATTTCCTCCAGGGATGCCAGCACATAACATCTGACTGGTGGGTCCTGCAGATTGTTCTGCGGGGCTACGCCCTTCCATTCTTGTTAAACCCACTGCACCTTCCATCCAACTCAAAAGTATTTTTCAGAGGAGCACCTGTCCATCTTGCTCCAAATGCAGACTGTTTAGGCCAAAGGGAGCCATAGAGAGGGTCTTGGCCCCAGGAATATTGAATGGCTGTTACTCTTGCAATTTCTTTGTGCCAAAGAAGGATGGAGGCCTGTGTTCTTTTTTAGGTCTCGCCTGGCGAAAGCAGCGCATGCGCTGCTCTCGCTATTGCGAGTACCTTTTGGAATCAATTCTGCAGAGGGCTTTCATGCACGCGTCTGCATGGACAAACATGGCTGCTCTCGCCATTTGTCCATAGCAAACAGCATGCGCGTGTCCGTAGGACAGTGGACAGTCCGACGCCATCTTGCGAAGCTTTCATTGTCATGGCAACGAAAATGCCGCTTCGCGTATGCAGCTTGCCGCGTATGGGTGGACAAAATGTGTACATGCGCGCGCATGGCGGCGTGCTTTCGCTTTCCCTCCCGTCGGGCCCCTCCTTCTTCCATTGTGTGCGTGCTTTCGCTTGGCGGCGTGCATGCATGCACCGGCAGTTCGTGCGTCGCACATCCCTGGGCGCTGATGCCCACCACCGGACGGGGGAGCCCGTCTCTCGCCGCCGGGGTCGCAGCTAAGCAAAATTACCAGGTATCTTTTTTCACCATGGGCCTACAATATTAATCTCTATACTATAATATTAAGCATATTTGCATAGATATATGTATATAAAAAGATAGCTGTTGTCTATATTTTCTATTAGAAAATACAATTCCACGTCACTTGTTGTGAGGAAAGTTTGTGGAATATTACCAACTTCAAATTCTGTCTAATTTTTTTCAAATCTTTAATCAACTCGCATTTCCTAAAGCATTCTCGTTGCCCTGAAATCAGAACTGTTTGATACTGTAGCTACTCCTTCAGCTCGTCCTTCTTTTGTTGTTATTATCATCGTGGTTCTAGTGATTGGCTCGGTAAAGTGAGCTTTTCTTCAGTCCTTCTTCAATGTCAATCCTTGTCCACAGCACGACAGGCGCGCGCAGTAAGAGTAGAATGGCGATGAGCTGGTCTCATGCAGCACTGCGAATGGGGGGCGCCACCTCCTGTAGTCGCAGATGCCTGCATCTTTTCCCAGTCCTGAATTCCAAGAAGACCCTGCTGATGAAGTTCGCTTCCAAGACCAAGTAATCATTGTTCTGCTTGTCCCATCTCTGCTGCTACCTCTTTTTAGTATCCTTCGCTGCCTACCTTTCACTTTCGTATTTTGTATGTATTTCCAACTTAGCGAGCCTTCCAAACCGAGATGGCTATCCTAATTTGTGTCACTTGCCCACATTTTCAGAGCTCCCCAGGTTTCCCTCAGCCAGACCCCTGTTTTTGTTGTGCATTTTGGGACGGGTTGTAGTATTTCTCTAATTTTAAACAAGCATTAAAAATGCAATAGGTCTCGCCTTTCATTAAGTTAAAGCCATTTGCTTTGCTATACAATACCATTAGCAAAGCAAATGGCTAACTTAATCAAAGGCGAGACCTATTGCATTTTCAATGCTTGTTTTAGATCTCTGTGCTCTAAACGTCTTCTTGCAGAAGGACAAATTAAAGTTGCTCTCACTGACCAAGGTTTTGTCTGCCCTGGATCCAAATGACTGGATGGCAGCTTTGAACCTGCAGGTTACCTATTTTCATGTATCCATCCTGCAGTCCCTCGGACGCTTCTTGAGGTTTAAGGTGGGCCAGGAACATTTTCAGTTTGCTGTGCTTCTCCTTCGGTCCCACTACTGCCCCTTGGGTGTTCACGAAAGTGATGGCTGTGGTCGCAGCACTTCTTTGGAGTTTGGGGATGTCAGTTTTCTTCTACTTTGATGACTGGCTGTTAAAGGCGAGCTCGCCACTGCCAGTTATGGACCACCTCTAGACGCTGGCAGACCTCTGGACGTTGCAGCGGTTCACTATCAACATGCCGAAGTTACACCTGACTTCTTTGCAGAGACTCCCTTTTATTGGAGGCATCCTGGGTACGGTGTTGTTTCGGGCCTTCCCTCCACCACAACCAGTCTAGGTTATTCTGACTATGATCCAGACTTTTCATCCTCCGTCTCGGTGAGCGTGACTCTGAGGCTTCTGGACCTCTTGGCATCCTGCTTGTCAACTTTGTCATGTGGCATAAGTGGGCTCTGCAGTGGAGCCTAAAGTCTCATGGGGCCCTGCACCAGGGGCACCTGTTGGATGCCATCCAGGTTTTGTAGGATATTGCAAAAGACCTGCAGTGGTGGCTCAACCGCATGTGGCCCAGTGGCAGCCCTCTCTCCCTGCCTCACCAAGAGCTGATGCTAGTGACAAATGCATCATTGCTGGGATGGGGAGGCGGGTGAGCCATTGGGTTTTGGATCCTCTCCGATCTTAGTCATCAAGGAAAACCATCCTTTACTGATTGAGCATACCCTCTCAAGCTGGAGTGATCTTTGTTGAATCCCAAGGTCTCTACTAATTATTCGATCTGGGCCATTCCACATGTCAGATAGGTCTAACATAGCTGGCACTCATGGTACCAAAACCAGGGTGCAGTAGAAATTCCTTAAAGAGAGAACGTCCACCAGATAGGACTTTCAGGTGACAACCTTAGGGTTGGGCAGCAGCTTTACTTGGAATGAAAGGGTCTTGAGGTGAGATAGCGATCTAATGTATCTCAGTGCCAGTTCAACTTTCAGAGAATGCAGTTAGCAGGGCACTCTTCTCCATGTGAAACAGGGCTCTCATGAATGAAAACATTTTGTGCTGTAATCATCTGAGCACAAATCATGTAGTCTGCAATTCAGCCCCCTATGAAGTGGTGGCTGCAGATGTCGCCCGACAAACAGCTAACGAGTTAGAAACTGAGTATCCCCTAAAATGGTGGTCAGACTGTATTGTACCACCAGCTGCATGAGTCAGAGCCGAGTCACTCTGCCATTTGGGGGTTCCAAGAGACAGAATGAGAGAATCCAAAAACAGATAATCGATAAAGGCAAGCTTCCACTGCCGCGTTTAGTTGGAGAAGGGGTATTTGTTTTTAAATGTATTTGGAGCCCATGACTATGACTGCTCTTTGTTATGACTAAGAGCCTCTCTCACCAATAAGATGAAGGCATCCAACACCAGCATTCCCTGTAGGCACCATTAATGTCGTATCATCAACAGATAGTAGGAGGGAGACTGGAACTTGCTTCACTTACTTGCGGTAAGCAGCATACAAATCCCTTTACCATTAGTGGAAAAGCTCCAGAATTCTCTGCCCTGCTCATTCCTGATCCACGCTTAGTTGTTCTTGTGAAGAGCATCAACTGAAACATAGACTCACTAATTCTAAACTTTGAAGTGAGTCCTGTAAGAACAGCCGTTTGCGGCCACAGGTGGTCCCTAGGTTCAGTTTGTTTTTTATGCCAGGGCTAACGTACAATTGTTGTATGGTCTAAAAAAAAAAAAAAAAGCATTTGCAGTCAGGATATTGGGCATGTGTTAACGCGAGTATCTGAGTATTTGTATGGTAAATGGAACTCTTCTAGCATTCACTTGACCCCCCCTCCACAATGACCCCCAGTCCTGCCCTTCCTCCCCCACTCTCAGTGTATGACCTTGTTTAGTCGACTGATATAATTGTTTGCTGTTAGCGTTAAGATACCACTGTTGTGCTGAGGATCAAACAATTTGGTAAAGTGGGGGTATTGCAACTAGTCTCCCGGTTTCCACCCCCAGTATAATAAATAGACCGCACCAAAAGTAAACATCGCCTACTTGAATTGATTTCCATGGGGAGCAGTGGGACCGAAGGGTGTCTGTGGTAGTGCAGATACAGTGCTTCTCTCTTTTTAAAATTTTTATATTTAGGAATAAAAACAAAACGGCCACAAACACCTTTCAGACATTTTAGTCACTTGATTGGACTGTATTATACCTTGAGGTAACTATATATTTATGGTGTGGAAGTGGTCTGATGTGGCAGTTGAGAAGTTACTGGCATTACGGCTATTATCTTAGATTTTTTTTCTGTTTTTGTAAATCAGTTCAAGTTTATGACCCGCTCTTACTGGGCATTCCTCGTTCATGTGAAATAATTTCAGCCGCCGTTCTATATCATGAAAGGTGTTCAGCAAGTTATCGGCAGCAATTGTCGAAGGATAAACCAGCGCTGATCTGTTCAGTGTAGGCCACGTACAGTGCCTGCTCTTATCTCATTTTAAGATATAGCTGGTTTGTTGGCATTAAAGAGAGAGCAAAGCATGTCACTAGGGAGACGTCACCTTTGATTAGACTAGACTTTATTTGATTCAGATTGCCCTTTTCTCATGTTCTGTATTCTATAATTTCCTTCAATTGGATTGATCTGTACATTCTTGATCTCTCGACTGCAGATGAGTATCGGATTAAACCCGTGGAGGAGGTCAAGTATATGAAAAATGGGGAAGGAGAGGAAGACCAGAAAATAGCTGCCAAGAACCAAGAGAACCTGGTAAGAGCTGTCAGCAGTGTATTGACTTTTAAGCACCATATTCCAGTTCATGAAGCTGACAAATGTTTCGCCAAGTGCCTTCTGTAGTTTTACAGCCTTCATGTGGAACATGGCCAGCAGAACTACCAAGTCGCTGGTACTAAGAAGGAAATTGTCTATTACACGTATCATTCAATGTCGGGCAGCAGAACCTTAAAGCTCACCAAGTTGAAAAGTTGTGTCTGTGACAGATCGCTCCTGTCCAGGAAACTAGTTAAAGAAGCCTTGCTCACTTATTCTTTAATGTTCGCTTTTATTATCAATACGGTGTTAGAAAGTTTTTGCAGCTGAACCTCTGATGTAGTGTTTTACTGCAGTTGGTAGGCAAAGTGAGGAACTGGTACTGGTGAGCAGTGGGAAGAGTTGGCATTGGTGGGCACTGTGAGGAAGTTGCACTGCTTTGTTGTGTGAGAAGGTAGGAACCGGTGGGTAGAATTGCACTGATGTGGAGTACTTGTAACTGCAGTGCACTTTATACAGCACTTGCCACAGAAGCCACATCTGCAAAATAGAGTGCCTATGACCTAGAAGTGAGTCCTTTCTCAAAATGCTTCGTACAGGAAAGCTCTATTAATCTATATGTGTATTAAGCAACCCCACAAAGCCCTTATGGCCTTAAGCATCACTTTTGGAGGTGGGTAGTTAGCACAGAATACAGTGCTCAGTTGTATTTGATGTCACATTGATGTGTGCATGTTGTTTTGAAAATGGATGGATGTGGGTGCCATGAAGTGTTATGCTTCTTCCCACACAAGACTGCCTCTCCTTCAGCACTTCTCCAGCCTGAGGACAGTGCCAGCCAGCTGGCGAGGCCTGGTTTTAGTGCCAGCTCTGGTATTCTTCTGACAAAAGGAGAAGAACATAAGATGCGCTTATAGCAGGTTTCACTGGGCCTGTGCCAGCTCTACTAACTGACCCAAAAATAGAACTGCTCTTCAGCGCCATGCTAATGAGGACCCTATGTATTATTGGTTCCAAATGGTTGCAAGGTCCTTTGGGGATTTTGTGGGGTTGAAACATTGTTCTCCATCTAATACCATTTACACCCCTGCAAGAGTCTAGAAAATTTAAAAACAAAAGATGCTTGGAGGTGCAACCTCATATCATTTCATAGTCAAAATTGTCCTTATTATAAATAAACAATTGAGGTCCGCTTGTTCTATTAAGTTCTACTTGATAAGTAGAGCGTTCCCTGTGAAATAAACTAACACAAGCGTATATGCAACTTAAATTAAGGAAGAAAATTGTTGATTACCTGGAATAGTTGTAACAATTGTCCTGGGAGAAATGTGAAAAACGGAGATGGGTTTTCAGGTTTTTATTGGTAATGCTACTGTCTCTGGCTCCAGGGCTAGCGAGGTGTGTGAATAGAACATCATCCTGTGGGTGTGATATTGAACATAGTAGACAAAGAAATCAAAGTTAAACAAACTGTCGAGGGTAAGACTCCAAACACTAAGAAAAGGGATATAGTAAAACCTTTACTTTCCATGCCTTTTATGTTACTCCTTTGGTTGGTGGTTCACATAGGAAAAGAAGAGGCACTGATAGCTATGCCTTCACCTTTGGATTGGCGGTGTGGCGGGAGGAGGAGAGAGGGTTAGAAGTACAACTCTGCTGCAGTGCCACTTCTGGTACCTACCTTTGGTTATTGTACTATAGACATATACGTTTTTGCTTAAACATCTCTAGACTTTGAGTGAAGGCAGTTGCTTTGCTGCTGCCCATGTGTGCAAGCCTCTTTGGGATACAAGACTTTGCGTTGGACAGCATCGCTGCCACTCGATGAGCATTCTGCATGCCAAGTGATTGCGATGCACATCTATGGGCATTGCTAGCCCTGTTGCCTTATTCAAGCATTTCATGCCACCCTCGCACGAAGATTACAAACAGCGCTGGGCTTTCCACAGTAAAACTGTGCAAACATGTTTTCTTTGTCCATGTCTCATGGAAGTGGTAGCAGCTCAAAACCAATGGAGCTGTTAGATTAATGGTCGCTTCAGCACCTTGCAGTATATTTTTCTTCCTTGCATGTATTAATTGAGTCTTTCCAAGCCATTAGTAATCTAACAATACCTATGCTGCAATAGCGCTTGGCGTGCATCTATTGGTCTATTTCTCATTGAGCTTTCTTCAGCACTATAAACTCAGTGCACGCACAGTAGCCAACTTGATAGTTGTCACTGGAACCAGCTTTTCGGGATGTTTTTTAAAGCAGTGTTTAGGGTCTTGATTTGAATGCACTTACACTTTGACATGCCCAGAGTTGCTGGTCTCACCTTCCCAGAATGCATCGGCTCAGTTAGCAGAACAATGCAATACAAAGGATGGAGCTAATGGCCCTATCGATTCTAGATTCTCAAGTCTAGACTCTTGAACAAAGGTGGTTGAAGTCCAAGTATGGTTTCCATAATACTTGTAGAAACTCTTAATCCTCATAAAGGCGCCAAAACAAATCCAAGAGAATCAATCCGATTGAAAGAGGAGGTATAGCTCATGATTATGGGGAACTAACCAGAAAAGATCATCATTCTTAGGAGAAGGTCTCGTCATGGGGCACACTCTGGATGGTAAAAGTCCTAGGACCTGCAAGTAGTTCACAATAATGACAAGAAGAGTTCATGATGGGTGAGGAGATGAAAGCCATCAGAGAATCGTTCCTTGAGATGGGATCCGTGCATCGCAGAAAAATGGCTTTAGTGTACTGACGTAGAAGGCCTAAACCTAGGTGAAGGAATCAAGTTTTCACTTATAAGTCAGTAAGCGGCCACATGCATGTTCACACCTCCACTCCGCTCACCCACCAGCCACAACTCCCACTTCAGAACAGTGTGTTTGTCGAGCATTTTCTGGAAAGACGCTGGAAAAGAGACTAGGTACAAAAGTGTAAATTGCCCCCGGAGAAGAGTCCTTAGATCACACTACTGAGCAAGTGCGAGGTCTACCTCAAATGCTGGTTTTAAGGATAGCATAGGAAAGGTTCTCCAGTATTGAATCTTTCATAGATTCACATTATTGCCTCTTCCCTGCTGTCGAGGTGGGAGTCCCACCTTAATTATAACTATTAGTGTAAAAAGTCTTTATCGGTCTATTATAATTGCATTTCCCTATGGGATTGAGTAGCAATCCACATCGTATTGAACATGACCAAAGTCTGACCAATCAGAGCAAAGCTTGCACCCTTCCCTCCAGGGCAGTGGCTTCACACCTCCGATTTCTTACCGCGTGTTGCGGAAAGGGAGTCTCCCTGAGCTCTGCTCAGTTTTTTCCTCACAAGATAGCCTGAGCAACCTTGGCCGATGCCTGGTGGAGCTGTCCTATACAGCTATAGAGGAGTCTGGCCCCTTGGCCGTCACCTACCCAGCCGGTCATCTGACATTGTTTTCCTCGTCTCCCCATTCGTGTCTCCTCCCCTCCCCCTCCCTCTGTGATTCTTTGATTCAAACTGATGTAACTATGTAACCTGTAACTCGCTGATTCAACTGATATAACTATGTATCCTGTAACTCGCTGATCCTCATGTAAAGCGCTCTGATACCTCCGGGTCTAGCCAGCGCTATATAAAACTTTGCAAATAAATAAAAAAGATACTATCTTTGGACAGCAAATCTCAGGTGAACTCTTCATTTTGTTTTTTACATCTGTCACATTCTGCCAACATGTCAGAAAGGTCAACGAAAGGTTTATTTCGATCATGTAAGACGTGGGGAAAATGAGGTTCTCTGTTGACCCTCATAAAGAATACTTATACTGCCTGCACCCCCACCATAAGCCAAAAGACTTCGAATATTGTAGAACATTTTCAGCCAAGACACTGAAAGATCGAGAGGCAAGGCTTTTATTATGGTTCCAAAAGAAAAAGATTCGAAACTCCAGACTCTCGAGATGGCAAACCCTGCCCAAAGGCTAAAGTATCTCATAAACGAGATAAATTAGAGAAAGACGCCACCAAAAAAGATCCTAAAAAAGGTGAAAAAACAGAAGTCACTCACAGAAAAGATTTTTTCTCCACCACCTCAGGAGAAAAAGGGTCAAAAGGTATCAATTTTTGAGCCATCAATGCCTTTTGAAAGGTCTTTAGCTTTGGCAAATGTCCGAGACACTGCCTCACTAGAATCGGGCAAATCGTCGACTAAATCGACGGCTGCTGTGTCAATGACAAATACATCTACGGTGACGACACCCAAGATAATGGTGTCTTCCGCCTCTTCTGTGGACACAGTAGTGTCAACGACAACCTCGTAGATGGCATGATTTTGGATGATGAGACCATCATCGACAAAGAGTCTGCACGGACGCACCGATGACAAATCCGTTGATGCTGCTGTATCTGACAGCAAAGATGAATTCCATTAAACCCAAGGCTTGCTCGTCATCGATCGCACCGTCGACGAACCAGTCCTAAGACGGTTATTGACGTCACCTAGCAAGGTGTCACTATTACCGCCAGTGCACCTGCTGGAAATGGGGAATGCAGGTGATGAAGAGGACGAGGATGTTCTGTTCAGGGATGCCACCAGTCCATCCCAACTTCATGTAAAGTGCAAGGAATCCGATGTGAGCAAGAGTTGCAATATATGCATGGTGATTTCTCATTTAGAGACAGAATGCAGCAAGACAAAAACAATGACGAATTAATGGAATTTGAGGATTACAAAAATACCTTTGAATTACAACACTCACAGGAACCCACAATGCAAATACCAGTGGCACTAGTAACCGACCTTGACATGATGCTGCAGGACTTTCATAAACGGTTTTCCTCTAAGGTGGACACACCTGCTAAACCAGAGGGGTCCGGGGCAGCTCAAAGAACCCCCATCTTACCAGCCCACTCCGAGGGTGCAACCGGACAAGATACCTCACACAAGACAGAATCAATCGTTATCCACGATGACTATGTGGATCAAGGGGACAATGACAACGAACCCAAAGAAGGGAAATTCTGTAGGACCAAACAATTACTGCTGATGGTGATTAGGACAACTATGTTACCGCCATATCTGCTCCACCAACACCTCCAGGCGCTAGTTCTCCAC
This sequence comes from Calotriton arnoldi, assembly GCA_963921515.1. Lineage (NCBI taxonomy): Eukaryota > Metazoa > Chordata > Amphibia > Caudata > Salamandridae > Calotriton > Calotriton arnoldi. Next base: position 1,682,101 of record CAWUFW010000511.1, read on the forward strand.
CTGATGACATTAGAGGACTCCATGCCCTTATAGAAAAAGCTGCTAAGTGTTTTGACCTGCCAATGGTAGTGCAACAGAGTGCTTCTTATGCAACTTTAAAAAATCCAACAAAAAGCCAATTCGATCTATACAGTTTACATGTTGAATGAGGGCCTCAAGGCCATTAAAAGTCCTGCCACCTTGGCCGCAGTGATACCACGACTGGACAAAAAAATATAAAGCCCCAGAAAGCTCGCCACCCTGCCTGATAGGTCATCCTAAACTGGATCCTGCAGTAATGCAGGCAGCACAGAGGAGATAAAAAAACTAAATCTGGCTACACCATTTTCAGCCCCCCTCCCTCCCTCCCTGACAAGGAGGGCAGTCAGCTGGACAATATTGGAAAAAGATTCTCAGCCATAGCAGCGATCACGATAAGAGCCTCCAACGCCGTAGCAATCCTGGGCAGGTACGATCGCCAAATGTGGACGGATCTGGCCCAGTTACTTGAGTTCCTGCCAGAAGACAAGAAACAGGAGGGAAGAACTATTTTGCTAGAAGGCGAATGGATGTCATCGGAAATTATTGACACCTCAATGGATGTGGCCCTCACGGGGTTCAGACAGATGGCAGGGGCAGCGGTCCTGAGGAGACTGGGTGGCTCAAAACAGCCTCCTTCTGACCGGAGGTGCAGTCTAAAATATTAGACATGCCTTACAACGGTGAAGCTTTATTTGGTAAGCATATCGGCAAAGTGCTACAATCCATAAAAGCCAACACAGAGACTGCGCATGCCATGGGAATACTCCAACTAAAGAGATTCTCATCATATATAGGTGGTATAGGAAGAGGTCAATACTCCTTTCGTGGTGGATACCAACCCTCTAGATGCCAACCATACTATCAACAAGCACAGGGTTATCGCCAACAGTACTCACAACTGTACAGACCTTCCCAGGGCCTCCACTTACTCCAGACACAGGACGGGCCGCAACTGCTACAAAAAGCTAAGATTCCTATAAAAAACAGTGTACCACCGGTCACCTCAATGCCTCCACCTCAATCGCATTTCAGAAACCCTCTTTTCAACTGCTTCACAAATTGGACTGATATCTCTTCGGACAAGTGGGTTGTGGATATTATAAAGTATGGTCACACCCTAGAGTTTATCCAGAAACCCCCATACCATCCACCTGTCAAAATATCTCATCAACATCTTCGAGTGTTAAGGGAGGAAATTCAGTCCCTACTTGCCCAAGGGGCAATAGAAGTCGTCTCACCACTGGAGACACACAGGTTTCTACTCCAATTTTTTTCTCCTGAGGAGAAAGAATGGAAAATGGAGACTGGTTTTAGATCTCAGAGTTCTCAATAAATATCTCAAGAAGCTATCCTTTCGAATGATCACACTGCAGGACATAATTTCTTGAACAAAGGAGATCACATGACCTCATTAGATCTCATGGACACATATTTCTTTATCCCCATGCATGTGAGGCACAGAAAATATCTGAATTCGAGGTGGCAAGGAAACCTTACCAATTCAGGGTACTAATGTTTGGGCTGAAATCTGCCCCAAGAATTTTCACCAATTGCATGGCGCCAGTAGCAGCCTATCTCAGGCGGACTTGACATCATGTATTCCCATACTTAGATGATTGGCTAATCAAAGCACACTCCTCAAGGGCTGCCAGGGATTCTACAAGGACTTGCATGCAACTTTTTCAAGAATTGGGCCTCCACATAAACAAAAACAAATCTTGTGTAATGCCACAGAAGAGGATAACATTCCTGGGAGCCATCATAGATACCACGATATGCAAGGTATATCCAACCAAAGAGAGAGTGACAAAGATGATCTCACTGGCCTTGGGCCCGGTCACAAAAAAAGTCAAATCATTCCTGGGAATGATGGTGTGCATCCCTCTCATACCAAACTGCAAGTTGTACATGAGACCGCTACAGGAACAACTGGACAGACAATGGACACAGGACAAGGGCTCGTTCGACGACAATGTTCAGATAACATCGGAAATGGTGTATGCGATGGTGGATGAAAATAGGAAATATCACAACAGGGTCGACATTCATACTCTACTCAAGTCTCATCATAACAACGGATGCCTCAATTGAGGGATGGGGATCACATCTTCAAGACTTAGAGGTCAGCAGAAAATGGTCATCGAAAGAAAGAGTGTCATATCAACTTTCTGAAACTGAAAGCTTTCCTACAAAGGTTACAATGGTTGGAAGTTTTAATCTGCACTGACAATACAACCATAATGTTTTACCTAAACAAACCGGGTGGAACGAGATCACGCCTTCTATCCAAGGAAGCATAACAAATATGGTCCTGGTGCCTAGAAAGCAAGATTTCCCTGAAGGCAGAACATGTTTAGGGCAGAGAACCAATGGGCGGACAAACTAAGCAGGTCTTTACAGGAATGTCACGAGTGGGAGTTGTCAACCAACCTACTCAACAAGATCTTCAGCAAATGGATAATACCTTCCATGGAACTCTTCGCAACTCCAAAAAACAAGAAAAGCCATCAATATGCAAGCAGGTTCCGATGCGGTATCATGGGGGAATGCACTTCAAATGTCTTGAGCAGGCATATACTCTTATGCTTTCCCGCACATACCTCTCATCCCATAAATACTACACAAGATGAAACCAGAGCTGTGCAGGATCATTCTGATAGCCCCAGCGTGGCCGAGACAGTTCTGGTATATGGAATTTCTCCTAATGTCTGAACAGAAACACGCTCAACTCAAACCAGTCCCAGGGTTACTATACAGGGACGATGGGCAGGTAATTCATCTGAACCTCGAATCTCTTAATTTAGCAGCTTGGATCCTGAATACAATGAATTCCATTAGCTAGACATCCCTCCGCAATGTAGAAACATTTTAGCCAAAGCTAGAGCAGAATCCACAAACCAGTCTACAGAGCAAAATGGCCAACAATTGTCATCCTTTCACTTTAGAGCATGTGCAGGTCCTGCCTTACTTTCTCTCACTAGCTCAATTTGGTCTCTGCACAGTTGAATGAAAATCCATCCTGCAGCACTCTCAAGATGCACACGTTCTCGCAATAAAAAATTCCTTTGGTCAGATAAATTAATTAAAGAGTTTCTCAAGGGTCTGGTCAGAGCTTTTCCGCCAATCTGATAACCACCAATAACGTGGCAATTGAACACAGTCCTGGCACAGCTAATGAGACGACCTTTTGAGCCATCCATAAGGCTGACACCAAACACCTCGCATGGAAAATGGCGCTTTTACTAGCATTAATGTCTGCTAGACTGGTTAGTGAAATGCAATCATTGGCAGTGCAGGAGCCTTATATACACTTCAAAAAAGACAGTTATCTTGCGTACTAATCCAAGATTCATACCAATAGTACATACTGAATTTCACCTGAATGAGCCAATTGTCCTATAGACTTTTTTCCGGAATCCATCAAGTGCAGCGGAAAAATCACTCTACACTCTTGATGTCAAAAGATGCCTTAAATTTTACTTGAAACACACGAAGTCCTTCAGAAAATCGGACCAATTTCTGGTTGCTTTTGTGCCCCAAAACAAAAGGCCAACCCATTTCAAAAGCAACTATAGCACAATGGTTATCCGCAGCTATCACTTTCTGTCACAAAATGGCGGGAAGACCGCTTATCCAAAGCAAACGCACACTTTACCAGAAGGGTGGCAACATCAGCTGCTTTGTTCGCAGGAGTACCGTTGATGTACATATGCAGAGTGCCCACATGGTTGAACGCATACATTTACCAAACATTGTTTGAATGCGGTTAACAACAAGGATGATGCAGTGGGCCAAGCAGTGCTTCAAAACCTTTTTCAATAAGGTGAGCTCCTTCGTGTTTATGCTATAATATTTATTTCTTGTTAACACTACGTATGAATACACACAAGTATGTTACCCGCCTCCACATACAGCTTTATTGATGCCTTCCTGTTCTATTGTTTTAATGGTACAATACTCTCTGTTCTGATGCAAGCATGTGAATCAATGAAAATTCAATACTGGTGGAAAAGATTACTTACCTGTACACTGTGGTTTTCCAGTATTGATATCTTTCATAGATTCACATGCGACCCATCCGCCTCCCCTTCAGTCACTCACCCACCTCATTGCCGTTTCTCTTATCTGTTAGCATGGGTAACTTTACTACTCGTGCTTAGAAATCTGAGGTGTGAAGCCACTGCACAGGAGGGAAGGGTGCAAGCTCTGCTCTGATTGGTCATACGTTGGTCATGTACAAAACTATGTGGATTGTTACTCAGTCCTATAGGGAAATGCAATTTATAATAGACCTAGAAGAAAGACTTTTTACACTACTAGTTTTAATTACCGTGGGACTCCCACCTCGACGACAGGGAAGATGCAAGCATGTGAATCCATGAAAGATATCAATACTGGAGAAACAAGTGTACAGGTAAGTAACATGTTTTCTCTGAATGTGAACAGGCAAACTTACGAGAGCTGCTTTAGACAAGAAGAGCATGGCAGCCGCCCAGTTTGAGATTTGTAGTGTAGCAGGTACTAAGAACTCTCAAAACATGCCACTGAATTTACTTTGTGGCATGATATCACTGAAGTGTATTTCTGACGTGTAGAAAATATGAAAATAAGATATGGGGATAATTAAATACATGCTAGTAAGTGATAGTTTTGAATATAAATCTGGCTGAGCAGTTTTATTTTTCTGGCAGAGGAAGTAGTCGAACAACAATAAAGATATTTAACAACAGCAACGTAAAAGTTCAAACACAAATGTTGCACATCTGCGATAGTTCAGCAGTCCAGTAAATTTAGATTATTTACATATACAATGAACTTAAATTGATCATGTTAAAATACGCCAAGACCTGGAAATGATTGGCAAAGACAGAATGTTGCACAGGGGCACTAAAAAAACTTTTATCAAGCTACGGATGAATGCAAATTTTATGTGGTATGCTGCATAAGCTTAACTATGTAGTATTCAGATATCCTTGAAACGGGGAGCAGGGGCGACAGTTCAGGGCGTGTTATCATTCATCGAATTCCGAATCGGATTGAATTGCAGCACTTTAAAATGATTGTGGCTTCTTTCATATGGAGTTTGTGCGGGTCTGGCAGGAGTCTTGATAGTGACTGGGATTGGGTGTTGTAAAAAATGTGTGCTAAAGCCTTCCGATCAAATAGGGAAATGGGAAATTTCTGTACAAATTAACCTGGAGAGGCTACGGGCACACTGGATGCAGATTAGATGCACCGGTTCGTTATTTTTTGACCATACTGAATGTTGGCAAGGAAAGGTCAGGGTGTACTGATCATGAACTATTTTTAAAGCATTTGACCGGCTTTATCCAACTATGGTGGGTCAAATAATTCAATACTTTTTAACTGAATATGACCTCCAGCAAAACGAGCATATTAAAAGAATTAGTTAAAAAAAGAAGATTTAGAATAGTGAAGTCAGAACCAAAAAATACATTCTGACTAGTAGGAGGCATGAGCTAAATAGGACCAGGCAGTATGAGTTATCTTGTAGAAACAAAGTCTGAAATATGAAGCAAAAGCAGGTCAGGAACCCAATAAGATGGAGCATGCCCAGTTGACACAGTCTAGAAAAATTATTGATCATGGGGGATAAGGAAAAAACTATTTTATTATGCTTGTACTGCCTCTGCCCGTTATGGCATCATGCCCCATAGCTGCTGGGAAATGTAGTTCATAGAGGGCACATAAGTCACCTTTCCCAAGTACAGATAGTTGCAAGCACTGGGAGAGAATCGCTAACTGTGATACCTTATTGCTATTCCCCTAAACTGGCTTTTGCCCTCCATAGTCATGCTACTAGGCTGGACCTAGCAGCAGATTTCTACAATCTCTTTGCATTATTTCGTAATGTACGCTTTGGAAGTAGAGAAAGATCTTTTGAGGCTGGTTCCTGAAGTATGTGAAGTAAAGGCGGTCTCCTCTGAGTCTTAACCAGCCTGCACATTACTATGAAAACTTTCCATCATTTAGGCCTGAGGCAAGTTAATGTCCATGTTGTTTAACTTAAATGATATTATTTTTTATCTCTGTAGTGCTGACTGCCATTGTGATTGCATTGTAGTGCTATCACTGCACCCTTTTGTGGAGACCTTAGAAGACCGTAAATCGCACTGGAGGAACTGTTGTTTTGTAGTGTCTGTTTTGTTATATGTGGTAAATAGAGAGTTTATTAAGCTTTAAATATGGTTTGAGTTAATGTGATAGTAAAGTGAGTGTGATCTTGGAAGATCTTCTGTGCTGTTTTTGTGTATCTGTGAGTGGGCTGATGGACTATGTAGGTTTTGTCTCGATTGGGGTCATTTTTCATTTATTCAGCTCTAGTGTGGCGTTTTTTGTTTTTTTTTTTAAATCTATGCATCATAATCCGGGTCAGTGTCTTGTTCGTCATTTTCTAGGACCGTTTATGTTGTTTTCCATTGTTGAATGACACCGTATTTGCTTTTGGCGCTTGACCCTCTGAAAGTCTTGTGATGCATTGTTTCCTGCGTTCTGCTGCATTATCTTTAGACTAATTTTTCCTGTGTTGTAGGGTGTATGTTAGTGTGGTGCATGACAGCAATGTTTTTTTATGCAGTCTAAGGGGTGGTGATCTGTTCATGATTGCAAGAGTTGTTTAGTGTGTGCTGTATGTGTATGACCAATGCTTACCTGTCAACTCATCACCTTCTTTTTGATTCCGTTCATTCGCTTGACAAACTGCCTGCTTAGACTTTAATTAACAAAAACAAAGTGATGGATGGATTGATGAAATTAATCTCAGCCATTGGCAATCGCACAGGCCGCATTCCAGTTCATTGTTTTTCACCCACAATGCCACTCTAGATAAAGACCAACCTTATGCTACAGTACTGACCCTGCTCCTCAAAAGAACAGATCGTCCTGAACTTCCAGACGAGGCCCTCTCCAGAGGGACCACAAGCAACATCAGACCGGTTTCACCTTACTTGTGCCCTGTGCTCACTGTGCCACTGGAACAAAGCTGTACCTGATGAGTTCCCATCAGGGAAAAACCGCTCTTGGGTTATTTGTGTTCTGGTTCAGGGAGGACCTGACCTGGCAGTTCGAGCTCAACTGTTCCTATAGGAGCAGGGCAAGACTGATCAGCATATGACTGGGTCCAAACTCAGGTGGCATTGTGGGCGGCAAAAGAACAATGGGTTGGGATGCTACCCTGAGTCGTTGCCAGTGGTTAAACGTATTGCAAGCATTCCTCCCATCACCTTTTGTGTGTTTCATGTGCTGCCCTAAGTGGCCACGGGTATGGCCAGATGTGGATTACATGCTCATTGTGCCATTGGAACCAAGCTGCACCTGACCGACGAGCAATCAGGGCGAAACCGGTCTTGGGTTGCTTGTGTTCCAGTTCAGAGAGGACCTGGCCTGGCAGCTCGGGCTGGACTGTTCCTATTGGAGCAGGGTTAATTCTAATTTGCACATAGCTGGGTCCAAATTGAGGTTCCTAAGCATTCACAAAGCAATACCCACTCCCTTATTCTGATGACATTGAGTTGGTACCTTAGCTGTTTGCAGCTTTGGTGACTGCCTGGTTGACTTTAGCAGCCCTTATGCACCTCCCCACTAGCTAAAAGAAAAAGCCATGTAATGGAGATTGGTTTTAAAGTTCTAATCCGGCTTCTCCAACGAGTAGTTTGTGCGCTATTGGTAACCCTCCAGCTACCTGTACTATAAGCAACCGTTTGCTTGATTGAATTAATATATGCATGGCAAAGCTGTGCATTCAAAATGAAAAGAAATATGTGCACTTACAGAACTCCTGAATTGATGTGGGAGAATAATGGCTGAATTTACAAAATATTTTTAAAGTTGATCTTTGAGTGATAAATCATTTGGGGAGGCTTCTTACTAATATTATTGCTTTCATGCCCAGGCACTGCAGCTGTGGCTGGCATGTATTACCTACACACAGGAATTCCAAATTGACAAAGTACTTCTACATTACTCCTGGCAGTCCTGCGTCATACACTGAGGTGATCACTGCTGTTACTTTTGATGGCCGCAATGTAATCTCGTCTGAAGTAGTCACTACTACAACACTAGTAATATTAATAGCTCACGATTATTTTAATTGAACAGAAGTAGCTCTTTGTAGTGGTCTAGCCCACGTGTACAGCAGACAAAGTAGACGTAGCCGAGTTGTAGTAGATGTAGTTTATTCAGTAGTTGCAATAAGCTGGAACAGGCCCCACCAGGAGCAGCCTCCTAGCTGCTCAGCCCATCTTCCCAACTGTCTCCCACACACCAGGCACCCAAGCATTCCACTCACACTGACATTCTGACCGGAACACTCACACTGGCTGAGCAGCTAGGTAGAGGGAACAGAATGACATGACCTGAGGATACTACACTCTTATTACACAAATGGTTGGAGACCCTGCAGCTAACTCCTATGTATTTGAGCGTTGCAGCTCTGATGGACTTTGCTCTCATTGGGACACTGCCCATGCCATCCCGTAGTATATGGTGAACAAATCTATTTCCAACTATAGTTCTAAGTAAATTGGAAAGAACATTCTTTGGAAAGTGTATGCTGTTCTGCTGTATACTTTGAAGAAAATCTGATTTGTCACTTTTCCAAACTGAGAATTTCCATTGTTGAAGAATTGATGCAAAAAACAATTATCAATCTATTCGGTATAAAAAGAGGTCCCATCTCAAGTATAAAAGTAACAGTTTCTCTTGCCTACAGAGTGTATTGTTAAGAAGCTTTCTTGGACCATGGATCTACTATAGGCCTTAACTTGGCTCGAAAGGAAATGCCCAGTTCACAAAATAGGCGTGAACTTGGGATACACATGCCTACCTACTGCAGAGCTTTATGATCACACACATGAGGCTGAAAACGTAGGCTACCGTCTAACTTGTTAAGTCTCCACATTGCAGAGTTTACCACTTGTAATGTCATGAAAATGGTCCACATTTCATAATCTTTTTTTTTTTAACATACATATTTTACACTGGACATATTTTTTTGCATTCAAGTCTGTTCTTCCCTCGACCCAAATGTTCGTTTGTTATAGCTTCCTTTTTAATATGCAAGTGCAGGAAGTGTGGCAAAGACATTGGGAATGTTTGTGAATTCCACAAAGCTACAGCTGTGTTGGTTTTAACTTCATTAGCATTGATAACTAACTCCCTGAAACTGTTCAGGGAACACTCATTAGTTCCCCTTTAGGCAGGGCACAAGTCCTAAACAAGCATTGGCATAGCCAATAGGTCTCGCCTTTGGGGCCTTATAAGTGTTTAGCCAGAGCTATTGACTTTGCCAATGTCTTCAAGCTGTGCTGTAGAGAAGTGTGGCTGCTGTGCAGCATGCTGAAAAGTTATAATAAAGTGTCAGAAGCATTTTTGTTACTTTATATATGACCAAGAAGGCATTATGTAAAACTGAACGACCATATTAAAAAAGTATTTACAATAAAAATTCTCAGTTTTCTTTTGTTCTTGCAATGCTGGCAACTTGTTTCTAGCTATTGCAATGGTTGTTTGTTAAAGCTTTTTTTTGAGGGGCATAAACAATCGGAGGGTGAAGGTTGGGAACTAGTACCTGTATTATAACACTAGCAGCGGCCAGACGCTAGGGGAGAATCAACAGATGCCAGATTCCGAGAGCAGGCTGAGGTGGTGCTGAGTGATGCTGAGGTGGTAGTGGTGGTGGTGGTGACTGTTGCGGAGACGATGCTGAGGTGATGCTGAATGATACTCTGGTCTTGCTGAGTGATACTGATGTGGTGCTGAGTGAAGCTGTGGTGGTGCTGAGTGATATGGTCTTGGCGCTGAGTGATGCTGTGGTGGTGCAGAGTGATGCTGTGGTGGCCCTGAGTGATGCTGTGGTGGCCCTGAGTGATGCTGTGGTGGCCCTGAGTGATGCTGTGGTGGCCCTGAGCGATGCTGTGGTGGCCCTGAGCGATGCTGTGGTGGCCCTGAGCGATGCTGTGGTGGCCCTGAGCGATGCTGTGGTGGCCCTGAGCGATGCTGTGGTGGCCCTGAGCGATGCTGTGGTGGCCCTGAGCGATGCTGTGGTGGCCCTGAGCGATGCTGTGGTGGCCCTGAGCGATGCTGTGGTGGCCCTGAGCGATGCTGTGGTGGCCCTGAGCGATGCTGTGGTGGCCGTGAGCGATGCTGTGGTGGCGCAGAGCGATGCTGTGGTGGCGCAGAGCGATGCTGTGGTGGCGCCGAGCGATGCTGTGGTGGCGCCGAGCGATGCTGTGGTGGCGCCGAGCGATGCTGTGGTGGCGCCGAGCGATGCTGTGGTGGCCCTGAGCGATGCTGTGGTGGCCCTGAGCGATGCTGTGGTGGCCCTGAGCGATGCTGTGGTGGCCCCGAGCGATGCTGTGGTGGCCCCGAGCGATGCTGTGGTGGCCCCGACGATGCTGTGGTGGCCCGAGCGATGCTGTGGTGGCCCCGAGCGATGCTGTGGTGGCGCCGAGCGATGCTGTGGTGGCGCCGAGCGATGCTGTGGTGACGCCGAGCGATGCTGTGGTGGCGCCGAGCGATGCTGTGGTGGCGCCGAGCGATGCTGTGGTGGCGCCGAGCGATGCTGTGGTGGCGCCGAGCGATGCTGTGGTGGCGCCGAGCGATGCTGTGGTGGCGCCGAGCGATGCTGTGGTGGCGCCGAGCGATGCTGTGGTGGCGCCGAGCGATGCTGTGGTGGCGCCGAGTGATGATGTGGTGTCGCTGAGTGAAGCTATGGTGGTGCGGAGTGATGTGGTGGTGCTGCTCAGTAATGCTGTGGTGGCGCTGAGTGATGCTGTGGTGGCGCTGAGTGATGCTGTGGTGGCGCTGAGTGATGCTGTGGTGGCGCTGAGTGATGCTGTGGTGGCGCTGAGTGATGCTGTGGTGGCGCTGAGTGATGCTGTGGTGGCGCTGAGTGATGCTGTGGTGGCGCTGAGTGATGCTGTGGTGGCGCTGAGTGATGCTGTGGTGGCGCTGAGTGATGCTGTGGTGGCGCTGAGTGATGCTGTGGTGGCGCTGAGTGATGCTGTGGTTGCGTTGAGAGATGTTGTGTTGGTGCTGAGTGATGCTGTGCTGGCTCTGATTGATGCTGTGGTGATGCTGAGTGATGCTGTGGTGTTGCCGAGTGAAGATATAATGCCCAATTAGAGAGGGTGGTGAGAGAGAGAGAAAGGGTGTACATAGAATAAAGAGTGGAGCGGGATAGAGAGAGGGAAAGAAGGGGAGAGAGAGTGAATGAAGGAGTTTGAAAGAGAAACAGATAAAGGGGTGAGAGAATGAAAGGCTAAAAAAGATAGAGAGGGGAGAGTTAATTAAGTAGAGAGAGAATTAGAGAGGGAGAGAGAGAGAAGGAGAGACAATAAGAGTGGGGGTGTGGAGTTTAAATAGAGTGAAGAAGTGACGCGGAAAAAGTAACCTTAAATATAGCTTTGTGCGAATAAATATAAAAAATAAAAAAAGAGACAAAAATACTGGTAATTAGGCTGTGACTCCCAATATAAAACAAATAGCGATATAAGGTGAAATCAACCCACCGAAGCAATATTTCTAACTAGACAAAAAAAAGCTTGTGTTTCAATGCTAATCGCTGTTGTTTTTCATGTGACTGTAGTCCAGGGCCCTCAGTTGGTAATGTGAGCTGCTGCTACGATTGAAACATCAGAGTCCAGAGAGTTAATGAGCCATGACGAGGAAATGAGGAAGAGATAGGAAACCCAGTTGGCAGCTGCACGTGCACGCCATCGTGAACGCAAGCTGGTCGCCAGCCGAAAGCCAGTGGGTTTGCACTTCCAAAACCCGCTTACTAAAACTCTCGGCCAGACCAGCGCAAGCGCTGGTGCAGGCCGAGACCTAAAAAAGAAGTGGGGGGACGCTCCAAGTTAGGTGGTGTCACCGGAAGTGACGTCACGACAGGAAGTGACGTCACGAAAGGTGATGGGGGCAGGCATCACATGTTTCCCTCAGCAATCTATGCCTCGACCTTCCTCGGGGCCTTTATGTGCTTCTGAGTCTGAATGTAATGATAGAGAAATATCACGTTGTAGTGTCTTGGCAAACGGGACGCCGCACATCACCATTGGATATGTGTTTTTATTGTATGCTGGCCTGAAAGCGAGGACGCACAGTTTTCTACAATGTAGGGGGTAAGTAAGCCTAGCTGCTAGTAATTGAAGACACGAGGGTTATGCTGCGTTTGATGTTAATTGGTCTTGGATCATGTCGGACAATAGTACACGCAGATTTGCCGGAATGGGTTACAGAGTCCTTGACTTCCAGAGGATAAAAAGTTTACTTTATGTTAAAGAGTATCTGGACGCACAATGAGCCCGGCTGCCTGGGGCCGCTTTGGGACGTGGAAGGGGTGTCCGGGGGAGGGGGCTTCGCTGGCATCATTTCCCGATTCTTGTTCATGCCAATTGAAGCCCTCAATGCGGCCAGCTTTTGGGCAGGGGGGATGGCGTCCACCCGGTAAAATAAGTGGGGGGACGCCGTCCACCCGCGTGGTACCCCGACTCGAGCCCTGCCTTTAGGTGATCGGATTGAGAATAATTCTGCATACTTTGCCGAACTTCTGCAAAATCTGTGTGCCGGCATTGTGCATCACCTTCCACTTACACAAGCAGAGTTTTAGACTTTTTCCATGGGCTAATCCTTTTTCGACTAACACATGGGTTTTGTGAATTGGACTCAATATTCCAATCACACTTTTAGAAAATACCAATATTTTCAGCACATTCTGACTAGTGTGGTATAGTGTCACAGATTAGTAGCGGGTACCTGTTACTGGACGGTTTCTAGACATTTGGCAATAACGGGTCAGCAGTTGGTTTCTTTCACACACAGTTCATAGTTAAACATGTTATCTGGGGAGCCAGTAATTTTATGCCTTTTGACTAAAGCTTAATAAGCTCATGTCTAGAAATTAATTGAATTGTTTGTATCGGTTAATTGGATACAACACCCTTTGGCCTGTGGAAATGGAAATATTTGCATGGCTAATAAATCGTCAGGCGTTATCTTAGTCCATCTTCTACCATTCATTAGTGTTGAACAAGACATTACACATTAAAAGCAAATATGAAACGGTGGTCACACATTTCTGGAAACTTCAAATCCATTAATCTTGGTTGTAATTTTGCGATGATAAAATGCCTGTTCAACTCTCGCATCGGATATCTACACCAAATTTAAGAAAGCAATATGAATGCAACTTTCATGAGCTGATTGTATCCTGTGTATTGACCACAGTCCACATCCGGGGCATTGGCACCTGAAGGAACCTCGGAACAAACTCTCCATCATGCGATCCACACACGTCCTCTACATACAGAGTATAGCCATTGAGGTTATGGAGTGAAACCGGGGCCACCAGGGAGAGCGCATCACCTCTCAGTCCATACAGAGGGAAGCACAAAGTTCACTGTCCTTTCCGTGACTGGCTGATTTTTAGTTTCTGAAATTACCAGGACAGGAAGGGCTCTTAAGTGATCGTCAGGCAGAATGGTAGCATGCCTGTCTTGGTTCTTAAACTCTAATCTGCAATGTAGTTTATTTCAGGGTTTTCATGTGTCTTTTTGTGATTGCGCACTGTATCTTGAGTCTCAAGGATTGACACTTTGTTTCCATTTCAAAGAGCGGTCAATTTATAACTCCACATAATCTATTATGATGGTGAAACGTCAATTCTGGCATCCCAGTTATATCAAACTCTTCCACAGTTGGACATTTGTTGTCAAATCGAAAAAGACCTGATTTGTGTTTGACATCAAAAGACACTTTATCAATTCTACACCTCTAAATATACATAGACATCTATCTTATTTCTAAGACTTTGCCTGTCTTTAGCAATTTAGCAAATCTCTGTACACGTAATTCGCTGCAGGTGGATGGACTGCATAATATGTAGAGCAAATAAAAAGCCAAATATGTTAGTAAGGTTACGTACAGCTTCACTTGTAGTCTTTTTTTTGCTTTAGACTACTCCTTTGTAACAAGGTGGTTTAGAAAATCAAATACATGTTGTGAACAATCCTTCAGACACTCTACTGAAAGCTGTAATGTCCCCATATACTTTGTGGGTAAGCGCTTCTTTTACCCTTGTAGTTTCAAGATTAAATAATTAACTTTCCATAAAGACACTTTAATGTGCAGTTGCTACCCTCATTCTAATTGCCAACACTTTGATATTGATATGTAAGTACCATGTTTTAAGTTGTTTTCATGAAATATATTGTTTCTGCTAAATGCCATGAGTTTTCTTTTAACATCCGTGATATATATATATATATATATTTCAAAAATAAGCCTCCCAGCTTTAAAGACTCACTCCACGAAGGTACGTTCTACCAGAACCTTTTATTGCAGAAGCGGCACAAACACACCCAATCAATGCATTTCCCTTACGCGTTTCGGTGCCGCTTGCACCTTAATCATAGGGTGGGCAAATTGGTAAACCTGAAATAGACTTCCACTGTCTTTTCCACTTTAGGCATTCGCTTTCCAGTAAGCGGCATGCCGGGAGTGGAAGCCCCGATTTTTCCCTTTCAGTAGGGTCAGTTTACCAGCTTCGTTTCACTGCCAATAAATGTTTTCCACAGCCCTCCAGTGGGCTTCAGGTCTGTTTGTCCGCTTCAAATTGCACTTGGCAGTGAAACGAAGCTGGTAAACTGACCCTACTGAAAGGGAAAAATCGGGACTTCCACTCCCGGCATGCCGCTTACTGGAAAGCGAATGCCTAAAGTGGAAAAGACAGTGGAAGTCTATTTCAGGTTTACCAATTTGCCCACCCTATGATTAAGGTGCAAGCAGCACCGAAACGCGTAAGGGAAATGCATTGATTGGGTGTGTTTGTGCCGCTTCTGCAATAAAAGGTTCTGGTAGAACGTACCTTCGTGGAGTGAGTCTTTAAAGCTGGGAGGCTTATTTTTGAAATGTTAATGCACGGCGGCTCCGGCCGTGTAAGACTGCACCGCCCTTTGAACTGGACTGAGATCTGCGGGGCTGAGAACTGATTCGCGGCACCTTTTGCAGCACGAAGGTAGTGCAATTTGAAGCGGACAAACAAACCTGAAGCCCACTGGAGGGCTGTGGAAAACATTTATTGGCAGTGAAACAAAGCTGGTAAACTGACCCTACTGAAAGGGAAAAATCGGGACTTCCACTCCCGCCATGCCGCTTACTGGAAAGCGAAGGCCTAAAGTGGAAAAGACAGTGGAAGTCTATTTCAGGTTTACCAATTTGCCCACCCTATGATTAAGGTGCAAGCAGCACCGAAACGCGTAAGGGAAATGCATTGATTGGGTGTGTTTGTGCCGCTTCTGCAATAAAAGGTTCTGGAAGAACGTACCTTCGTGGAGTGCGTCTTTAAAGCTGGGAGGCTTATTTTTGAAATGTTAATGCACGGCGGCTCCAGCCGTGGAAGACTGCACTGCCCTTCGAACTGGACTGAGATCTGCGGGGCTGAGAACTGATTCGCGGCACCTTTTGCAGCACGAAGGTAGTGCAATTTGAAGCGGACAAACAGACCTGAAGCCCACTGGAGGGCTGTGGAAAACATTTATTGGCAGTGAAACGAAGCTGGTAAACTGACCCTACTGAAAGGGAAAAATCGGGACTTCCACTCCCGGCATGCCGCTTACTGGAAAGCGAATGCCTAAAGTGGAAAAGACAGTGGAAGTCTATTTCAGGTTTACCAATTTGCCCACCCTATGATTAAGGTGCAAGCGGCACCGAAACGCGTAAGGGAAATGCATTGATTGGGTGTGTTTGTGCCGCTTCTGCAATAAAAGGTTCTGGTAGAACGTACCTTCGTGGAGTGCGTCTTTAAAGCTGGGAGGCTTATTTTTGAAATATAAATATATATATATATATATATATATATATATATATATATACCATCTTTTACTTTTCGCTGAGCCCGAGCCACTTGATGCGGTGAGCCCGCGGCGGGGTAGCGAACCCCATATATCAAAAACAAGCCTGTGAGGTTCGACCGGCTCCCAATCCACTCCAGTCGTACAAAACACAGTACTGCGGCTCCGGTTTGACAGCGTGTTTAATTATATAATGCCAGCAACATCCCAACGCGTTTCGGAGCCTTGCGCTCCTTGATCATGGAACCCGTGATCAAGGAGCGCAAGGCTCCGAAACGCGTTGGGATGTTGCTGGCATTATGTTCTGTACGACTGGAGTGGATTGGGAGCCGGTTGAACCTCACAGGCTTGTTTTGGAGATATATATATATATATATATTTTTTTCTTGGAATGGAGCAGTGCACCAGCTCCATTACCTATAATGCTCGGTGGTGCTTAGTTATAAAATTCAAGAAGAGAAGTAACATTTTAAAAGAATTTTTGTATAATAGTAGACAATTATTGACTGTTTAGCATTATCAGGGAAGTGCTTCATGTAATTGTTGACATATTAAATTATATGACTACGAGCGTTTACCCACATACACTAATTGGGGTATTATGCTTGCTTTTTACTTTAATTGACATAATGTATATATTTTTTAGGATAAGACACGGTTAGTCTGTCTTCCTTGTGTCATGGAATATCATGTTTCTCAATTGCAAGTCTTATACTTATGTCTATTCAGGAAGGAGCCGGCTGAGGTCCGTCTTCTATGTTTACACTTATGAACTATATATGTGGGTGTTTGTGTTGTTGTAACTTGGCTTGTGAAAAAGACCGTAACGGTCGAAACGCGTCGCCAATAACACTTTGAATTGTTCATCACGATCCCTGGAGTGCAAGTCTTCTTTTTGCGCGCTGACTAGCTGGCGAAAATTCAACTATATAGATATATAGATATATAGATAGATATATATATATATATATAGATATATATATATATTTTTTTTCTTTTTCTTGGAATGGAGCAGTGCACCAGCTCCATTACCTATAATGCTCGGTGGTGCTTAGTTATAAAATTCAAGAAGAGAAGTAACATTTTAAAAGAATTTTTCACATATCATAAATGCCATGAGCTGTCTCTTGAGACGAGGCATATGGCTTATAATTGTCAAATTAACAATTTTTTACATAGCAGTTGTCATTACCAACACTACTTCTGATAAATTAAACTGGAGAGCACTTTCGATGGAATATGTAGTTCATGCAAACTCCTACATAGTGCCTAACTCTATTTTCAAGTTTGGGAAGTATTATAATTTAATCAGAAAAATAACCAATTTTACCCTGCAGCAGCAGCAAATAAAAAATAAATAAACTCACTTGATAGAGAGAGCAATAAACCTATTGCAACATTTAGCCTGTCATTCTAGATGACAAGTTGACTGCTACCTAACAGTGACGTCCCATAGAAAAACAAACCCAAAGAACAGAGTTGAGAAAAACATGAAATTGTAATTGTTTTCCCTGATATTAACAAAAAAAGAAAGCTTTAAAGGCAAAACAAACCTAGCTTATGTTTTGATCACATGAAAAACTTAACTCAAAGCCTATGCAGGTATTAACCCCAAAACGCATATATTTCGTGGTCGCCATTCAAACTCATTTTAACCAAATGTAACTATCAAATCTCATTTACCTTGTCTAAATTTTAAGATGTGGTTGCCACCTACTTTGTGTGTAGGTATGAGATAAGCACCCATTCATGAAGTGTTTTGTTGTTTATCAAGGTGATTTTGTGGTGTGCACGCAACTGAATATTTCTCAGTACTCGAGAATTTTAGAATCTCGTTCAAGTACCCTGCCTTTGTTCATGTAATGCTGCCTCCAAGTTTGATTGCAGCACCATTTTAAAGTGTGAATCACATACTGGTTATTACAGTTAATAAAATGTCAAGTTATGTATCTATTTTGAGTAGTGCATTGAAATACATTACATTTGTTAAATCCACGCTAATGTTTATTGCTTTGCATGCAGGTAAAAATATCCTTTGGCTTATGTCAGACTGTTCTGATCATTTGTTTTGATTTTAGCTTGTATTCATACAGTCACTGGATTTTTCTC
The DNA here is from genome assembly GCA_963921515.1 of Calotriton arnoldi. NCBI lineage: Eukaryota > Metazoa > Chordata > Amphibia > Caudata > Salamandridae > Calotriton > Calotriton arnoldi. Next base: position 1,700,100 of record CAWUFW010000511.1, read on the forward strand.
AAATCAGAACCTTTTATAAAAGCCCCATTTAGTGTACAAAACTATGCTCTCATTTTGATTATACCATATAATTTGGGGCTGCTGAAGGAAAGATCCGTGATCAGCTACGACTTGTTTTTTTGTTTCTCAGCACTAATAGTAATGATTTTGCAATTGTTTGGTAAATCTTCAAAGATTTATATTTCGGACTCAGCTGTTAATCAGAAGATACCTTTCTGAACGTATCTTTTTAAAAATATCTGATTTTATTATATTTAACAACATTGGCCTGTTGAGAGCTGAAATAAAAACAGTGGTGTGGCCTGGGGCCAGTATTGACTGGTTTAGACTTTCTTATTCACAATTTCACTGTTGATTTTTCTGTTTCTCACCTTTGAATGTCGCACATTATACCCTTTGTGGCTGTAATGTTCTAACATCGTTATAACTCCTTCGGCTATGCCGGTTATTAAAGGCCCCCTGCCTCGTTATAGGCCCTCACCTGCTGCTCTGGCCTATTACTCTCGTCCGGGGGTCATTAACAATATTTATAAGCATCGGTTTATAATGCTATTTTAAAGTTGTGAAATACGTGCAGCTTGTTTAAATTATGTCTATTGTGTAGCAAATTAAATTCACACATTTTTAATTAAAAAAAACAACAAAGTCTCTCAAGTTAAAATGTTTGTGTTTTATAAACTAAAATCAAACTATTATTAGCTGATACATTGTTCTTTTCTGGGTTTGATGTTTTTATTGCACAAGCTGTGCTGATGAAAATTAAGAGGATTAAAATAAACATGGGAACATTAAAGCCTTTGGAAGGCAGGGTGGACTAATTTGTTAAACGTTTTAGCCAAGGAGTCGTGACAAAGCGTCTCCGGACTTTGTTCTCTCTGTTGTACAAGATGGCAGCGTTACAAGGTTCTGGTGTTTGTGTTTTATTATTACACGTTGGGCTTGGCTCTCGCGGCCGCCTTTTGGCAGGATATGAAACGGCGCAGCCTGCCTTTGTAATGTAAGCACGCAGTGTACCTTTCGTAGAATGATAGATCATATCATATGCCCACCTGGTTAGCCCTATTGATTACCCGCCTTTTTACAGCCACCCTCAAAGACTGTTTGCCAATTCACGTTTGTTGCTCACGAATGCCAACGGCGTAGATTTTAGCGGTGTGCCATTTTCACATAGAACATTTGCCATCGCCCTAAACCTTGCCATGTGTCATTCACGTGAGGATTTCCTTGCCACGTTCCTGAAAGAAGGCAGTGGTTAGGAACACACACCTTACATTTAGTAAGTAAAATTAGCTACCTGTATGGAATGCTGACATTGGCCTGCCCAATCAGAAAGCCTTGAATGCTGGCACTTACCAGGGTTGTGTGCCTGAAGTCTAAGACCAGACCCAGGCTGAAGCAGTGATGTATAACAGACAGGGGCTGCTGCCAAGTTTATCTGCCTGTTCTGGATGAGCTGAGGGGGACTGAAATTAATAGAAAAATTATCGACTTACTGACGTGTGGTAATTAACCATGCCTCACTCGGGGTCTGACTGGGACAGAAAATAAGCCCGGGCCACAAAATAAAAGTGGCCTTCATCAGCCAATCTGATAGCAAAATAGTGGCCAACATTTACACATCTGTACAGTTTTGAGCTTGTAAATACATGTGTGGGGAAACAGCATGCGTCTGTGCTTCCTGCAGGCAAAATGTGTGCCAATATCAGGGTCCACCAGACTATAAAACACGCCCACAAATAGACAAAAACACGCCCACACTCTGACCTGTCAGAGCAGCCCTTCGGGCACTGTCTGATTGCTTTGTAGGGCAGTCCAGCCCTGGCTTCATTCTGCTCCTTCAGTTCCCACCACAGCTGTGGGTCCAGCAAGTAACAGCTGCCCTCTGAGGAGTGGGAACTACTGTTCACATTCAGAGCAGTGGGCAACAAGGCCTAATTGTAGTTATGAAGTAGCTGATATTTCAGTACTGCGCTTTCCTCTGTAAATATGCCCTTACACACAGGCGTGTTAAAGGAAACAGATTTTTTAAAAGTACTTAAACCCTGTTCGTTCCAACATATATTAGCAAAAGGCAACAATTATATCTTGTATCCATTGAATGGAACAAAGCCTCAAGCCATTAATACGTGGTGTCCATCGCCTTTCTGTAGGTGTCGAATAATTAGGAAGTTTTATCTCACAATAAGCAAAGTTGTTACAACACATAATTTTTGTGGTTGACTTCATGCCCATGAAGTATGGATTTTCACACACTCAAGATAAAGAATTTGCGTAATGAAATATAAAAAAATTTAATCAGCATTACGTGTGATACGGTCCCATTTTGCTAGCCGACAGTTGTAGAGCAACACATCTTTCGCTGTGTTTGCGATTTCATCTCTGTGGCACTTTCAAGACATTGTTTAAAAAACCGTGAATCTATCAGAATTCATGTGACCACATAACTTTAAAGGGACTGTAGGCATTAATTAATGTGGAGATTTAAACCACACTGCCAAGTACTAGGCTAGATAAGGTTAACACCACCATTCCTGTCTGTGCTGGATAGAGCATCACGCACATTGTCAGTAGGTCATGTCAGTGGTCTGACTGTTTAGCAAGGTAAGGAGTCGGGTGTGATGCATCAGGATTTAACACCTTTTGGTTTTCATAGAATTGAGTAAGACCCCAGTTCCATAGAGCACTGAGAAAGTCTAGCAACTCGGAGCAAAAGTTCTGGAAATGTTTTATGTTAGGAACTGTGCAGAGTTGCCTGGAAGCGCTACAGAAACATTAGGCAATTGATTGACCTCAGTGAAGATAGCTTTTTTGGGAGGAAGGTAGGTGTGTTTCATCTTAAAAGAATTGCACAACTCTTAGCCGCCGTATTGTTCTTTGGTGTTTTTTTTAATATATTTATAGTGCTTTGTTGTTTGCAGACATATACGTCTTATTTCAATGAAATAAAGCAAACCAAGAACTCTAGCTAAATTGAAATCAATAACCAGGATACCAGAGAGGTGAAAAATAAATTGGATTAACTATCCAATACAAAAACTGTGCAATTTAAAAGTATTTTTGCATTAAGTTGAATATTGAGATTTATTTTTGTATGTTGCTATAAATTTACTAAAAGATTCCTAAATCGCCCACGTTTAAGGTTGCTTCTATAATTTAAGAAAATTAATTTTCTTATATTTATTCTGCTTCCTAGTATGCATGCCAAGCTTTATTGTGCCCAGTGTTTTTTTACTTACAAAATTAGATATGAATCTGAAGTATTGCACAAAAGGATGAAGGTATTAGTGTATACCTGGAGTAAGATGGGGCATTGTCTCTTGGTGTATGTTTCTTGATAGAATTCATGTTTGAGTTTTGTCAGGCTGTAAGAAAACATGACTAGGAGGTAGAAATTAAAGATGGAGTTCACAAAAGTAAGGAAAAGTAAAGATTCACAATAGGTTTTTGGATCCAACTGAAACATAGTAAATTCAACACTGTCCAGAAAATAAACTCAGTAAGTTCAACAGTGTCAGATAAAGGGAAATCGTTCATTAGAATGAGTTAGAAAATTAAGCCTCCCTCCAGACAGACGTTTCCTATATCATTGATGAATACAGATTTAAATCCTGCCACGTCTTGACAGCAACATTTATCAGATATTATGATTGCGTTTATACGGTTCAAACAGGAAGTATCCATACCTGGGCATTTCAGCTAATAAGATTACTAGTATGTATCATCCATGTTTTGCTCTCCCTTGGTTTCTGTTAGGCAATATCTTTACCTTATAAAGATGTAGTTGACATTTATTGGTAAATGAAACATCCCTACCCGGAACTCTGTGCAGAGTAACAAGGCAGTACAGTAGACGTCAGAGAGCATAATGCTTCCATTGGTAAGTGGTAGAAGTGAATGGCTCCAAGAAGAAATGTACAGTGTGTGTACAATATGCAGAGTCCCAGATTTCTTTACATTACATATGTACATATCTTACATATGAGCTGAAGTGATTCTTCCAGAATCACTCAGTGTTTGACCAAGTGCCATGGCTGGCATTAGACCCCAGGTCTGCTGGCACCAATCTCACTGTCTTAACCAGTAGACCACATCTACTCCTGCAGTTAAATGGAGGCATAAGCCTGTAATTTTACTTAACATTATATAGAGGAATCATCATTTATTGACAAGGGTGTGGGGTCTCTAATGCTAGTTTAAATCCCTTCAATAGCACTCAGTGCTGTGTTCGATACTGGGTTAAAATGTAATGTTTTCAGACTGAATTCTTATTTTTACAGGGATGACCTGAGAAAATTGCAAGCCTGCTTAACTTATTAATTTATGTAAAACGTACCTGAATTATGCCAATTAATAATGAACATTGAATGTGCAGACTATAGGTATATGTAGATTTGGAAATTTTGTTCTACTAGTTAGTTGGTTAGGGAAGTCCAATCTGAGACATAATTTTTTATCATCCTCAGGCCCATGCATTTCTTGTGAGGATGAACATCTCCTTAGCTTGGCGTTGGAGCTTGCATAACATTGCGTGCCAGAAGGGTCAGTGACTGACAGGGAATCCAGTTGTGAGTTGGCCTTGTTGACTTTCTGAAAGATCTGGTAAAACACTTGTTAGAACTGGATAATCTAAAGAATATTGCTGCAAAGCTAGAAACCAGGGTGGAGAATTATAAAGCGAAGTAATCCGAAGACAGTTGGTGTATGTATTCTCCTTGGAACAGCTATTCATGTTCCTATGGCTAAAGCCATAGGTGTATGTCCATGCTTGAATCACAACACAGAAAAAGGCCATACCTGTACTAAGCCCCTGGGTCCAGCCTCTAAGAAAAGAACTGATGGAGCTGAGCACGGAGTCAGAGGATTAAAGATCTTTTGGAGGAGAGTCCTATGTGGGGGTGGAGATCCTGGAAGACTTCAAGGTGGAGATTCTAATTGATGAAGTCTAAAAGACGTCAAGCCTGCAGAGGCATTGTCTGGTCCTAGAACATACTCGGCTTCGACTGAATGTTGTCAAATGAAAGAAAAGTACAAATCCATGGTAAACTTTATCAAGACTATGGACCATGAACAGCCTCCTTGTAGTGGTGCAGGTACTAACCTGCAAAGTGCTGAGCTGTAGGAGAATCTTTTAGAGACGTCCCATCCCCCCTTTTCAGTTTTATATAGTGCAAACTCAGCCCAAGGGCATTAAAGCGCTTTACATGAACACCAGATTATATTACATAAGGGCAGAATCATTTTATTTTTTAAGGCACGCGGGACTACGTGATTTTCCCAGATTCACAGGCTATTGAGCCTATGCTGGGACTTTAGCCTTGGTTCTCCAGTTCCAAAGCCAGCTGCTCTGGCTGTTAAGCCATATCTCCTCCCTACCTTTACTTGAAGGCAATAGAATATAGCTTACCAAGAGGTCCAGACAACTGATATGACTGTTTCATGCGCACGGAAAAAAGATTGCATTGACCTCAAGAGGCAGGACTGGAATCTGACTCTAGGATTATATGTGGATCGTCCTCAAAGATCCCTCTTGCATTCTCGTCATTTTCGAGTAGTTTCCACTAGGTCTTTTTCTTCATTCGAGTAGAGCCCTTCTGCCTTCATTCCCTCTGTCCATGAAAATCCAAAGAGGAATATGATCTTCATTCCCAATTTACGGTAAGTTATACTCTTAACCTGAATGAGAAACTGGCAAAGATAGGCTTTAGGAGAGAACTGGTGACATAAACAATAGAACTTAGGAAACCTTAGTCACAAAATAATGCACCCAAATATTAAATATTGAACCCTCTGGCTTACCAGCTTGTTTCAGAGTTTAACTTTCCCATAGTAAGACCTGGATGCATTCTGAGGAACCGAAGGATGCCTCAAAAAAAGAGCCCAAAATAGAAGAATGTGTGGGAACGCAGAAAAGGATGCAAACTAGGTCATGAACAGCGAGGGGTCTTGGCAAGAACTAATTGGTTGCCAAGCACCAACTTCAATGAGCAGCAGCTGCTAGTAATGGATCGTGATTGTGGGAAAGATTTGTGATTGTGGTAAGGATTTGTGACTGTGCTCAGTTCACAAATATAGTGGTAACAGTTAGACTTTTCTTTACCTCTACATGTTCATATTTTCCAAAGACATGCATGTTAACTACAGCATTTTTTTTCTGCATTTACCTCTACTTTCTTTGTATTCCAGTTTTTTACTTGACTGTATTAATGTTCTGAAAATGTCCCTGTGATTATACAAAATGTGTAAGAAACAATTGTTCTCACTGGCATCATTAATCGTCACAATGTTAATTTTGTCAGCAATAATAGCCATAAATAATTAATGTTAACATTAAGATAAAAGACCATCACTCCAAATGCAAATATCATAGTAGTTTGTATCACAAGAAATATGCACATTGACAACAAAGTGCATTGTGTCCCAAGTGAAGCAGAATCACCCTGTAATAAAAGAAATAACAAATCCAAATAGCGAGAACCAAAAAGTGTGTTCCAAAATAACAACCAAATATGAATCTAAAAGTCCATAGGTATGATAATCCTAAACCTGTCCCTGAGTTAGGCTGATCAGGTCTGTTTGTGTGTGTTGTGTTCAACCATGTGTCATCAGGACAAGTAGATAAGGGGACACCCCTAAAACAAAAATATAGAAAAATTAGAAAGTGGAAGGAATGGCTAAGCATCTAATTGGGGGACCAATATGGTAGGTACACCGTATACTGTGGATTGTAGCAGTAGTTACACTAGTGCAAACAATCCACAATGGGATAATTCCACGTGTGTAACACGAATCGTGGTCAGAAATATGTACGGTACTATATCAGGGGACCTGTGGAAATGTGATAGGGAGCACCAAAAAAGACTGATTAATCAAAAGCCTAGGTTAAAGGTGATAATAGGAACTCCTGATATGGCATATGGATTTACCCCTGAGAGTACCATAAGATAGAGAGGGATTAATCTCCACCAAGAGCAAAATTGATGGACTGCTCTTTCGAGAACGAAGACTCGCTGGTACGAGTCCTTTCTTCCTTTATGAGAAGAGCCAATTCGACCCACGGAGTAGTCCTCTGATTAGAGAGTTAGCGTGCGATGAAAGCCACACGTGTTCGGCTGACTCTTTAATAAACTGTTAATGTCTGGGGGAAGACGCAGAAGCGCGCTTCCTCCCAACACTGACTGACTGAAAACGAGGCGCGAAATGTGCGCGTTCCAAGGATAGGAAAATGGAGGAAATACAAAGTATTAGAGCAGCATGTGTTTGGTTGCCTTTTATACATCGTTGGTGGCGGGGGGAGGAATGCAGAAGCGTGCTTCTTCCCATCACTGACTGAATGAGAACCGAGGTGTGAAACGCATGCGTTCCAAGGCTAGGGAAATGGATCATATGCGGTGTATGAAGAACCACAATTCTGGTGCCCAGCAGCTGAAGTGGGAAAGGTGCATTTGTTTGAATTGTAATCAAAAGGCCTAGAATATAATCTTATAAACATTTCTTAAAGCAACAATACTCAAAAAAAGAACTGATGACATAATAGTCATAATGAAAATAGTTTTTACAAAATTCCATCAATAGAAAAGATCATGAAGATGAATACAGTATTAACAGAAAATCTTATAAGACAGTTAGTGCAGTAATACCATGTTTACAACCTCTAAAATTCCCCCGAGTCAAAAATGTCCAAGGGTAGCAGCCAATAGGATCAATGGATATAGTCGGACACAAGTATACCAGTGTCTGGTATCTGACAGTCCACATTGTTGAGATATATTATACATTGATTTTTGCCACATAAGTTCTTCATTATTCAACAGTATTAAATCCCTTATTGATCAAATCACAACGTTCTATCCATTTGCATTCCATTCTCTGAAGGATGTGTGTCAGGTGGTCGCCACTATTTCTGGTTTATGTGCCACATCAATCACTTGCCAAACAGCATTATCTTCACTTGGGACACATTGCACTTTTTTATTCTCAATGTGCATATTGCTTCTGATATAAAATACTACGATATTTGTATTTTGGAGTGTTGGTCTTTTTTATCCTAATGTTAACATTAATTGTTTACGGCTATTTCTGCAGACAAAATTAACATTGTGACAATTAATGATGCCAATGAGAACCATGGTTTCTTACACATATGGTATACCCAGGTTCCCATGGGAGTAAGAGTTTCCCTTGTAAGATTTAGATCCGTGTATTTGCAAACACTCATAAGACCCGGTAAATTAATGTGTTGCTAAGGAGTAATATGCTATTTGTTTTCAATTGGTAAGGGTCCAAGCCACTGAGCAGTTATCTGTCCCAGGTGCACAGTCGTTGCGGTTTCCTATGGACCAGAGTGCTGCTGCTACAAAGTCTCGACAACCTAGCCAAATAATACATAGCTGAAGCTATACAGAAATGTTTAATGGTAAATTGCCAGGCTCTCCCTTGTAAAAGAACTTGTTTGTGCTTTGGGTGTGCAAAATGAGTGGGACCTGTCAAGTAGACTTCTTTCATAACTGGATGGAATAATAAAGTTCCACCAAGAGAGATTAAATGCCCCATCGTAGAATTTCTATTAGTGACAGTCGGATTGAAATGGTGGTAATGTAACAGTGGAAATGTCTTTTTCCTTTAAAAATATTATATAACAATGAGGGGCGTGGCATGCCAGCAGAAGATAGTGAGAAGAAGCAACCGTATCTCAACTGGTATCATTAAGGAAGTCGGTTAAACACGTATGTACAATACATTACACGAAAAGAAGACGGGAGACTCTGAGTAGATTTTTGAAATGTGCACTTGGCATCATATAATTAAGGTCACAATTAGGAAGGTACAGTTGTAACAGCACTGTAGGCATAAAATGCATAGGCAACCCGAATTGGACTTGGTGCTAAATTGTGTTCGTGACACATAAAAGTGGCGACGCAAGTGACAATGTGCAATCAGCGAAACGGCGCAAGGAGAAAATGTGAAAAATATGTACAATGAATATTTGTGGTTCAAAGCAACAATTTACAATGTTTCAATGGATAATGACAACAATTTAATTGAACCACAAGAGGAAATGCGCCATCACTTGCGCTCGACTCCGCGGGACACCGGACGGGATGAGCCCCACCTCACACAGTGCTTCAACTTCTTCTCTCCTATGCGCTCTGCACAACACCCCATGACATGGTTCTACAAAGTGCTGAATGAAATTGGGAGGAGACTACTATTGACCCTTCAGGCTAGATGGGAGGGAGCAGTAGGCCATGATATCGCAGACAGAGAATGGGATAGGATACTGGCCTACCCCAAGAAGGTATCCCGTAATTTGAGGCTGAAATATATACAATTTAATTACCTACATATGACATACCTTACACCGTATAGACTGTAGGTCATATATGGCGGAGAGCCCGGAGGATGACCCTGTTGTCTGGTTCCAGATGTAGACTTCGATCCTATGACGTTGGGGTGCCCCACTCTACAGATTTTTTTGGACTGCAGTTTTGCTGCGGCTCCAGACCACACTGGGATGCACTTTTCCCTGCACAGTACAGATGAGGCTTTTAGGAGGTTTTCCCACACCCAAAAAATGCAAAGTGGGCTCTCGTTTTGTAGACTTAGCTCTTGCTTTAGCTAGACAAAGAATAGCACTGACGTGGAAATCAGAGAGGGGACCAAGGCTGGAGACCTGGGTTAGGGACGTCACCACTTGGACAGAGGCGGGAAGTCAGGCCCTTAGATGAGAAGATGCCCAGGGAGTTCGCAGGCGCCCACTGGCCAAGCTATGGGTGGAAATTCTGTTAAGCTGGGGGCATCTGGAGGGGGACACAGACTCCGAGTTGGGCGACCTCAAGAGTGAGGGCCGGACGGCCCACTGCAGACAGAGGGATAGATGGGAGTGGTTATGAAGGGGAATGAGAGGGTGAGGCCTACCCCACTCTGAGTGCCATGACTGACTAACACCTACTTGATAGCCGCACACTGCAATTTCTGCTGTTCTCTCCCCGCCCCCGGATCTAGACTTTCCAGCCATGACCACCATGCGTCATGGATAGTTTGGTCACCACTGCTTGGGGCAACTCATGTTACACACCCTCCTGTAGACCGGGCTGCACCCGCCCCTCCTCCCCACCCCCTTTCCTCCCACTAGAGACGTAGTTACTATACTGTTATATTGGTTACATAGTTTATTTCGTTATGATTTCTCCCCATTGGCCCACACATAAAGTCAAATGCGAACAGTAGTGCAATATGATGAGAGCGTATCAGAAACAACAGTTGGCTCCATTGGTCATGAGATAGGGGGAGGGTATGCACACGCTGGTTCCAGCTGGGAACCCTAGGAGCTGAGACCTATAGATAAGACCACTCAGTGCATTGAACCCATATTGGAGAATTTTGTGACGTTCCAAAAAAGTAATCCTGCTTTTGTAATGCCCATAAGCAACCACCTGTAAATTGGAAAGTAGTGGACAGCAAAATGTTGATTTTTCTGTAAACTGCTACATTGTATAAGAAAATGTTTAAATGCCAATAAACATATCTTTAAAAAAATATATATTATATTACAATTAAGGGAATTGCGAAGTTGAACATCACTGATTTTCTGAAGCTTTAGTTTTGAACTGTGGCAAATCCACAAAATTGGGGATTAAAATTTTTTTTTAATTGTGGGTGGCATATCAGTGTTTATACTTCTATAATGAACAATGTAAGCAGTGTAGAGAAAGTATAAGGAATGGTGCTCTGATTAGCTGCCAAAAATGACTTTTGAATTTATGTGATCTAGAAAACAACTTTCCTCTGCTGTATAGGTGAAGACAGAGGTGTTTGTTGGGTTCTTTGCTTCTCAACAACCTTAAGCATTGGGAATAGTGTGCAGAATAGGTCTCTTGGCATATACAGGAGTTATGTTAGTTTTTCATTTGCTTATGTTTTAGTGCTGCATTTGTAGCAGCTCGAGATGAAGATTTATTCTGGTTTCTGCCTTCTCTTTTTACATCGGTTTTGAGTCTACCATTAATTATACGCTCGCAAGGAGCAATATGGAACTATGTGCTGAGGGGCAACTAAGCTAGCACTAACCATATCAAGAGACATTTTAGAGTCCTAGTTTCCCATGGTATTGGCAAGTTCAGAAAGCAATTGCGTCCTTACAAGTCGAAGAATCAATGCTAAAACCAGGTGCAATCCCTCATACCGCTTGGAAAAGGGCCATCAACAGGTAGCTGCAAATATCTTCGTACTGGTTGGAACGCAGCCCTTTAAAGTCCTCCAGCATTCTATCTCCTCTGAATAAGTCCCATCTACCAAGGAAGAGACAACCATACTTCTTAGAGGCCATTAACAATCGGGTGCGCAGATACATCTTATATATGCGCCTGTTAGACCTCACCGTGGTTGAGACATCTGCCAAGAGAGGGCAGTCCCTCCACACAGATTACGATGCACATTCGGCATCTGATAGAGAGGGGCTGAAAGGAGAGGTCAGTCTATCCACATACCTTACTATGCACACGCGTCATCTGAGAGAGAGGTGTGAAAGGAGAGCCTAGTCCCTCCCCACTCACTGCTAAGTGCACCTGTCATCTGAGAGAGAGATCTGAAAGGAGAGGACAGTCCATCCACACACTGTACTATGCACAGCTATCATCTGAGAGAGCTGTCTGACAGGAGAGGCGGGTCACTCCAACAAACTACTACGTAACCTGTCATGTGAGAGAGATCTCTGACAGGAGAGTGCAGTCCCTCCACATACACTGCAATGCACACCTGTCATCTGAGAGAGAAGTCTAACAGGAGTGGGCAGTCCATCCACACACCCTACCATACACATCAGTCATGTGAGAGGTATGAAAGGAGAGGCCAGTGTTTCCACACTCACTGCGAAGTACACTTGCCATCGGGGAGCAAGAGGTCTGAAACAAGAGGCCTCTTCCTCCCCACACCCTACTACATACACCCTTAATCTGAGAGAGAGGTCTCGAAGGAGAGGCCAGTCCATTCACACACCTTACTACGCACACATATTGTTTGATTGATAGATCTGAAGGAAGAGGCCAGTCCCTCCCCACTCATTGCTAAGTACCCCTCTCATCTGAGAGAGAGGTCTGAAAGGAGAGGCTAGTCCATCCACACATTGTACTACGCACAGCTATCATCTGAGAGAGCTGTCTGACAGGAGAGGCCAGACCCTCCCCACACCCTACTACACACAACTGTCATCTGAGAGAGAGGTCTCAAAGAAGAGGACGGTCCATTTAAACACACTACTACATACACCTCTCGTGAGAGAGAGAGAGAGGGAGAGAGAGCTCTCATGGAAGAAGGCACTCCCTCCCCACTCACTACTACGCAAATGCATTATCTGATAGAGAGGTCTGAGTTGAAAGGCCAGTCCATCCCCACACCCTACTATACACATCTGTGATCCAAGAGCGGGGTCTCAGCGGAGAGGTCAGTCCCTCCACATACCCTACTATGCATATCTGTCATCTGAGAAAGCACTGTGAAAGGAGAGGGCAGTCCCTTCTCACACCCTAGTGTGGTCATGCAATATCCAAGAGGGGATTTTCAGTAGAAAGGCTAGCCCCTTCCATATACTATTTCCCTACAAATCTGTTTCACGAGAGTCATTGACAAGCTTCTACAGGTGAAGCTTGATGAGGGGCCCTCGTATGATCCTGCGAGACTCTAGCGAAAGTCGCATGGAACTTGACTAAATGACCCTGGCACGAGGTCTTTGTTTTGATCTCGACCTGGAAGTACTACCCCCTCGGACTGCACTTGAGGAATTGTGTGCCTGATTCTCACAAACTCTCACGAACTCTGGAGAAGCTTGCAAGACCCGCCAATTAGGATGGGCTTTTCTTGCTCGCGAGAGCCTCGCAAGAGTTTTTAAGAAGGAGAAAAATGGGAAACATAGTACAAACAACATAGATCCTGAGACTATAGGATAGCTCTGAAAAGAGCTGTTTTTGTTAACAGTTTTCTACAAGTATACTTTTTTGTGTTTTCTAACATTTTTAACTTTTTTGTATTTTAAAATTGTATAATGGGGTAGAACTGAAACACACAACTTTGGGGGAGAAACAAACATCAAAAACATCTCCTTAAAAATAAAAAGGAGGAAAACTGTTAAAAACAAACAAACCCTCTGCCTAATGGAGCATTTGTGATCTTGGACAAGCTTATCCTGGGCAGACCTGCTTGTCTCTGCTGAAAAAATGATCTGTTTACTTAAGCAGCAAAATAGTGTTTTATTCAGATAAGCAGGGTTTTTGTCTGCTTCTGCACCTAGTGCCTGCGCAGGCACAGAATCTCCAGGTGCAAATGATGTGGAAGCACCTGAAAATTTGTCTAGCTCTGCAATACAAGCGAATTCTGCCCGAGCAAGCCTTTGTGGTTGCATAGACCTGAGGTGCCTACATATGCCTGTGGCACTCTTACTATACTGTTTGTTTCTGATCCCCTGGCTGAACTCCTTCTTGCAAAGTTTATAGATGACATACTTTGTAGAAACATTTTTTCCACCTGGCCTCATGTCGAAGAACTGCCACACCAAGGATTCCTTGGCAGGCTGAGGTGGTTGAGCTGGTGTAACCGCCCCCGGCTGCTCATCAGAATCTGATGAAGACATCTTTGTTTTGGAAAGCAAACAGGAAAGGGAGCAAACCAGATATGCCTACCCTCACCAAAATACAATGGGGAAATAAAGCAAAAAAGATGGAATCTTCTTTTTCTAAATAGACATCCATATGAACTAATCACAATACTTCCTTGGGGTGCGTTTCCTCTCCAAGACCTCTCGAGAGTACCTTGGGGCATCTCGCGAAACTGTAAAAACAAAATACTTCCTTTATATCTTAAATAGAAAATACATAACCAATTTTTCCAACTTAATCAACAAGTCTGTGTTACTTTCTTCAAAATTACAAGAAAATACTGTTAATAACTTAATTCTAAATGTACAATCTCGCAAGTACTTTGCAAAAGCCAAACAGGATGTACAGCCCCCTCGGACTCCACACAGGGGATTGTGCCTCCGGCTCCCGCAAGCGTTTCATGAGAGCAATCGCTTTTTAATAAAAAAAAAAAAATCAAACCATATTTTATTTACTATTCTATTATAGATTAGCATTAAATGATAACTTAAAACATGATAAAGAACTGTATACTATAGATTACAATGAAATTTAGAACCTTGCGAGTGTCTCGCAAAGCTCTTGCGAGTGTAATGACACCTCAAAAATTGATTGCGTGTAACATGTCTCAATATGAGAATTGCACGAACTAAGGAAATGCAATCTCTACTGAAATATTGCTGTATTAATCTAATGCTCACATTTTTTAAAAACATTTTGCGAACAGTGTACTGTTAGGATACAATAAAAAAATATATACTTTTCAAAATGTAAATTTATTTACTTTAAAAAAAAAAAACTAAAAATTCACTGAAAAAACAAAGGTTAAAGTAATGTTGTAAAATCAATAAAATTTTTATTAAAAAAAAAGTAATGTTATACTTATGTGAATTTCTCAGTGACATTGACGTTTTGAACAAAAAAAATCCACAGAAATTCACCAGTGATAACCTGCGCCCTGCCATGCACTGCTTATGACCTCACATATGACATCACTCATAACATGTTCGATGACATTTATGAAATTGCTGATGACATCTCAAATGACATCACTGATGATATCATGCAAACTTTGCGTTCCCGAATATTGGTTTAGAAATTAATATGGTATTAGAGGCCTGACAGTAAGTACAAAATAGCTCAGGAGAATATTAGCCATCATTACTACCATCACAGATGCAACTCCCTCAGGTGTAGAATACATGCATTTTGTGCAACATTGACCCTGTACTATACCCCTTTACAGCTAGCATAGTTCACATTAACAATCAACCACAGATATATGGGAAGCCCTCATTGAATATGGTGTTCAATCTGTATGCAGAGAAAGCCCAAATAGTGAAAGCTAATTCCAAAACTACAGACCGCTTTTATCTTTATCAAACCGGTCACACACACTGAAGCCACATAAAGGAATGAAGTTGATCTCAGTAGAGAACTGAGTACTGTAAACAGGGTGTACTCCATTGAGAGAGTTCATTCTAAGCACACTGTTTGCAAACAGTGAAACTCTCATGAGAAATACACCACAGATTATTGAAAATAATCTACTCTGAACAGTGTACATTTTATGCAACAGTTGTCAAAAAAGGACAGTATTCGCTAAAAATAACCAAAATCTGACGGTATTAAAGATCATAATACCTGCACCCTTCATATGTGGAGAAAACATTACAGATAGCCCATCTTCTGAAAAAACGAGCTTACAGACGTTAGCATCTACTACATTGAATTTTTCTCCTGTTGGAAACTTTTTCTGCAGAGCAAAAAGGTTGTGATGTATGGTGGATTAATAGCGCACGCATTTTGTAAACACACGCATTAGCTGGACCCAGGCTAAACAACATGAGGCAGAAAAGTATTCTGGTTGTTACTTGCCACTATGTAAACTGTAAAGCCAACTAGCACACATTGGTCACAGTGATGTCAATTGAGACATCATCAGTGATGTCATAAATGATGTCGTAGAACATGTCATGAGTGATGTCATAAGCAGTGTATGGCGGGGCGCAATGTATATTTAGCGCTGCTAACTATAACTTGTGAATTTCTGTGTTTTTTTTTAGTTCATAATGTTAATGTTAAAGCAATTCACCTAACTATAACCTTACTTTAACCTTTGTTTTTTTTCACAGTGAATGTCTAGGTTTAAAAAAAAAAAAAAAAAAAAAAAAAACGAAAACAGATTTTTTTTATTACACCTTTTTCAGTGAATATACATTTTATGTGCATGTGTATATATGTATCTATATAGCTCTCTCATATATATTCACTGCTAAAAACACAGGTTACAGGGACATTAGTTAGGCATTGGCATTTAAAAAGCCTTAGAAATTCACTGAAAAAAACAAAGGTTACAGGGACTTTATAGTTAGGCTCAGGATTCACTCGTACAAAACTAGGGAAAGTCAGCAGTTATAGTTAGCTGAGCTAACTATAACTCGCGGCCCCGCAATGCACTGCTTATGACCTCTCATATTACATCACTCATGACCTGATCAGTGGCATCACTGATGACATCTCAAATGACATCACTCATGACATGATCATCTCTGCTTTGTTAATACATAAGCTCCGGGGAGACGGTGGTCCTCAGGGCTGCGGAGGAGGCCATGCGGGCCTCCCCTGCACTAATTTTGTTTGCTCTGGAGAGATGGCGGCCCCAGCGGCTATGTGGGGGGCGGGAGGGTCTGCTTGGCCTCAACGCTTTAATACATTAGCCCCGGGGAGGTGACGGTCCCCGGGGCTGTGGGGAGGCCATACTGGCCTCCCCCGCACAAATTTTGTTTGCCCCAGGGAGGTGTGGGGCGCGGGAGGTGGGGGGTCAGGGTATCCTACCCTACCCCCTTTTCTTTATTTTAACTTTGTTTGTGGTTGAAGTGTTGACAGCCAATCAAATTTTAGTAGGACCCAGAGTCCACTGCAAGGACTCGCGCCCCCAGATATCTATATTTTTTAAACTTGAATATGTCTGAATCTACTGAACGGATTTACACCAAATCACAAAAAGCATGCTTTCTGGACAAACAACCAGCTTTCTGCCAAATTTGGTGTACTTCCGTTCAGCGGTTCGAGTTGTGGTTGGATTAAAAAAATGAAAAATCCCCATAGACATAAAATAGGGAAAACACATTTTAGAACCCCCTTTTTCCTCGTCCTCTGCTTCACAGATCACCCCGAAACTTTAAACACAGCAGCTGAACCAAAAAGAGGACGTTTTTGGGAACTTTTGTGAAGTTTCGTCAAGCGGCGCCAAAGTTATTGGCACAACAAAAAACGCTTTTCCTACGGAAACTTTGGTCCTAACTGCAACTATCTACTGGCGACTGTCAGCAGGATATATCTATATATATATATATATATATATATATATATATATATATATATATGTGTAGTTATAGTTAGGACCTTGCTTCTATTCAAAAAGCGTTTTTCTTTTGCCAATATCTTTGGCGCCGTTTGTCGAATCTTCGCGAAATTTTCAAACTAATGGTTCACTCAGGTCAGCTCCTGTCTTGAAAGTTTCGGGGTGATTCGTCAAGCGGGATCCGAGAAAAAAGGGGGGTCCCAAAACGCGTTTTCCCCATGTTAATTTCCATAGGAACTTTAGACATGGCTACAGCCCGAACTGCTGAACGGAATTACACCAAATTTGGCAAAAAGGTAGCTCTTGGTCCAGAAAGCGACCTTTTTTTTAAATGGTTTAAATCCGTTCAGTAGTTGCTGAGAAATTAAAAAAATAAAAATGTATATATCTGAGCACCGAGGAGGAGTCGCGACTCCTCTCGAGCACGAGCTGACTTATGATTGGCTGCCAACACTCCAAAGCAGAATGTGTTGGCAGCCGTCTTGTGACTCGGTAACCGAGTCACAAGAAAAAGGGAAAAAAAGGGAAAAATGAAGAGAAGGAGGCAGGGTAGAAACCCCCTAGGCCTGCTCAGGGAATCCCACAAGGACCCCCAGGGCCCAAAAAAGCATTTAAAAAAATAAATAATCGGTTGAATTCGCGCTGGGTGCGTGAATCCGGCCAAGAAAATTTTTAAAAAACAAAGCGCGGGCTCCCGCGCTTCGTTTTCCTTAAGCCCCCGGGTGGGCCAGGTCGCGGGGGCAATGTATAATTATATAGTGGGGGCCTGCGGGGGCTACCGCAGGCCCGGTGGCCACAACCTCCCTGGGGCTTTTCATTTAAAATGCGTGGGGGGGGCTCCTTCCCCCCCCCCCCACGCTGCCCCGGGGACCGCCACCTCCCTGGGGCATTGTTACTTTAAGGCATGGGGGCCTTGCGGGCCCCCCCAAGCCCCGGGGACCGCCACCTCCCCGGGACTATCATTACTTTTGGGGGGGCCTCGACCCCCCCCCCCCCACACTGCCCCGGGGACCACCACCTCCCCGGAGCTACAAGATTGAAATGAGGGGGGGCACGTGGCCCCCCCCGCAGCCCCGGGGACCACCACCTCCCCAGAGCTTTAAACTGTTGGGAGGTTGGCCCTGGGGACCGCCACCTCCCCAGGGATGGTTCCTGCAATGTCCCGGGGTGACCACCCCCGGGACATTGCCGTTTGCTATGGCAGGGCGGGAGCACGGCTCCCGCCCTGTTATAGCAAACTCCTGCTTTTGCTTCTTGGAAGCGAGAGCAGGAAACTTGCTCTCGCTTTCAAGAAGCAAAGCAGAATTGCTTTTGGGCAAGGGGAGCTGCATGTCAGCAGCTCCCCTTGCCCTAAAGCAATGCCGGCTCCCGCAGGAGGTGGGGAGCCGGCTGGGACCGTGGGGGCATTGGGGCTCTCCCCACGGTCCCCAACGTATGGCCAGGCCCCGGAGGATGGGGTCCCCGGGGCCAGAAGTCGCCCAGGGGAGGGGGGCCACACAGCCCCCTCCCTTTTGATGTTTAAAAAAACAAAAAACAAAAAAAATAAGGCCGAGCCCCGGGGCTATAATTGGCCCAGGGGAGGGGGGTCACGCGGCCCCCTCCTCAAAAAAAAGGAGGGGCATTTTTTTTTTTAAACGAGGCCAGGCCCCGGGGGATGGGGTCCCTGGGGCCAGAAGTGGCCCAGGGGAGGGGGGCCATGCGGCCCTCCTCCCGGGAAAATAATTTAAAAAACGAGGCCAGGCCCCGGGGGAAGGGGTCCCCCGCGGCCCCCCTCCTGGGAAAAATACATTTAAAATAAAAATGAGGCCAGGCCCCGGGGATGGGGTCCCTGGGGGCCAACAGTGGCCCAGGGAAGGGAGGCGACGCGGCCCCCTTCCCATTTAAAAAATAAATAAATGCTCAGGCCCTGGGGGATGGGTTCCCCAGGGCCCAAAAAATACTAAAATAAGGGGGGCCACACAGCCCCCCTTCTAAAAATATTTTAAAAAAAAGAAAAGCCTGCATCTCGCTGGAGGCCCCGCCCCCTCCCTGCACCATTCTGCAAACGCGTCCCTGGTGCGTTCTAAGTTGGGGGATTAAGTCCCCTTCATTCCTGAGGGTCCCTAGGGGCCAACTAGCCCACCAGGTACCTCCAGTAAGCCCCACACAGTGGGATTGCTGAGAGGTGGTCTGAGGCCACGCCCCTTTTTACACTACTCTGCAAACGCGCCTCTTGGCGCACTGCTGGTGGGGCGATGAGGTTCAGGACACAAGTGGAGTACATCCCCCGAGCAGCAGTGCGCCAGGAGCCGCGTTTGCAGAGTGGTGTAAAAAGGGGGCGTGGCCTTTGAGCACTCTCAGCAAACCAGCTGTATGGGGCTTACTGGAGGTAACAGGAGGGCTAGTTGGCCCCCAGGGACCCTCAGGAGGAAAGGGGACTTCATCCCCCAACGAAGAGCGCGCCAGGAGGTGCTTTGCAGAGTGGTGGAGAAAGGGGGTGTGTCCTGTGTCCACCTCTCAGCAATCCCACTGTGTGGGGCTTACTGGAGGTAAGAGGTAGGCTAGTTGTCCCCCTAAGGACCACCACCATCAGCGTAGGGGACTTCAATCCCCATCCAAGAGCGCACCAGGGAGCGCGTTTGCAGAGTGGTGGGCAAAGGGGGCGTGGCCTGCTATGAGAACTTAGCAATCCTGCTGTGTGGGACTTACTGGAGGTAATAGGAGGGTAGTTGGCCCCCAAGGATGTCCTTGGGGCCAACTACCCTCTTGTTACCTCCAGTAAGTCCCAGACAGTGGGATTGCTAAGACGTCTTCGGAGGCCACGCCCCTTTCTCCACCACTCTGCAAACGTGCCTCCTGGCAGACTATGGGATGGGGGATGAAGTCCACTTTACTTCTGAGGGACTTTGGGGGCTAAGAAGCCCTCCTGT